>JARQTH010000324.1:362142-601559 GCA_030142595.1 Trachelus iudaicus | reverse complement strand
TCGGAGGCGCAGTGTCGTGCTACGGTGCAGTGCCCGTCCGAGTGTCTCCTGGATGCAGTTCTCGGCCTTCGCGGATCGGCCGAACCAGCTCCGGTGAGTACTACCGATATATTAATTGGTGGAGGGATTTCGATTTTATACCTCCGATTAGTTCTGTCACGTTCTCGATCGGCTGTTCTCCGTTTTCGGTACTGTTTACCTGTCGCTTACTCCGACCTTCTCTATCTCAGTCTGGCGGCCCGAGTGGCCGCGCATTTCCGTAACCGATCGCTCACGTCTCTGCATCCAGTTGCCTTTGCCGATTGTACGCGACCCGTTAAGCTGCCGTCTATTCTGATAACATCCGTCAGAGCTCTTGTTCCGGCAGAGTTCAGACTTTTCCACCTGGACTCCCACGTTATATCGGCTCCTTAGTTTCTAGTGAAAAAAAAATGACCGGCGTCCCCCTGACACGCGGACGAAGGGTGGACGGCCGAAGTTGAGGTAGGTTAGTTCTCGGATTTTCGTTATCGTTGTCGAGTTAAGAAAATACGTTGCAATATATACTCGTTAAAAAACGTATATACGGTGTCCATTAAGCTTTATTTACCTACAGGATAGTTTTACTCGATAAAAATAAACTAGGGATTCGTGAATATTATATACCGGGTGTATTTCTGGTAATTATTGAATCGTAATATTAATCTTCACTCGTACGGTTACGCAAGAAGATAATCATTATCTTGTCGATTAATTAATTTTTATACGGAATCGTTACGCATTTCTGATTTTATTTACGTATAGGAAGCTTCAAGTTGACATGATATACAGAGTGGGTCTTTTATCGTGATATGTTTGCAAATATGGTAATTTAATACGGGTGAGCGCGGGGTGGGAGGTGGTGATTATCTCTCGATGGTATTACATACCTTGGTATATACCGGGTGGCATGGAAATGCACCGTATCGATTTACCAAGTTCCTACTAAACGCTGTTACCGCTTTTCATCTACCCCTGTCCTTAGCATATCGGGTGTCCCTGTGGTATCTGGCACTGTACAGGGTGTCTCGAGATTCTCTACCTTAGGAAAGTATTTAACGTATCTTCGGACACTTGTCTCTCGTTTGCCGGCACGTAACCGGTTTCCCTGCTAATTGGATTCCGAGTTTTATGCTGCTTGTACAGGGTGTTCCCGAAGTACAGTTATCATTATTTTTTTTTTCTATTCAAGAAAATGCACACTCGGGTCAGTGCATTTATGGGATATGCGGTATCTACTTTATTGTCCACACTGTATACCGCACGGGACGTATCTTATCCCGCGTAATAGTACGGTTTAATGCTTATTGATAAGTGATAACACCCATTATCTTGTCATATTTTTTTTTATCAAAATAGTATTTTTACTCGTTTACCTAAAATACCATGTAGATAGCGCCAGTTTGTCAAGGACATCTAGATCAGTTCAAGGAGACAGAATAAAAAAAAGAATAGAAGGATCACCCTAAATCCACTTGTCTGCGAATCAGCGTTATCCGATACTTATCTGTTAAGGAATTGTCCCAGAAAAAAAAAAAAAAAATCCGCAAATCGCAAAGTCGATCAGTAATTAAATAAAACGAAGATACGAGTGTGTACTAAAAATCCGAGAATCACGATAAAATTGTAAATCAATAAAATCGTAAAAAAAAAAGCAATTCCCATGGAAATGACAAGATACTCAACAGTCGTAGATCACGTGTATCGATCGATCATACAAAAAAAAATATCGATTGTGTTTTTATGAAAAATTAAAAAAAAAAGTGACGTCACACGGTCCGGCATTGGAGTATCGATCAATTTAATTTGGTTCACGTTACAAAATAAGTCATAGACTGCAAGTGCAACAGATAGGCATCTCGCATGCACTTTGCAGCCCTCGTGCTACTGGATAATTTAGGGGCTGGGTTTACATACGTGTGTATACGTACCTGCATTATACTTACCCTAATAGAGCACCGTCATGGCTAATGAGCCACAGAGGGGTCGAGCGGTCGAGGGGGTGAAAAGAATGTAAATGAAAAAAAAAGAATAAGGGTGGATAAGAGGGATGAAGTTTCCAAGTCAATCCATGACGCGTCGTCGGGGCGTCGGGACGTTAAACCAGGCTCAAGAATGGCGTCGGGGGGGTCTCTTTGCGGTTCACCCTACGAAAGAGACGCTCGAGCGCCCCTCAGTATGCACAATTATCAGCGATCAGAAGACAAGCCCCTATCTCCCTTATTCCAGAAATCCGACGATGGCTGAACGGTCAGGTAGTCGTAGATTAACCTTAAGGGTGGAAATAAAGAATCCAGACGAGGAAGTCTTAAACTATCCTTAGCGCATTGGTATTAAATTGTTTTCGGGTGAACTTGAGATTACTTCCGGGGGGTAGATAAAAGATGGCGTTGCCTAAGGAGGTACTACGGGGATTCCCTGTAAGATTAATTGATTGTCACGACCTGCAACCCCTAGTGGCTCACACCCGGCCCCCTCCCCCCTCCTCGGCTATCTCGGAAAAACTACCCTGGAAAAACTTGACCCTTCGTAAGGGTGAGTAATGATAATTATTAATGAAAAATAATTTCAACATAGTCCGTTATCATAATTCATTCGAAGATTCCTATAGGCAGCCCCCTCTCCTCTGTACCGAGAGGTAACTCGTAATGAATATCAGTTCAACCCTTGCGGATTGTCAGTTTTGCATCCCTTAGCGGAGACTCGAACCAAAAAAAGACATTAACCTCATTAGTTAATTTTCTTTCTCCAGGAGACTCGAGGATCTCGAATTTTTTAAGAGCATCGTCGTAGCACACGGGAATCATCCCTTAGGGGCTGCCGCGTGCTCCTAGGGGATGAAAAGTGGAAAACGGGTTCATCACGACGCCGTTGTAGTAGAACCCTGCTTCGGGGTAGGTACACATAGCGAAAGAGTCTTGTCTGCAGCTTAGGTATACCTGTAGCTAAGGGTGTGGATGCTGAGGATCCCAAGAGTCGCGTGGAGGAGGGGGTGTTGGTAGAGCCTGTACTCGGATCCCGAAAAGCGAAGGGGATGACGAAGGAACCAGGATGGCTGTGGGACGTTCCCTGGGTGTGTATGATGTTAAGGGATGCATATACAGTCGCGCGCAAGAGTGAGAGAGAGAGATGGACTTTCTGGGTACCAAGACGGACGTTCCCTGGGTGTGTATGCTGTTAAGGGATGCATATATAGTCCTGTGCAAGGGTGAGAGAGAGAGAGATGCACTTTCTGGGTACCAAGAGGGACGTTCCCTGGGTGTGTATGCTGTTAAGGGATGCATATACAATCCTGTGCAAGGGTGGGGAGAGAGAGAGATGGACTCTCAAGGTACCAAGAGGGACGTTCCCTGGGTGTGTACGCTGTTAAGGGATGCATATATAGTCCTGTGCAAGGGTGAGAGACAGAGAGAGAGATGGACTCTCTGGGTGCCCTCAGTGAGAAAGGGTAGCGAGAGCTTCGGAGGGATGAAGGTGAGGGGATGATGTGGGACCTGCGCGCGAATTTCCCGCGTTCACCCAACCTCATATTGATCCCACCCCTGAGCGAACCACCCCCACGAGTTCATCACGGATAGAGCGAAGTGGAATCGCAGAATCGCAGAATCGCGGGCTCCGGGTGGTCCAGCGTAGATGTCTCCTGGGATTCGTTAACGTACGTACGGAGATACGCGACTGATAACGTACGGGATTCACGCGGAGCTCTTGTCGCGTTTTGCAAGAATAAATTTTTATTCGTCGTTCCTTTTACGGATTCGAGAAAATAATTACGAACTTTACGGGGCTTTTTCGTGACTGTGTCTCTGCTGACTTTTTTTGTCATCCGTTTCGGTGCCCGCACCGCCGCGAATCGTGGGAGCAACGTATGAGTCATGTGTGGTTCTAAAATACGTAAACTGTGCTCGGGGAGTTTGTTTTTTTAAGATTTCTTTTTTTTGAGAGAAAACAGCGAGCGTAGGATTTTTGAAGGATTTTTAAAAATTCTCGATCCTTTGGTAAATCTTGGGACGGGCGTGGGAGGATTTTTTTGGGGTTGATCGATTTTTTTTTTAGTAACTCTGCTCGTGTTTTGGTGGATGAGATATTTTAGATGGATTTTTGAGAATTTGCTGTATTTTGTGTTTAAAATTTTCGAAAATATTTTTTGTTCACGTTTCTACTTTTTAAATGCCATCGCCGTTGGCCTGTCTGCGCTGTATGCTCTGTCGTGAATTTTTGTAGTTTCGGGTGGTTATTTTGTTTTGATTATTTTTTCCCTCTCTTTAGTTACGTCAATTTTTCAGATAAATTTTCGCTACTACGAATTTTCCTGCTTCTCTCTGTACTCAGAGTTTGTCATTTTTGAAATTTCGACGTCACGTCTTATCTGTTACGAAGACGCGAAGTCCTGCGACCATAGTGAAAAATCCCTTTTCTTGACGTGCGTATAACGTTTCTGCGTTAAATAATCACACGGCGCTTTAAAACGCGTTTTTAACAGACACCAATAAAACGTCTAGTGTTGAGTAAGTGACGAGTGTTTGAAAATCCAAAAAAAGAAGTAATACACGTGATAATTTCATTTTCCACCCGAAGCATATCCACTCAAAAAAGAATATCAAAAAGATCGAGCATGTTGCAAGTGATATAAATCGCATAAAAAAAAAGAAACAAGTGCACCTCACTCGAAATAATCAAAAAACAGCAAAGTGCGTAAAGATAAGCTCAAAAAGCTGCAACTGTAAGAACGAATAAAAAAAATTGAAAATCCAACGAAAATCGCCCAAAAAATAAATTACTCCCCATATATCGCATTGCCAAACCAGTCTAACCGCACAAGCTCTCCAAAAGGCTGCACACGAGAACCCCGTAGGCCTCTGGCATAAAAAAATCGATACAAAAAAAAAATCCAAAAAACAAAAACCTGTTATCACTGCATAGCACGTCCATCGACCGTGCAGCAACCTAGATGGTTAAAGTAACTAGTTACCTACCGTGTAACCCGCAGCAAGAAACACGCAGTGCAATAATGCAGTATATAACGCATTACTGGTGCAAAAAATGGCCACGTCATACATTATGAAATTTTCAAAAAAAAAATTCAAAAAACCTCCACAGCCAGTACATGGCTATCCCGATCTTCGCCAGTTAGGTCAGGTCAGCTCGTACCAGCCAATCGGGGAAGCAGCGTATGGACGCAGCACACGTGTTCCCTTATCAATGTATCAGTCTGCAAGGGATTAATGAAATGGCTATACTCGGTGTCGAGAAAGTAATTCGCGGAAAGTGCACGGCGGCCATGTTGAAAAATCTTATCCGTGAGTCAAGCAGTGATTGGGTGGAAGTAGTCGGACGTATCAACGATGCACGTGTGTGCACGTATGGAAGCCTGCGAGCGTAATGGCCAATGGCCGATTCAGTACCGCGTAGCAACGCGGACACACGGTATAAGTAGAGAAAAATGGCAATGCCGTTATTATCCTGATAGCGAACCAGCTGCGGGTCTTACGGTTCCTGTTACGAATCTTTACCTTGGCTAACCTAACCTGACCCAAGCTTATTCCATTGTACCAGGATAGGACTGGGGGGGAATTATTGCGGGTATAGGGTGTATTACTGGAAACGTACATATGCTACCGATGGATACATAAGTGTATTTGCAAAAATATTTTTTTGCAAATTTGTCAAATTTTTTTTTATCGATTGGATTTCAATCTTTTTTTATTACTGTCTATTGATTTTACATGTACAAAGGAGCATATACGCTCAATATGAATCATTGAATGTCTTTTATTGATCGTGCAAGAGTGCTTTTCACCTCCGGAAGAACAAAAAATATTTTAGTATATATATATTTTTATGGATCATCAATTTGTCGATTAGTATCAGCGTATGGTACTTAAAGTCATACCGGACTGTAGCTAAAATTATCTACGTCACTTGTACGAACAAATGTGTAAAGCCTACAGTAAAGGTACAGTTCACAAAAAGTATAAGAACAGTTAAACAAACATATCCCCTATATGTTTTTTTTTTCCACGTGACTTTCTGTCTCTGTGAACATTTTTTTTCCTCTCTCTCTCTCTCTCTGGCTAATCGAAGGTTTTCCAATCGCCGCAAATCGCTACAGCGTGCTATTACGCAATCGCGGCCTTCCACGTCTATAAATTCAATTGTTATCTTTTTGTTGGATTAACGCCGCCTTGTTTCCCCCGTTGATCATAGAAACATACAAAATCACTTTTCCCTCCCATAAATACCCTGAAGAATTTTTCTCAGGCTTTCCCGATCTCTTGCGCAAGACTTCCTCCCTATTTCTCTGCCGTGATCTATCGATCTATCGATCCTCGGCAATTGGCTGCGATCCACTCGACTTCTTCTCCCGAGCAACCTTAACCACGGTCAGTCGACTCTGTTCTTACACGATTATTCCTGTTATCGTCTGATCTCATCTAACCTCTCTTTATACTCGTCATGGGTGGGAAGCAAAATTATTCAGCAATAATAGGTAATCCTGGTCTTCGTTATCTCACTTAAGATAAAGATCCGCCGTTTAGAGTGCGATATGAGTATTTTGAAAAAATTCGCAAATTAGTGTAACTCTGCTAATTAGTCAAAATTCACATTATCCTTAAGCATACATATATATATATTTATCTGTCCACATATCTATCTACCCACGTAACTGTAGTGTCGCATATATCCAGTCTCCATATGGGTACTTTTCGATTTACCTTGTCGCATCTTTTAACGATGCCAATAGACAGGTGACTTTACAACTCTCTATCTCTTAGCTCTATTGACTTCGTGGGAAATATCCTCCTGACATCGAAATCACTGTCCATTATAGTATAATCGAAAGTTCCTCTCCTCCTCTAGTAAATGCGTCTAGCAATGACCGACGGTTGTCCTGAATGCGGCTCATCGTTGTCGTTGCGAGGCGAACTTTCCAGATCGACATTATCATTCGTGCCGTTTTGCGAATTACGGGATAAAGCGTTCAGGTTCGCAGGCCTGTTGGGTCTCTCGTTCAGGCAGGTAAAAGGGATCAGGGGGAAGCGTCTGTCTACCTGGGTTATATTCAATTATATATATATACACACCTGTATACCTGCCTACCCATGTACCTTCCTACTTCCTTTCTTACCTCATATATATATATATAGAGGGTTCTACATAACAAACGCACCACCCGAAGGTGGCTTTACCATAGAAATCATATGGACAGGCTAACTTCAGGTGGTTGCACCTACCGTGAATAACTACTGTATATATATATATATATCCTGTCTATCCTTTACGTACCTATCTACTTATATGACTACCTTCCACACACTTACCAACCCAACCTTTAAAGCTCTGAACGCGAATGCCGACTAATGAACTGCGTTAATTTACATTTATATTGAGAATCAAAGGGAGCCCCGATGATCTCCGTACACCCGGTATATAGCTCCAGGCTATTTCACGGTACTCGCGAGTCAATCGCTGTGCGTCCTTGTATTTTTTTTTTGTCACCGGCACGTATTTACGGCTCGCAGCCCCGTTGTCACTTTGGAAAGCGGTGCCAATGAAATTTCTCTAATTCAATTAGCCTCGCGAAGCGTAACTTAACGATACGAGCACTTTTGCGCTAATTAAATGACTTAGCGTCGAAGTCGGGTACCTGGTAGCTAATTGTTTTATCGCTTTAATCCACTTTCTGCGATTATCCTGTTTTTCGTTTTTGGTTGATCGAGAGGGAGAGGGGGAGGGGGGCGGGGTGGTATAATTAAAATTCTTTTTAAATCGGAATACCATTAATTTTATAATTGTCCCACCTTGCGATTTTAATTGATTATTGCTGCGTGGCTCTGTGGGTAATTTTTTTTGGGTACTCTGGACGTTTTTTGAAAAATTAATTATTGCTTTTGATTTTGACCACGTGCATCGGCGAACTCGTTAGAAGCAATTGAATAGTTGTACTGTGGTCTTTGTGATTCGTTTTCTGTGCATTGATCGTGCGAATGAAATTTCAAGTATGGTGGATACTTGGGTACAGTCCACGTTGAAAATTAATCTTGGGGCATTGCTGGGTACTGGAGCACCGACGATCATGCTGGGATGGGGTGACCAACTGTTCGAAAAAAAAATGTTGAAAAGTATTTTGATAGCTTTTCTTATGAGTCCCTTGGTCGAGTACCGGAGTATTGGTGATCCTGGCAACATATTTTAAATATAATGGCCAACCGTCACGAACAATAAATTGGCAACCCTAATCGCACTGGGGCTGAAGTGGCATTGTGGGCAAGAGCCAATTAGTCGAATACAATGGTGGCCAACAAAGAGAATCTATTTTCAGGTGTGCGGCGGGAGGGGGGGAGGGCAATGCCAATTACCCCCGGTGGCTGACCAACACCGTATTTTTCTACTGTTGGCGCTTTTGACGTTCACAATCTTGGATCTACGTAAATGCTGATAAGAGCTACTCCTATTTTTTTCTGACTTTTTCTCTCTCTCTCTGATATCTTTTGTGCGTAATTTTATTTTTTTAACCAAATTTTTGGTCCACTTTCACGACCCCCACTCTTGACCTCTGATATATCTTACAGTACCATCCTTGACCCGCGTGGACTCCTTTCAAATCCTCCGAGACTCTCTGGTCTGCTTTGCGAATTTGTCCTTTCTCGAATGGCAGTTGCCAGAAGTTGCTAGTCTGATGCGATCAAGTATTGGAGGTGGAGACTTCGAATTGGGGTTGAGAAATGATTGAAACGCATGTACCGTGTGGCACTACTTTTTATAAGAACAGCTGTTGTGACAGGGAAAAAAAGTTTACTTGAAATTCAATAAGACACACGCACCTATATATATATATATATATATATTTATATATACACATAATCCTTGCAAAAATTTTCGTGAAAATCGAGGGTTGTCTAGCGAAGGGGGTTATGTCCTCATTACTCCACTCGCCCCGAGAGGGAACGATTTCATTGAAAACAGCAAAGTTCCCAGAGTAAAAAAATCGCAGTGAAAACTAGATAGTTTCTTTATCGTTATCAGAAAAAAAAAAGATTATTTTTTTACCATAGTCAAAAAGTCATGCGTGAACATTTATCTTCATTACCATACAAGGGACACAGTTAGCAAAGGACTTGCCCAGGCGAACTAAATTCTCAGACGAGATGACGTTTAGTAAGAGACAAAGAGAGATTTCAAAATATGAAAAAAAAAAAATACTCGGAATTGTGTAGGACCCAACGGTGGGCGAAAGGCCCAGGAGAAAGGATCGCGTAGGCGCGGGCCCAGAATTGGACTGGGAAACCCTCGCAGCTGGATGGCTGACAAGGATGAGTCCCACAGCTCTTTATCCCGGGGCCTCACTTTATCTCGAAGATCCGCGATCCTCGAGTGCGAATCCTTGAAACTTAATACGCATCGTATCCCGTGCTCGTCCTGCTGCACGATTTCCGAGCAGGACGCTGCACTCCCGACAAAGGATTGTAAAGCTTTCCTAGAATCTCACTGGTCCCAGAATATTTACGACAGTCGGGCCCATACCCCATTCCAAGAATGGGCCTTACGTCCTTTTCAAGTCTCTTGATATATGAATTCGAATTTTTGCACTACACCTGTACTATATTGCATAGGCATTCTCGTGTGAGTATACGTGCATATGGATGATAACAAATTTTATTTTCACGGAATTCATATCTTTTCAATATTTTTCCTGTTAAATCTTTATCTGTACTGCTCTTGGGTTATCAGGTTATATCTTTTGGAAATTCGAAATGATTTAAGATGAAATTTTTTTTTTCATTCGATGTGCAAGGACTTTATTTTTTCTGCAACCCTTATAGGTACGTTTACTGTATAGTAGGGGTTGTCGGACTGACAAAGTCCGTGGAGCAACCCTTAAATTTCTTTATCTGTCTGTTCGCCCTATCATTTTAATTCTCTGTCTGCCTTTCCACCCATCCACCTCCCCCTTGACAATTGCTGTCAACGCAATACGAATCGCTTGGAAAGGGGGTCGAGCTTCTGTTTGAAGAACGAAGTCAGGTTATGACAAAGGTTATTGATTATAATTAATCAAAATTTAATTGAAATTATAATTTTCGCTTTTTTGCTTTTTTTCAACCCTTCTGTTGTACGCACCCTCATCCTTACGATACTGTAGCGTATGGAGCGCTATTGCAGACGGTTGATTACTTAATAACCTTAATCGTGTGTAGGAGAAATTTTCGAATTTTTGAATTAAAAAAATCTTTTCTTTCGTGCTAGTCTTTCATTGACACCCGTTATATCTTTGGATCACTTAATTGCATACTCAACTCTTGTTACAATATATCCAAACTGTTGGTACTCGTGGTGCTTCTGGTGCCAAGCCAAGTATCTTGGATGGTACTTGGATGCTGGATGAATGCGCCAATTCATCCTGAGATTCTGTGTACGGCTTAAGGGTACCACTCGTAAAGCTTCTTGCATGGGTAAGACTGGCAAAATCCTTTTAGCAAGAATGATAAGCTTACGGTACTGTTATCACTAATAATTTAAAAACTATTAATAGTCGTATGGTAAATGCATTAATTGATTATGAACTTGTTGATTAAAATTTTTTGGAAATTTGGTAACCACTGATTGGCTAAAGGGATTTGTTAATTGTCGTTTTGGCGGTATGTTTTTTTTGCAATTTGCAAATAGGTGCAAAAATAGGTGCGATGGATGATAGTGGGATAGAGTGAGATTTCGCAAGTAGAGGAGACAATCGAGCGAACAAATTCACTAGGGTGAACTTGATCTTGGCGAAAACTGTTGAATCGCGATTTTACGAATATTTGCACATTTTTGCGAAATATATTGCTACGAGCGTTCTGGGTCAACGACGGTTTGGCAATGCGCTTATTTGACTGGTATATACGTGGGGTAGCGAGGCGTAGAGAATTTTGAAAATTTTTTACTTTACAGGTAAAATCAAAACTGCCTGCGATACTATCGATCTGCTGCGATCAGGATATCGAATCGTTTGATCGAATCTAATTGGGAGGGAAAAGAGGCAAAACGAAAATCAAGTCTCTTTTTTTTTTCATTCGAGTCCCTTCGGCTAGACTCGGTAAAGATCGTCGATTGGCTAATAAACTGCCCCATTTCCAAAAGAAACCTCATTACCAGTAAGCATTTAGTAAAGAGACAATTTTGAGAGAGAGCTACCTGACTGATCTCAAAATCAAAATTCGTCATTAGCAAATTTTAACGTTTCATCGACGTAAGGATAATAAAATTTCCCAAAAAGTGCATTACCGAATTTCGACTAAAAAAAAAATTCCCAAAGCATAAACAGTAAAAAATCAAAATCCACAAGAATCCCAATATCCACAAAAAAAAGTGCCGAAGACCAAGAAAATCCAGTTACATATACAACCGAGAGAGCAAAATTCAAAATGCTAAAAACGTAACCAAAAAAAATCACAGCCATCAGTGACCAAGAAGAAAACCAAAATAGAATGAACTGACCATTTAAAAAAAATCCCCCAAAAAAATCTAACCACTCTACACCCATATCAAATTCCCCAAAAGCGTATAAATTGAGTCTCAAAAAAAAAACGAAGATGGACGCCCTAGAGCTTCAAGCGGCGCTGGTCAAGCTAGACCCAGCGACAACGGTAACGCCGATCGGTTCCAGCGTCAAGCTGATACCCATCGATCGTATGTCTTTTTACGTGAACGACGAAGGCTACTTGACGTGTCGCAATCCGACGGAGTCCCAGGACGAAAAGTTCACGGAGGTTGGAGGTCAGACCTCCCGTAAGTTGCAGAGCGTCGCTACGGGCACCGTTGCGAGTAACGGGGCTGGCAATAACGTTGGCGTCGGTCTGACAGCGTCGAATCGCAACCACGAAAATTCACAGGCAGGGGCGTCGAAATGCGTCCTTGGCGAGGTCAGGTGACGCCAACCTTGTTTCGGCGTCAATATGGTTTACCATACGTATCCACCCCATAGGGGTGGAAAGCACCATGGGAAACATCACGTAAAGGAGAAACGTCACTATCACCATCACACTATTCATCATCAGCATCAGCATCACAGAACGTACATGGTAAGAACACCCATAAGCTTTATGGTCCATCTTCGCAAAGTATAAATGATAGAATAAAAGAAAAGTTATACCTAACGGACTTTACCTTTAAAATGTACACTCCCCTTCAGAACTTTTTAAAAGAATTACCTCATCTCGTTTCGCCCCACTGGTTTACCCTAGATAAGCTTAAATTTTTTATGCGTCTCCGTATACATTTTTTTGAGTCACCCGCAACATCAATCTCTACCGCCCTTATCAACGTACAGGCTGTACCAAATTCGCAGAAATTTTTTTTACGCCTTACACCTCGAAGCATATCGGTTATATCTGCATTAATTATGCTACGTACTGTACACAGAATATACAGGTTAGACTAGATGCACCCAGAGTACTCGGACAATGGGATATGCTCTGACTGGCATTTTGTGCGTCTTACGTGCACCCTTGCACATCATTCAATATATAAATTCACGTTCCGTGACGGGGCCATACGGTATTTCACATATGCCACATATGCGATCTATATTCAGGTACCGCGCACGTATGCGTTTATAGATACATATAGGTACCCGTAGAAAAAGTTATTGCGCATAAGTATACAAAGTTGACCTGAACGCATAACGAATTGAGTCATAAACGACGCCTGCCTCTGGTACCACATATGCACCCAGTATGTAACGCATGTAACGCATGTATATAATATATGAAAAAGTATACTGGCCATATTAGTCATTATTAAATCGTACCGGAAGTCACTTCGTGGATTAGACACATGCGATGAAAATCCGGTACCGTGTACCGTATACAGTCTCGGGACATACGTGTAGCCAAAAATCGCACGTATGGCTCGTACGTGCGGTACTTTTGATTGACGCGTGCGGAATTCGTTAGATGTCTTCGATGACGTAATTAATTACCGTTAATGGCTGAAAAAATGTCTACCTACGTTACGCAAGACTTCGGGGTCTCCCATGCGTGGACCCCTCGAATGTATTCGAGTGATAAGGAAACAAAATTTTGAAAATTTTATATTCAATTAACGATCGATTACAATTATCCTGATAAAAGTCAATTTAAAATTGGTTCCCGCGATCTAATCGAACGGACACTGAAATTCACGTGGGAAATTTTGACTCGCGCGTCCGTTTCTCTGTAATATTCATGCATAGGACGCATATGTGAACACGTGTGTCGTACAGGGTATGGTTTCCATGTACAGGGTGGCCAGATCGATAGGGTCGGCGTAACTCGGCCATTGTCTCCCAACCGCCACCCACAGTTCCAGCCTTCTATTTACTATATGGAGCACGGAGTCTGTCTCGTGCATATATCGCATGTGTGGATCGAGTATTACATATGTATATGCACGTGGTACATATGTGCTCAGGAAAGCGTCTACCATTAGAACTGCCTACAGCATCTCGTGCAGTCGGCCTCGACGATATCAGATACGACGAGGACGTGTGTGATACGTGTCACATATGTGACATATGTGGAAAATTTGTTATATTTATTTATTGGCTCGATCTTCAATATCTGCTCTATGCATTTGTACTTTTTATATACGGTATTCGTTTATTTCACGCGATCACATATGAAGCATCTAGCTCATATGTGGGCGCACGTTGGATCTTCACGAAATTCATCCAAGCATCTTTCGCGGTTTTTATCGTGGGATTAATGGGATATTACGTCCCACGTGTGCATCGGCTAATTATCTCTGGAGAGATAACGATAGTAATCTTGCATCCTCGTTACTTGCAATTGGGGACAAGTGCAAGGGCTTGGTGGCGACTGCAGTTTTATGACCTCGTACACACACACACGACCTTCTGCATACGAGTTACATATGTGGACGTATACGCGCCATGCTTGATACATGCAATATTATGAAATTTTATACACGCATTACAGAAACGTATTACAATGCTCATATGTGGGATCGTATGTGGATCCATGTGTTTGAAATTTTTTTTCATAACGGTTCTTTGATTCACCGATAGATGGCAGCCGGTTCGTTACTTACCGAGAAAATGAGTGAAAAACGTAATGACGGCCTTTCAATCCTTTTTTTTCTTTTCTGCTCCTTTCTACATTTTCTTTTATCTGCGCCGAAGGACGCATCCGGCCATTACGCCAGACACACTGGAAATCAATGAGTCTCTTTCGTGCGAAACGAGATGTATATTTTTGCTTTTTATAATTATTATTATTTTTATCCAGTTTCCCTGAAGTTCGCCCGATTTTGTGTATATATGCATTAAAGAAATAGTTTTACATAATTTGCAACGTTTTATATGTACAGCTGTGACTTTTTTGCCATTTTTAATAAATATTAGAGTGGAAACTCGGGGTGGAATTTTATTGGGCGAAATACATTGGTATATTGATATATCAGTATATGTTGATAACATGAATATATATGTATATATCAACGTAGACACCACGTAGTATATGCTAAACGTAATACAATCAGTGTCGCTATTAATTATGCTAGACGCATCGCAATTCTCGTCCAGACGTAATTAACAGTTACACTCGAGGACCACGTACAAGACAATAATAACTTGTAGAGGTATAATTATGGTGACGGAGAAAAAAAAAGGTCACCATTTTCCGCGAATGCATGTGCCTTTATTCTAGGTTAGATATAATTTTGATTAGACACACCGAATATGACGTCAGTGTCTCTGGGAACACGATTAATCGAATAGATAGTGAGATGGGTACAGTGATACTCATTTTAATTTTGTTTAAAAAAAATAGAAATCGTTATAAAAGATCATTTTTAGTATTTTTGAAAATTCCATTTAGTTTCTAATGTCAGTCTTTTATCGCAGATTATCGTATTTCAATTAGCATCATTTATCACGATAAAATGTGTTATCTATATGTATATTGAGTTATATGTAATACATAGTTCGTATATCAGCCGCTAGTCGAATACATTGCGTGAACCCACTTGGCTCTCAGTTTCCTACCTTCTAACGAGATACTCGAAGATGAAGATGACACTTCGTCAGCCAGACACGGTCGACCGCCCTCGGAATTAATTAATAATTAAAAAAATATATTTCAAATCCCGTTCTCAACCAGCGACAATGACGAGCCTTGAAAGTTCCCAGTGTTGGGAAATACTAAAAAAAAAAAGGGTCACAGAGCACGAAGTACGTAGAGAGGAAAGTGAAGGCTCGTAATAAAATCCTGCATTTTCATTGGTTCGAAATACTTCAACGCGTAACGCGCATGCGCCAATTAAGACAGCAAATTCGGCGGAACTTTATTGCACGGCGGTTCGAATGCGGTTGAATTTAATTTTGACTTGCAAAAGTGTGCCAATTCACTCGTGCGCTTA
Source organism: Trachelus iudaicus (assembly GCA_030142595.1). Classification (NCBI taxonomy): domain Eukaryota; kingdom Metazoa; phylum Arthropoda; class Insecta; order Hymenoptera; family Cephidae; genus Trachelus; species Trachelus iudaicus. The sequence continues at coordinate 586,145 of JARQTH010000324.1, read as the reverse complement.
TGGAGTAACGAATATCAATGTATACAGATATACGTGTATGTATATAGGTATGCAGAAATATATTCACAGGTTTAAACATTTATCATTCTCAGTCGGTATTAATTTATTAATTTCTGTATCGACGAGAGACCTTTTGCATGTAAATTGTATTTGCAAAAAAAAATTGCAACGGAATGCATCGCGCAATGCGAATTATAGACTGGTTGAAAATCATTTGCACGTGACTAATATTTATACGCGCTCTGTGTTACGTCGCTTGGGTGACATTTCCTTTTTCATACGAGACACCCAGGTTCGCATTGTAGGTTTTTTTGGAAAATTTGAATTTTTTAAATTTGAAAAAAAAATGCATCCCTGGACGGACAGGTACTTTACGTAATATACTGAAACGTCCAGCAGCGCATACACAGTTCGCGTTGAATATATGAATAAATTTTAAATTAACAAAATTCACTTTCAACGATCGATGACAAAATGGGGGATTTAGTCGAATTTGAAAATCGAAATCTGTCGCGTGATGTGACATATGTAATATATATAAATAACAAATATCGAAAGTAGGTTCGTGTCTGCTTTTAACGAATCTTAAGACGCTGCCTGGTGGTTTCGCGTGTGAACCGAGCCTAAATGTCATTGGATACCATGATTAACGATGAAGGAAGAGGTTCACGTGACGTGAAAGCTTAATTTCTTACTATGAGAGACTTCTTTTTTTTTATTGATAAGCTTTCACGAGATAATCTGTGACCACGTGACATTTTCTCAACATCCCGGCGAGGTCATCTTCGTGGAATTAAGCACGTGGCTTACTTAAACTTGCGTCAATTGTTCAATCCTACGTGCGGAGTACAGTCCCTCGCGAATTCGTAATTCGAAGCCAAATTCAGTATAAGCCCGATATGCAGTGGAATTGATATACAGGGTGTGATTTAAATCAAGGGGATGTGAAAAAATTTTATTTCTTATTTTTATGAGTCGTTGTATTTCTTAAGGTCATGGATAAAGATCCTTGAGGGAAGAAGAACTAAGTTTTTTTTGTTGTTGACTGTACTAAAATAAAGCTGTGTTACAGATAAGGGCTCTAGTTATCGAATGCCGCGCTAATCGATCCCGAGGTCACGCGTGTCAGTTGCAGTTCTTATCAGTAAACGATACCGATAACTATCAAGAGCGTCAATATGAAAAACCTTCGCTTGCCAAAAAAAAAAATCCCTGCGTCACATTCCTGCCTAATCGCATTTGCGTAATCCGTTTAAGCGAAACGGAGGAAGGTACGAATTTTGAAAAAAAAAAATTTCGCTCTTAAGTCATTATCAAAAAAACGTGCTTATTTGTAAAATATATAAAAGAAACTCGAGCCCGTAAACAGGAATGTACATTGAAATGCGATTTTGCAAATGACTAAACCATCCAGGTGTCCTTGACGCGAAATCTCGTAAGGAAATTAAATTTGCAAATGAAAAAGGAACGAATCGAACGTCCGTAATCGCACTGGACGGATGTATCGAGCGAAATTGTTTACTTGCAAATATGATTGCACCTTCCGCGCCGTTACGTGGCGAATGAATAATTCGCGACTCGTGCCCGTAATATTTGCAATTATTATTTGCAAATAACAGCGCGCGTATACCCAGCTCCATCTTGTACCAATAGATGCATAGTGGCACCATACATATTTTAGATCGTACATTGTTCGCCAATCTTACGACAGTGCAAAATTAAGTATGCGAAATTTTCACGCGAATTCATACAGTTAATAATATATAGATATATCTGCTAACGTTAAAAATTTATTATCTCCGACACCTCCTGATCCGTTGATAACGCGCCAAAAAGAAAAAATCGAACCAAACAATCCTAAAAAAACCATGGGCACGCACAAACAGTATCGTGTTACGATATAGCACATAAAAATTTGGTTAAAAATTTTGCAAAATTTTTTTCAAAAATTAACATTCAAATACCTTTCATTGGTCCGACAAATTCTAATAGGATAGTGCTTCGAAGGAGACAATAGAATTCCAACGAGTATCGAATTATAAATTATAATACTGAACGACGATCTTCTCCCCCCCCCTCCTCCCCCTCCTATCCCCCCTGCCCCCCTCCGGCGCTCAGCGTCCCGACGACGCTCGCTAATGTAATATTTGACCGTACCCACATGTACGCACTCCTTCACGCACTCGGACGTACAACCGTTGCTTATATTAGCGCACACGCATCGCAAACCAGTGGCTGCCCGACCATCCTCACCGACAGACGCTTTTCGCATAACGCTCAAGAACTTTGGCGAAAGTGCCATTTCGCGAGTTTCGCCACTTCGCGAAGTGCCCATTAAAGCCGTAAGGAGACGCGCGAGGTGGGTTGCCGAGGAGTCTAGCGAAAAGTTCCAAGCGGGTTGAAGTTTTTCCGGGAGAAGAGAGAGAGAAAAAAAAAGTGACACGTGAAATCGAGTCGAGAATTTTTGGATACTCGTAGAGTGAGCATTTAAAATAAAGAAAAAAGAAAATGAGATGGGAATGAAAAAAAGTTTATTTCAAAAAAAAAAGTGAAATTTTTGGGGGATTTTTTTTTTTTTTACCGACTACCGTTTTTTCGTGCATCAGGGATCGAGCCTTTGATTTTTCTTTTAGTTTTATCTCTTTCTTTCTAATTTCATCCTCACGTGTCCCAATCCTCTGGACTGACTCACACGAGAGACTGTCTCTTCGCTGCTGCATGCGACTGTCGCTGCCCTGTATAGCAGCCCGCAATCTTCCTCTGTCGCCTCCTTCTCGATCTCGAGGACTTAAACTCTGGGCTATTTTCCGGTCTGAGCTGTCGCTGGCCTCGAGCCAGTATCGAATTACTCTTGGGACTGAAAAGGGACCTTCTTGCACTTGCTGTTGGAATATTCTATGGAAGTATAATCAGATGTTATATATATGTATATATATGTAATATATAGCAGGGAAGACTAGGGAACCCATAGCTCTCAGATATATAGGTCGACATACGATCTTCAACCAAAAACGAAGCGTCTCGATTTCCATGGCTTTTCGGGCTATCGGTTTCCAAAATCATCTGTGTTTGCCATTTCTTTACACTCGCGCGAATTTACTGTCTGCCGTGTATACATATATATATGTATACCCTGGTGAAAAAATTCCTCGAAAAGTAGATGCCCTAATATTATTATTATCTCCAAAGAAATTCGATCGCGCGTAACGTTCCTGGGGTTTGAACGAAAATTTACGGGTGTTCGTTAAACTGAAGTAATAACGACGTAGTACGATTGGATGCGATAAATAAAAATTTTAATTAATAAACGTCAAATATACAAAAACAATAAAATTTCGTGTCTCTGTGTACAAAGTTTATTTTATATCTTGCGGTTCGTTGTAGCAAGTACAGGGTGATTCAGCCAAATTGATTTAGTGAATTGCACGTTATGAGGCCCCAAAGACGTTTCCGTGAACGGAGCTTAATTAGCTCTCAGAGAAAATCGATTCGCCTTTAAGGTTACGTTAACACGATTTCTTTGCTGTTTCTAAGCTTTGTCCTAGTATGCATATATAGTGCGTACACGTGTAGACCGGAAATGAACAACTTAGCAACTTGGTAACGACCTAGCTTATACTTGCTTATCTACGCGAAAGAAAAGGGGGATATAGAGGGGCGGGAGGGGGGGGGAAGAGTTATCTACCGACTCGGAACGAAACGATGAAACGACTATTTGGGGCAGAACTCGTTTCCCATTTCGTATCGCTTAATTGTGAACGGGACGCGAGTCGCTCTTGTGCGGAGCAGGCTTTAGTCGTTTTGACCACGATATTGGATTATATCGCCGACGGACTATAGCCGGACTGTAGGTTAATTTAATATAGGGAACTCCCCTCTGAGACTCCTCTCCATACAATCTGGATGGACAGTGTGCACTCGGCTTTACGAATGTCAACAGTCCCATTGCCTGGTGGCTGCTGGTGATTTTTCGGGATTTGTGAAGTGTTTTTTTTTTTATTAACTTTATTTTCGAATATCTCGACTCGATTTCCGGGGTATTTGTGGGGGGGGGGGGATCGAAGGAATTTCTTTGGAATGAGAAAATCTTTTTTTATTTATAGATTTTTCCACTGCACGGTTAACGGGGTATTTTCGAAATGTGAAGTGGACCCGGAGAACTTTTGTGAACTTTTTGTAAGATCTTGAGGTCTTTTGAACTTTTTTTTTTATTCGGTTTCTATTTTTGAAGTGGTGGATTTCATTTATGTGGTAAAATGTCCATGTGCTCCCTGATGCCGGTGTCGCTGCAGGATATTTTGGTAATTATTGTTTGTATGCTTATTTTTATTTTGTTAGTGTGTTGATTTTGATTTTTAGCTTTTTTTTATCGATTAATCGTTTTTTTTTTTGGAAATTAACGTAAAAATTTACCGTTGTCACGGGTATAGATTATTTTTTGGTCAATTTTTTTTGGGGGGTAATTACTTGGTATTGAGAAATCTAGAATCGCATCACCGTGTTCCACGTTGTCTTGCCAAAAGTCTTAATGGCGCTTTGAGAAAAGAAAAGTGGTTAGGTATTTCAAAATCTTACATCTGCGATTCCACCTTGGCTATTTTTGTGTACACTCGCCGGGGAACCAGCCAAAATAAGTTTTAAACTGTTTTCGCGATAAATTAGGAAACTCTGTTTTTACGGGTTTCAAGCGACGGCGGGAGAATGTGCAAATCTTTTTTTTTTTTCTTCAGATCACAGACTATTTTGCGAATCTACTAACGAAGCGTTTTTGCATCAATATTTTTCCACGCTGTATAAACGTCCACGAATACCACGTGCAAAAAATATATTAAGAATGGAATAGGTAAATACGTATCGCGACGTCATAATACGTCTGCGTACTTAAACGCAATCGATTTTTACGTTAAAAATATAAAAACTATGTAAAAAGTGTAGTCGGATATTTCAAAATTTTTTTTATTAAAAAAAATTAATAACTCCTCCAGTTCCATTCAGAAAGGTCCAGTCGTGCATATGTGAAAAATTTCACGTATGAGTCCGCGCAGCATGCACATACCTGGAAGTGGCCAGAAAGCATGCAAAAAGGAATCCCGGTGGCTTTGCGATTGGTATCGCCGATCGCGGACAAACAGGTTTTGCGAGAGAAAAAAAAAATACAAAAAGGGAACACATGCAAAAATCACGGGACGATGCAAAAATACGAAAATTCATTTTAATCTTGAATAGTAGAAGCTAGAGCACCTGCTATTGGAAAAATTGCACGAACATAGTATATACATATATATGCTCAGTTGTAAAACTCCAAATACAGTCAGAGCCAAAAGTATTAAATAAATCAATTCAGATAATAATATTTTTATCAGCTGTCACTTCGAATTGATTCCTACCACGTCATAAACATGCATAGAAACGTCACGCTGTCAAAATTTCCAATGAGTCCTGTCAGATCGATATAAAAAAAATTTTTTGAAATCTCCATAAAAACAAAAATCTCCCAGCAACATGATCTACAAGGTTAATAAATCTACGAGGAAATATTTTTAAAAAATACATAAAAATGTAAAAAAAATAAGCGGAAGTTGCTTAGCAGTAACGTCGAACGGACTATACGCGTTTCGATTCACGTATGGTTTCACGGTTAAAACTGTTATCCACTAGCATGACAGTGGTGTACACAGAAAAGGGGGATTCCCCTCGCCACTGTTAAGCAGCATAGATAAAACATATAACTCAATTACAGCTTCTTAAGTATTGTACGAGTTCCTTGTGTCAAATACAATGTCAATAAAAGGTATAACACACACGTGTTATTTGTCGTCGCTCGTCGCGTGCGGGTCTTTCCTTAAAAAAAAAAAAAAAATAGAAAAAGATACTAATTTTGAAAATTCCAAAATTTCCCGCCAGACACATCGACTCCGATCCACCTAGGATCAACGACCTGCACTTAACGCTCTACGCTCCTGGCCGACTTGATTTGGTATTTTCGCTCGCGGTTTCGCATGATATTTTCGTTTCTGGCACAGGGCTGAGACCTATATTGCTCGTTGGCTTGCATTTCCGTGCGTTACGCAATGCACGCGGAACTTACTGAATTCATATGAAACCCTTAAGCGCGATTGTAGCCCGTATAACAACCCATTGGATTGAACGTGAGTGGGGCTATGTAGTCAATAAAGGCTGGTACACATGCTCGGGATAAATCAAACAGGACATGAGAGAGATGGAAGAAGCAAGTTTACAATGGCGTAGACGGGAAAAATAATTAATAAAAATAATTGTAATAAATTATTATTATTATATATTTATAAATATCACATATTTTTTTTCTTATGCTCTACCCACAGCACCTTGCACTCACTCGGTGTTCACCAATATGATATTTCATGTCCGTGTTGTATAAAGCGAATCTTTTGTTCTCATCGAAGCGACGCAGTACGCACTCGCGAAATTGCGCAATGGGCGGTATGTGGCACGCACGGGAATGCGTGCACATCCAAGTCGACGATTCTCATTAGCTTTAGTCGCGAGAGTCGCGAAACAAAGGCTGTTTGCGTAACGCAATGTTACTCGGCCAATCAGCTGTCACCAAACGGTCGCACATTTACTTAGTCGGAATTCGTCCGGTCGTGGTTGCGGTACTGTAACAATAGAGCAGCAGTACCATTGGAAATCCGATAGATCGCAGATCTATCGATCGACAGCTGATACGAGACAAAGCACAGGGATACACGATAAACAGTGAAACGAATTGTCGATTATAGTCAAAATTCGCCATCTCTCGGTTCTCGTACGAAACTCCGTATAGTGGCGGGAAATTTGATTTTTGTTTTTTTCCCTTTCTGCTATCGGTGTCCTTTATCTTTGTTACGTATTTTCAGATTTTTTTTCGTTATCTTGTCTGTCGCATTTTTTTATCTCTTTCACTGTGAATCTTATTTCGGCACGCGAAATACCGTTCGCGATTAGCGACGATAATTTGACGTCTTATCGACGAAAATTTGTTATTAGGATGATAATGACATTTTTTGTGAAATACTGTGAATTCTTCAGCGTCAAATTTTACTCGGTGAGAATTCTTTGGTATTATTACTTTTGAGTATGAAATATATATATATATATATATACACACACACAGGAGTGTCAGGACTAACACCACTGCCCGAAGTAGGCCGTTTGATTTCTACGGTAAAACCGAGTGATGTTTTATTTTCTGATTAACCCTATATGTAGTATTTACAGTGATTTTCATAGCGACGATTAAGGCCGTCTAATTATCTCAAGACGATTCGTCAACGCGATGATCGTTTCGCTTGAAATGGTGCGTGGATTAAATTAAAGTGATTAATGATACAGGAAATTGATAACGAAGGGTACAGCTTCGTGTCTTTGAAAAATTTTATTACCATGGTTTTATGTTTTATGCAAAAAAAGGAATGCATGAATCCTCTTAATATGTAATTTCCACGTGATTCGTCGGCGATCTTGAAATTTTATTCAGCGAGCTGCATGTTGTTTAACGTTAAACGAAGAACAGGTAAGAATCACGTGCGTCGGGGTTTGGCATTGATTAAAAATTTTTTTCAAAATTTTCACTATCGATATAATTGATCTGCAAATTTCACACGCTCATTTAATTTCTCGTTAAATACACGTGCTCATTCATTCGTTGACTCCTCTTAACGATCAGTCAAGAAAAAAAAAAAAGCGATCCGACTAAGAGCTGCGATGATCGAGCAGGCGTTTCGTTATCGCCGAACTTAATGCCGGGTTCACAAGAAATAACGAGGAGTAACTAAGAAAATAAAAAAAATGGTGTCCGAGGATGATATTTTAAAAAAAAGACACATTGACCCTCCAGATGGAATCCTAATGAAAGAACGTCATTGTGCGAGACGGTCGCTCAGCTATCTGTCGCGCGTGCGCGTTCACAATCTGCGATAAAATATCCTACTCGGCGAAAGGTCGCCGCGCGTGCTCCGCGGCTGACCAACTAAATTCATATCGTCGCGATAATTCGTTCGATTGCGTGAATTATCACGCTCACAGAGATCCACGCTCCTTTTGTCTCCGAGGGCCAAGGACCTCGAATCATTGATAAGGTTATCTAATCGCAGAAGCCGTCATTACGAGTCTCTCGAATTTTTCGTTGAGACAGAATCATTCGCAAGGCTCACCAGCCCTGACCACGTCCAAGCACGGGAAGTATTGGTAGTCAAAAATTTCCCGTGCAAGTTTCAACCTCTTGAATTTTTATTTTTAAATTGATTTTTTTGAAATCAATTTTTTTATAATCCCGCTATCGATCCATGCTGCCTAAATGGTATTGGTGGCTGTATACATATCAATGTACTGCACGAATCCCGTACGCACAGGACCAACTCTATAGAGATGTCGTGCTGCCTGCATATAGGCGATTCGTCGTAACTCACCGATTCGTGACTTCCAAATGAGTCACGTGTAGGCGCGGGCGCGCGTGCCTCCTGGTTTTCTAGAGAATCTTAATCAGAGCAGAACCGATCTTTAATGCCGGGCAGTTCCGCTGCACCGATGATTCTATTATAATTGACCGTGTACATTTGGCTACTGTAATTGATGAATGAAAAAAATGGATAAAAAATTGGTAAAAAAAGATGCAATTTGTATAACCTTGTAAATATGGACGTTAGAAGCAAGTGAAATTTTTAATCGACGAAAAATCATTTTTATTGGTTAACGACGATAACGGAAATTTCCATGATAACGAATTAATAACGCCCAATGAAAACTCAACGTATAACGAGTTTATGATAAACGGTCATTCGATCGATCGGCCATGATTCACTGTCCCCATGCATCGATTGGTAATCGGTTGGACAATTCCAAGAATTCACTACTCTAGATGAAACGTGTGCACGTGCTCTTATTTTCTTTGTTTACTTAACTCTTTATTGTTTAATGGAAAAAAAAACAAATCGAACAAAGGATCTCGCTCGTTACGGAATTACGTCAATAAATTATTTTCCAATTCGCCCGTCTCGAGAACCATAGTGATCGATATTGACATTTAGAGTATCTATACAAGTATGTATATACATTATACATATACTAAAACAAATGGTATCTATGATTAATGAGGCTAATTAAATTATACGTGCTAGGCATTAATTAGCGAACAGATGCGTCGTTATCAGGTGCATTCAACCGATAGTGATTAAAGCGTCAAAGATTTTTCTCAGTTCGTACACGAATATTCAGTTATGGGTGTCCCAAGACAGAGACCGACTTTGACAATAGTCAAATTCGGGAACTGATCGTTCCGATTGGTCGAGATCCTTACAGCCGATAAGTCTTATCGTCTCCCTCGTTTCGTCCCTTTACACCAAACCGAGAGCGTTCCTCAGCGAATCGGTACGTGACTCCTGGAGATCCTCCACGGCCGCTTCCCCAGGGCATCGGGCGACAGCTGGGCACCGCGTCCTGAACCCGGGTCAGGGTGTTACGCCCCTGGCCTTAACCATGCCAAAGCTGCACCTCCGCCCGCTCCGCAGCCCTTTGCCTCCCTCCAGCGGAGCGCCGGTTTCTCACCCGGAGCTCTGCCGGTCCGGAGATGTCTCCGTCGGGTCCTCTCCTCTCCCAGGCAGCTCGGTACGTCGAGACTGTCTCTCCACGGCAGATTCGAGCATCTCGACCTCGACAATAACAAATCTTCCGAGAGCTTCGGCGTAACTGTAACGATCGACCCGAGAGCGCAGCTTCCGATCGGGATGGCGACTCGAAGGGAACCAGAAAGCGAGAACGTTGAGTCGAAAAACCACGTGACAGTATATAATCGTAATCGTTCGATGTGAATGAAGCTTTATGCATTGAGAATTTAATCGCGACAACTCACCAATCTGAATGCATTGAATAACGTGGTCGCGTTCGATTGCGTTTCCGTAAACACATCCTTCAGGGTCAACGTCGATGATCTCTGCAGTCGATACTTAGTTATCTTTTATATGAAAAATATTTTTCAACGCCATTATTTTTGGAAGCCACTATCGAACCTTGCACTCGCTAATTATCTACAGAGGTCAAGGTAGGCCATGCTCGTATACGCACCATCTTTGACGTTTGCTTGTATCTCAGTCAACATTTAAAATTCCCGCCAATTATTATCCTACGGTTAAATTAGTATTTGTGCACGTTGTACTCGATCATTTCGATACAAGGCGTTCCACAAGCAACAAGGTTATCCTTGTACGTTAGCCGACGTCTTTGATTACAGACGAATTGCGAAAATAACGTGTTTAAGATTGAAAAAAAAAGGGTAGAAGTAGTACAAAGAAAAAGTGAAAGTCCCAACGAGAATAGTGGAAATGTGCACAATGAGTCGTTTCATTGAAACTGCCAGGTGTGTAATAGTCTTTATCTAGAATCAGAGTATTGAGCAATCTAGATTCTCGTTGCCCATTGCTCGTTGCAGTGTAAAGAGTGTAAAAATTTTTTTAATCCTTACTTATACCTACCGCCATTTTTTTTTATACTTGTCTCAATTTGTTTTCACCAGTCTCGAGCACTTTCGAACGCTGCCTTGACCGTATTTACGGTTTACTGATCCTTGGTCATTTTCAAAGGAGCCAATTGATTCCGTGACTCCGTACCTACTCGTACCACGTGATTTACGTACGTTTACATACAGTCGATCCACTTACACACTTCGCGATGAATAAATGGACTGTACCTTGAGAAGAAGCACGTTTGATCACTCAGGGTGACCCTCGGGAACTCAAAGCGCTTTAAGCGATAAGACGAGGCTGCAGCCGCAGCGTTAATCCCATGCAGGTGGTAGCTCCACGTTTACCAGCGACGCTTTAGGTTTATGCGTACGTAGAGAGTATGGGAATGTTTTTCTAGAGTCTTGTAAACTCGCCTTTGTTATTCAGCGACATTATCAAAGGGCCAGGTCACAATATCGCGTCGGCGTTGCGACAGAACAGAAAGAAAAGATTGCCGTGTAATTGGGTAAAGGATGTAATTTCTTTGGTGGAAACATTTTTTTAACCTCGCTGAGAATTAACCTTCGTCCTATCCGTCGGTAATGCAGCTTGGCGTCACGCTGTTTTACCGACCGAGTATGCGGGCTGCTAATGACACGTGCTTTTTAACTACCGACCGGTCTGCCTGTCTGATTATTCGTTTACTTTTCGTATGATCAACGCGGTTCGCCTAATTCCCCGTAACGGGTCAGACGTGTAAAAAGATGAGACCTGGACAAAGAACCGTTGAACCAGAGCGTCGCGACGCGTCTCATGCGCTCGCTGTAGATACGATTCTGACTGACTCGCGGGTAGATAACCCGTGAGAAACCGTGAGGTGATAAAAAGAATGAAGGAAAATAGAACGAAACGTAAATTGACTAGACAAGAGAGGAAAAGAAAAAACGAAAAGGATTCGTACTTCGTATCGAAGGATGCGCGACGCTGCTGCCACCTCTGTCTCTTTTTAACAAGCAAATAATAAGAATCCAAACGACGAGAGAGACAAGGAAAGGACTAACCAAGTGTATACGCGGGTCCATCGATCTGGACTCGTTGACCTCGAATATTCGCAAGCTGGAACGGAATTAACCCGCTCCGCGAAAAAGGCAAGGCGAGTCCTCAAACGACTCAGGTTCGGGTTCATTGAATCGAGAATGGAGTTCGTGGAACTGGCGTTGCGCTATTAGACAGACGGGAAATCTAACCTGACCCATCGGACTCTGATAATTCTCATCGTAACTTTGAAATATTATTTCGAAATTTTTCTCGTTCTCATATACATATTTTTTTTATTTTGATCTTTTTTTTACTCCAGACAAAATTGATCCAGCACATTCATAAGGCTGTAAGGGATGTTTATGTTTTTTGTACGCTTGACAGGGGTTCGTTATTTATGGTTTAATTCATCATGTAAAATTGGTTCGCTCTATACAGAGAAAACTGACAAAGCACTTTATGATGAAAGCCCCTCGGATATCCCAACCCCATATGAGCTTCGATTTCTTTTTTTTTTTTTATTCACACCAGAAACGAATTTAGGTTAAATGTCAGAACACCCGTGGTTAAGTACACGATATCCCAACTTCCTTGCGCCACAGGGAATTACATATCCTGCCACTCGGTACCCGCCATCATACTCCGGTAAATATTTATGCCTGATCCACACGATACAACCATCGGTCGTTACGTTGTGACAGGGAGTAAGCATTGCCACAGTTTAAATACATAAAACGTCAAGGGGTTGTCGCGTAATATAAATCTATTATTTTTCATTGGTCTTACTTGTGGAGTCACCTTAATGAGCACGATGAACTTTGTTACCGGCTAGAAATACGAAAAAAAAATAAAAAAGCAGAGATAAAAGTCAATTTACGGAAAGACCGGGAGCAATTGACACGGTGTTGATGGGACGGGTGGGGGGAGGGGAGGATATCTCATTAAAAAGTTTCCTTAAAGTCTGCCAACCCAACAAACATTCAGCGCGCACACTGCTTGAAAATTGCTAATTTTTTTTTCTCTTTGTTTCAGGTGAGTCTGACTCGTAGAACCCCTGGCGGCGGATCTTGGTACTAAAAGGATACAGAGGTCGCTCCTTTACCTTTGTCTCAGAAAAATATTTGGATATTGGACGATGGAATTTTTTTTATTTTTTTTTATTACTCATTAGCTGCCGTGAGAAAGGTCGTCCGGAACTCCCAGGTATCTTTTGACTTGTTAATTTTATTGGAGAATCTTTAAAATATTTTTGAGAAACACTGCTCGGCCATGTGATGCTTTACACGAGCAGCCACCCACGCGAATGATGTTGGTACATAAAATCCGTTTAATTATCCCTCGTACCGTGCGTCAGGAGTTAGTAGAAGAGCTCTTTGTTGATAATGGTGGGTTGTGAAGATTCTTTTTTTTATCAGTCATTCATAACGCGTGTCCTTGGCATAGTAAATCGACTGAGGTTTAAATTTTTCCGATGGAAAGACCAGCGGTTACCTACCGTGAGTGCGAGAGAGAGGAACTTATGCGCGCTTACGCGTGAAAGACAGAGACATGTATACTGTTTCTCGAAAATGAGGGTTTAATTTTATCTTTTGAGTAATTAGCTGTTTTCGATAAAAAAATACTTGAGTGGTCGTAATACTTCAATCGCTTTGAGATAATCGGGCAATCTGATCGTACGTTTTGGTTTTTGAACTTTGCCGTCGAATTAAAGTTCCATACCCTCGTCGAAATTGCCGATCCCAAAGGACGGTTGGGTCGTTGCGGCTTGAATTGGGTTTAGGAAAGTGGGTCAGAAAAGTCCAGATCGGAGCAACCAGCCAGTTTCGCTTAGACCCGTGGCTCTGCTTAAGTGGATCTATAAATAAAAGTTAGAGTCCATTCGAGTGAATTTTCACTGGGCACTCTTAAGTGCTTAAAAATACTCTTTAACTGGGGATACTATCTATCTAGATACCCATGGCCGTTGCTAGGTGCTGATTCGTGGAGTTTGGATACGATTTGGGTCTGTAATGTAAAAAAAAAAAAGTTGAAATCGGCGATTTTTGAAAATGAGATCATTCTTGAAAAATTTTTGTTTTTATTAATCAAATGGGTAATATCATTTTTAGTGTTATCGTTCACTGGATTATAATTTTTTATAAAAAATCGAATTTTTCAAAATTCATATGTCTGACCGGTAACGCATGTATCTACTTCACAATGTTTTGCTCATTCCTTTCACATGGAAACTCGGCTTGTTCGCGACTGCGCATCTGGTGCAAAGTGCAGCCTATTACCCAGATCCCGGCTTTCTCTTATCTCTCAATTAATTAATTCCCACATATGTAATTGCGACAGTAAACGTTCGAAGAACGTAATGATTAACGAGTGTAAACATTTTTTTGAAAAAAAAATAGTGCAAAAGTTTGATTGATTTACTGCACGGTACTGCGTATACATGTACCGATACGCATCGGCGCGGTCGCTGCGTTGTAAACCGATTGGAATTTTCGCGAAGTCCGTCGCAGCTGTGCGAAACGAGTCCAACGAACTCCGATTCGCGTCGATTCGACGAAAAACAAGAAAAGTCCAAACGCGGAGAGGAGGGCGTCTCAACCATACTTTCGCAACGACGCCGACGTCGACGTCGGGCGTCGCTACGTGAATCACAGCCTCGTGTAAACCGTGCCACGAATGTTATTCAAAGAAGTGCAGGTATATACGCTTAAATAAAAAGAAGTGGGTCGTTGCAGAGGGGGAAAAAAAAACTGGAATTTTTCCATCCAACTACGACGCCCGGCGTCGTTGTTCAAAATTCATCCGATGCACTTCGGTACTTCTCTCGCTACCCTCGGTGCACGCTGGCTAAAATTTCTTTGCACTCTTTTCGTTATTCTCCCCTTTTGCTCTTTCCAGGACTTTTCTTTTATCTACCCCGACACTGACATCCAAACCCATTATGTATGGCATTTGTTTGTGACTTTTTGCAAAAAAAAATGCAAAAGAATTTATGTCGACGTCGCCACAGAAGGACGCGCCTAGTGTTTTACATTGTAAAACCTGAATATCCGGACTTGGGATACGAGAATTCCGCCATCTTGGGTACAGTAATACTATCGCGCGCTACATTCGCTGTAAGGTGCGCATGGAAACAGGCCTTATCGTTTGTTTCTCTCTCTATGCACTTTGTACGATGAAAAAAAGTCTTCGGGCTGGCAGTACGTAAAGTACGCAGTACCACGTGTGACTACGTGGCAACACGTGTGACTGGTAGTTGTATTGGCAAGGCATAGGCGTGGAAGTATGTGGATTTTTAAAATTTGTCGGATACGTTGAAATTTCCAAAAAAATTTCTATGAGGATTTTCTTTAGAAATAGCACTTTTTTATCGGAATCAATTTTTCATTGACTGGGCTGTCTTATGGGTCCTTATGGGTAACTGGGAAATTCTAAACGACTGGTTTTATGGATTTTTGATTTCAATGTGGAATTTTTAGTTGGGTTTTTAATTAATTAACACTGGGTAATCAGTCGCTGTGTATAGTAGGAAGTAAGGCAGAAATTAACGAGCTGGTTTAACAAGATATGTACACACGTGATACATGTGATACGTGTGGAGTTCAGTGTCCTGTTTGTTCAACGTTAATTTTATTAATTGGCTTACAAGTGTTGTCTTGAATTTTGAGATGGTTGAGTGAATTTTGGATTTTGACTTTTTTCTTAGGGTTTTTTATCCTCTTTTTTTGCGAGTGTGGTTAAAGTTTTAAAACGTTGAGAATTTTTCGCACGTTATTTAATTCGTTGAATCTGGTGGATCCGATCTGTCGCTGCTAATCAACTGTGTCAAATTGGCTTAAGTGGTCTAACGGAAATCGATGCTATTTAAAATAATAACGGGCGAATCATTGCGAATAAATCGAGAAAGCTAATATTTTGGCGATAATAATATTTTACGAGTTCCGAGAGAGTTTTTTTTTTTCACGTCCGGAATCTTCACGTGCTCTTGACTTTGCGTGGCGCGACGAATTTTTTGGTGCCGTTATCCATCTCTACGATTAAATTCGCGAATTCTTTTTTTTTTCATTCACGAATTTCATACCTGCGAATCAGTTGTTTCGTGTTAAGCGAAATACCGTTGTGCCGTCGACCGTGTAATGATAGAAATAATTCTCCATGAAAAAAAATTCCAATCGTAAAATTTGCACGTGCAAAATGATAATTGGCGAAAATAAAAATTTCTAAAAATCATTCAACCGTTTCAAATTTCAATCTGCACAATCGCAAACCCTCCTGGCAACATCTGCGCTTCGCGTGGGACGTGCAAATTTTTGCAAATCCACCAACGTGGGCGACGCGCCCGAATACGGTCCCACGTGCACCTACGTGCAACCTATTAGCTCCTGAAAAAGCTCTTTTGTTACACGGAGACGCATCGCTACGTTAGAAAGTATACCATTGCAACAATACAGCATAGCAAAAAAATTCGCAACTAATGGGGTTAATGGAAAGGTCAGATTCGTGTCAGAACATTTATTTAAAATGGCCATTACCCCTTCTACCAAATAAAAATGTATAATCGCAAAAAAAATGGGTTTGAATAAAAAGAAATATTTTCACAAAAAAATTATTTAGTATTCCTAAAAATCCACTATCAATCGCGCCAAAAAAAATCCGTGAAGAAATCAGCACGAATTTAATTTCGCGAATGATCTTTTCGCAACAGTCGCAACCATTGCGACAATCGTGCGTAGGCTGCAGATCATCGCACGGAGATAAACGTATGTGTAACGTACGCGACGTATAGGCGTAATATATTCGCACACTGTGCTATTCATTCATAAAAATCAACTTGCCGGTAAGTGACGGCTCTTATGTACGTTCCCTGTACCTGGTAACACGTGGTTAACCGTTACGTCATCATTTTTCATTCATACTTTTCTGTCGCGCTCATTAGAGATCTGCCCGTATATACAATCTGCATAAGGTGACTGTGACTCACGCCGTTCGATCTCAACGCTCTCTGAGAAAACCATTGGGATTCTGCGCGAGTGGCTAACCGAATGATACATAGAGCGCGTTTCAAGGAAATCTGACATTACCGAATGACGAAATACCAACAGTCATCGAAACTGACTTACGTAGTGGTTACGATGTCAAAAAAAAATACTTTCAATTCCAAATACTCATCGGTCTAAGAACCGGAAGTGAATTCCAGGAGAAATAATAAAAAAAATATCCGTTCTCCGTTTAAATGCTAAATAACGTCGTAAAGGCGCAATCCTTGCGCTATGATTCACAATTAATTTATTGGCTAATTGACTTCCGGTGACGGTCGCCGAGCGTCGAGTCAGCTGACAGGTTTAAATGAACGTCAAGCGTTATCGGGTAACATCACCGGTGAATTTTAACAGCAAGATTTACTCTTATCATTCTTATCTTTACTGCCGTGATAAAGTTGTACGATATATATGTATATTCATGTTTTTCGATAATTCGGTAATATTTGTCAGAATTGAAAAATTTTTTTTTTTCGGCACTTCCCGGAAGTTAATTGTATATCAGGATTATGCAGTTCGTGCTAGATGGCGCCACTGTCGTTTAATTTCTTAGATTTAATGAATAAGAGTCTCGCGTTCATCGTCATGTAATTTTCGTCTTGTTAAACATTTTTATGACGCTTTGCTGCGTAAACACCGGAGATGCAGGAAACAAAGTCGTAAATATTTTATTGAAACGTCCACGTCCGTTGCGACGGTCAGATTTCGAGTTTGAGCATAGTCGCGAGGACGGATAAGAAAATTGAAGAAAATATCATTTTCAAAAATTAGATACTATTATACATGTAGACGATACCAAGTCGTTCACGTGATTCTTGATTTTAATAGTCGGAAAACAAAAAAAATCAGGGTCGCGTGTAACAGGATTAAAAGTTTGGTTAGGAAGTTCAGTCAATTAATTTTTTTTTCCTATCTCCTCCTCTCTATTATTTTTCTCTATTTATCCCACTGTGCTCTATTTCGAGCACGTGAGATTCCTGCGGTCCATAAGCCTCTCCTTTTTCGAGGTTCCTCTCGGCAGATAACTTTCTTTCTTTTTGTATTTTTTCTCTCTCTCTTCTTTTCTTTTTTTTTTCTCTTTGCTTTTCCAACGTGGAATGACCTGCCACGCACGTATCTATTTTTCCACCACGCACGTGTCTCTGGAGGGAATAAAAAATCTGAGAGAATTACGTGCGCGTCTATGCTACGTATTATAATATATATACATACATATATGTATACATACTATTGATTTTGTCGTACGGGATAAAACGATAGTGTATAGAAAAATTCGCGCAGACAGCAGTAGAATTCTGAGAGTCCGAAGTCGCTCGTTGTGGATTGGCCGTGACGTCTCTGCTGTTTTAAGAATTCAGACGGTAACGGTCACAGGTTTAGATATTTAAGAAACTCGGGATTTCCTATCACTTTTTTTTTTACAATCGTATTCCGTTTCTTGCCCGCGAGTTACTCGACTCCAGTGGAATCTTCCTTTCATCTGTCCGACGCACAGACTGGCGAATTGCAGCTGCGTTGTACTGCAAATTTACCATTAGAGTTACATAATGCATTTGCACGGTATAAAAAAATATTTATGTGAAAATATATGCAAAACTCAAATTTCGATCATTTTTGATTCCGCATAGATCCTGCGGAAACGTCAGAAACACATGATAGCGCAACATAAATAGCACAGAGATATCGGAGAATAAATAATACATAACCTCGAAACTGTGTCGGTAAAATTTGTTTTCTTCTCTTTTATCGCTTCAAATTATAAGAGCCTCTGGCCTGACTTTCATTTCGCGCAGCGAAACGTATCGAATTGTAATAACGTTAAAATTGCCCTGAACGATGAGCCCAAGTACCTATATCCGACGACTTTCCATGAAATTGCCAATAGAAAGAAAACGAAACTGCATATTTTTTTTGTTATACATAAAAACGTGTATACCATTTGAATCGCAAAATGCTATAGCCGATGCATACATGAATCAATGTATTATTTCAGATTTAATTAAATTACCAATCTTTGAATACGAAAAAATTTCGTGAAAAATATTAAGAAGACAAAGCGATGATAAAAAATCTCGGAAGAACGAATTATGAAAAATTTTCAAGATAGATCTTTCCAGTTTCACTGATAACAGACACTTTCACTTATGCGGGTATCTTATCTCGAATCACTCCTGGCATTCGGATGGGACTAAAAGCTCGCAAGTCGTCTCGAGCTGTCACTGTCGCATACCTGAAATTCTTGGCCAGGGCAGGATATGACGTTCAGAAATCAGGAACGAAGACGACCGAAGACAATCAAACTGTAATGGGAATGCAGATGATAAGGGTTAAGCGTGAAAGATAAAATAAAAGTGATCTATAATCCATACAGTATAGTCAGCCAGGTATATAATATAGTATATATAATATATATAGTATATAGTACGTAACGCAATTAGCAGTTGAGGTTAGGTAAAGTCGGCCATCTTTAATCTGCCATCGTGTCCCGTCAATGCAATTACATTTCCTATTTCCTTTGCTGGGTTTGGCCACTGACTTCGTTGTACCCCGTTGGAGGTACATAAAGCGTAATTGTCTCAGGGCTAATTTCTTTGCTAAAACGTGACAGCACTGCCGGGTCTTGAGTGCGGCTGAAGTCAATGCCACTGTGTCACCTTGTCTTGCGAAAGGAATTACATTTCCTATTTCCTTTCCGAGACGATGCCTCGTTATGGACGCGAGTATGAGTCACCTCGTGTTCCGTCTCGGAACGAAAGTATTCTGCTCGCAATCACGTTCTTGCATTCCTGATATACCGACGAGTTGCGCATACGGGATGCTGTGGATAGAAAAAAAAAAGAATGCAGAAATAAATAGACGCCAAGCACAGACTAGAGTAAAGCAGAAGAAAATGTCTGTGTAGCTTGAAGTGATTTAAATTGTAAGCTGTAGGACGATTGGATAATTATAAAAAAGACAAATTGAAATTACGTTTAAGGAATATTGCAGGAAAGTGTAAAATTGATTTAAATATGCTCACCGGGTATTGCGCTAATTTTTATAATCGATGACTGTAGATATCTCGGACTTAATGTAGAGGTTATACGCCCGGAGTCGTTGTACAGCGCCACGGGAAAACAGTGAATTACAGGGAGCGAGCAAACGGATAGATATTCGTATCGTATCTGTATTCGGGTCAGACTATATAGATATATATACCGTTGTAATTCCTGAGGGCAGTTGCTCTTACCGGTCTTCTTTGGTTATTTGCTTTTATCCGAGTCATCGCGAAGCATAACAAAGCATAACAAAGGCCACGAGGATTGGCGCATGCGCAGAAGGGTACCACGAGCGGGGGGGTCCGCACACACTGACCATGGCTAACGCGACAGTCCTCTGGAACGTGCGCCGGCATAATGGAGATTCGCACACTCCCATTGTCCACTTACAGTCAAAGTCCCCGAGCGTAACAAGAGACAGAAAAAAAAGAAGAAACGTATTTTATTCTAACGAATGGAAGATACGAGCACGCACGGAATATAGAGGCGTGAGCTTACGTCGTCATGCTCCAGGTAATTTCCTTGTCCTCTCTGTGGGACGCTCTTCGAAAAATTCTGCTCGGATCACGATCCTGGCCACTCTAGCGGCACTCGGTGTAACTATAATAATGGCGGGCGACCCGTTATAAAGGGCCTCTCGTTGTTACGTGACCGGGAATGTACATTGAGAATTTACGAGACGCTTCTTTGGAGACCCTGCATGGTGAACGGAGAGGTGTGGTGACAGTCGGGTAGAATTTAAGTTTTAGGTTATGAACATCGGCAAACCTATTCAACGCGTACAAGGTTTTTACGTGAAACTTTTAAAACCTGGTTTACAATGGAGGGAATGTCTTGCTAGAATCTGCCGACGGCAACGAGTCGAGGAACGAAGCGATCGAATATTCTGCGGTTTTCAATGCAGTCTCGCGGTCGCTAGATTACGTCTCGACGCGATAGCCGACGTTGTCGTCTACGCGCCATAACTTCGAAACATTGATCTCAGAGCCGATAACACGAGAACCCGTGTACACGAGCAGCCGGCCACTGGGCTGTTACTTACGTGCGGTTCGCGCTCGCGGAACAAATCAAAATGGAAAAACACGAAGTAAACCGACGTATTCCAATGGAAAAAGAAAGGTGTAGACTTCACCGAACAGATTCTTCCGGTTTCTTACGTGCGCCTGCAGTTATTAAACTTTAAAATATCGAAGGTAAACACACGACGCCCTCGGTGTATCCTATCACAGTGAATTCGATGAAAGAAAACGAAACAATAGAAAACAGTCTCACTCGTATCTTCGAGGAAACACGACACCGGATTCTACGACCTTTCAATGACTTCCACCGCCACCAGAGTCGCCACTGTCGCGCGTACGACGAACTTTGATCGAACTTGAGACAAAGTCGTCGCACACAATTCAAAAAGTACACATTAAAATTTTCACGATAACCCTAGAAAATTATTTCCACGTACCACCTTTTACGTTCTTTCCTAGAAACCAGTCAACACTCCCCCCCATCCCCACCCCCACCCCGGTGCCACAGACTCAACAACCCACCCCGAGTCGGTCTATGTATGTCTTCTTCTTCTATGTACGAAAAACCTGATAAGAATAAAGCACTACCCACGTAACCAAATGTGTACACGTTCCCAACACACGTCAAGAATACCAGTTGAATATCGTCCTAACCTCTTCGTATGGGTTCAACAAGTGCAATACATACATCGGTGCGTCCTAATACAGTACTAGACACACACAATTCCACTCGTAGACATTCGAGGCACAGACGCACACTCACTCGAGAGATAGGGGACTCATGGACGAATTGACCTGAGGATCCGAAGTGCGTTCGTCATTGCGGCTCGTCATGGTAGTGGGGTGGTAAGTGGTTAGAGGATGAGGGACAAGGAGGTGAAAGGAGGAGGACAGTCGTTGGGATACGTAGAACAGACATGGAGGGGGGGATTGGTTGCAACTCCACTCGGTTTCAAAGTGACTGAGTGAAAACCAGTCAGTCAGTCAGGCACGGTGAGGCGCCGAAGCGCCAGCCAAAATCAGGCTCCGAGATTAATTTTTATTATTCGCGTTTTCGATTTGGCCTATCGTCCAGGACTTGGGAGTGACTTGTATATGCACTTTGTCGAGAACGAAGATCCATTGTTTTGATCATTGTTTTTTGATCAGTGCGTACGGAGCTTCTTTACCGACCGATTTCAATTTTATATGCACGAATTTAAACGCTCATTTCAAGCACTGCCGAATTCAAACTGGGCGCGTGTAAAAAGGTGCGCACGCACTGTCAAAGTGTAGCAAGGAATTTTTATCCGAGTTTCGCGTGTCCTTTGCGATACTTGACAATTGTTTAGACATTTTTTTTCCTCGTTACTCGTAGCGAAATGTGTGGTGCGAAACTGTTCGTCCGTTCGACGTATCGCTGAGAGAGATTTTTAATTGCTTCTAAAGTCACTTGGTGCATTCTGTGATAATACATGGGAAATCGAGGATCTTTTTTCTTAATCGAAGTAACTTGATAGTTCGGCAACAATGCCCAGTCAGACGACCACGATTTTACTCAAATGTTCCATGGTGGATGTGCCGGCACTGAATCACGTCAAACTGAAATCTCTATATGGGGTGAGTACCCGCGTTGTACGCAAGTCACTGTACGAATTTGAATGTCTATTACGTATAAAAAGTTTATTCGATATTATACAATTTTTCATACATTCGAGGGAGACCCGTTTATATTTCCTTCGCATCGTCCTCGATGCTCGTAGATTTCAAAGTGTCAACAAGAGGAAGCAATCGGACCGGAAGTGTAGTAATCATATATCTCTGCACGATAGTCAAAAAAATGGACGCTAGCTTCCTCTAAATATATATACGTATATACACGCTGCTGTGTACTGTATTCTATAAGTGCATTCACCTCCCACCAACGTGTCTAGCATATATACGCGCGAGCTTGTCCCGCGAGGAGTTGAAAACTAAAAACTCCGAGAAAGGGGGAGAAGGAGAGAGAGAGGAAAAGAATCATAGGGATAGAAAAAGAAGCAATGTCTTCCAACGACTTTAGTCTATGCGACTGACGAGAGATTTGGAGAATAAAAAGGTCTCGTACAAAGTCAATGTCTGTCCGAACGAGCACGTGCACTAGCCAAGTGCGTATCGGCTACTACAGGCAATACTACCAACGGAGTGGCACTATTCTTGGTATAAGATAAATAAATTGAAGCTCGAGATACGGAGCTTCTGCCACTTGAAACTGTCGTAAACCCTGGTCTTGGCGCGTGAGGTTACACAGTGTGTACTCCTGTGCGTACGACACAAAAGTGACGGAAGGAAGAGTCTGGTTAATGTAACACGAGAGAAATAGAGAACGTGACAAAAAAAATGTAGCTCGTCCAGGAGGGCGTGAGAATTTAAAAAAAATTTTTCTAAACGTTAATTTTCTCGTTTATTAATTTCTCATGCCACGTGCACTGCATCCTTCGATACTGTACGGAACTGCAAAATTACATGGGTACTGAATCCTGCAGTGGCTATGCCTTGGGCAGTTCTTCGAAAGGCCAGGGCGAAGCAACCGGCGGCATAGAAATTACATGCCCGAGGCAGCAGAGGAGAGTCCGGGCGTATCGCTTTAATTCGATAACCTGTTCCCTTCTCGTGTGTATCGTTGTTGCTCGCGGGGCAACAGTAACAGCAGTTACAGGCCGCTGCTGGAACTTCGTTTTTTGCACTTTTTCAATATCCTTTTTACTTTTCTTGCCCGACCCTGTATTTCGGAGTGACCAGGTCGGGGCCCCGTGGCCGTGAAAGTTTCACTGCGATCCTATATAGGCTCTAGCGTAAAGCTCCTGGTCTCCTGGCACGACGATACAGAAGGCTGTGCACACTGGAAACTAGTAAAGACTAGTCTTTCTATTGCATTGCTTGTATATATATATTGCCTCTTATTTATACCTAGCCAAAGGCACTGAGCCGACCCTCTTCCTTAACTAGGATCGCACATGTGACCCGTTTCCAGGTATATGTATATGCACAGCTGTGCCCAATGATCACGAGCACCATTTTCTTAAGTTCCGTACTTGCCTTGACCGTACGCTGTTTATATACTTTTTTTTTCTTCACCCGTCTAGTTGCGCCAGACGATTTTCTAATTCTCCACGAGTGCCAATTAGCTTCAGGTTTTATCGGTGAAACTGCGAGGTGCATAGCGGCCACTGCCAGTACAACGCCTAACCTATTTCGGTCTCACTGCGCATGCGCGACTCCTGCTAAGGAACGCGATAGGACAAGACAATTTTTTTATGATGATTATTTGCCATCAGACCCAATAAAACTCAAGGGACACAGCTGTGCCGTCGTGAGATCATTTTACGTGGCCCACATTTTCTCTTTCAGTGGCTTCTTTTATTGTGTCAACGCGTTTAACGAGCCGCGCGCCGCACAATGTGCGACTGTCGCCGAACGAGATCTTCCCTGGCTCCTCGGTAGAACGCTTTGCACTTCTTAACCCCGATTTACTTAACCCTCCGTGTTTAAGGTTCAGTGAAACTCCTCGGGTAGCGGTGTTGAGATCACGTGGGATACCTTTTATAAGACACGCGGAACGCAGTAGGTAATTAAAGTTGTTGAAATTATAGTAATTAATTAGACTGTGAAGTTTGTATGGTTTAGATCATTTTTTTTCCTTTCTCCTTTATTTCTTTTTTTTTTGACCAAAGAAATTTTATACACGGAAATTGTCAGTTCTTTTTTTTTATTCAAATTTTGAACTCTGCTTGAAATCATCCCTTTTTTTTGTACATTGATTTTTTTTTACCTCGCGGGTCCTTGCCGGTGCGCAATTCGCAATACAATTACCCATAAGCCTCTGGTCGAACTCTCATTAAACTCATTGGAATTCCAGTGAGTCGTGAATTCCGGTATGCTGCGAATTCGCGCGTTACTTGAATACCTCATGTATTCCCATGTACTTTGCTCGTGCTTTGGCATTGAATCGGAAACAGATCACTGTGGGAAATGCATTGGGTCTAATAAATTAATTGATCTTCGATTGGTGATTTTACAAGAAATCAGTGAAAATCGCCGAAAGGTTTTTTGTCCCGATTTGGATGGGCAGCTGCTACCAGTTCCCTAAGCCCCCAGGATTCTTCTATGCCGATGGCAGGTTGGCAGGTGTCAGTTCTGTAGATGCATCTGCCAACCTGCGTCTGTGCAGCCTTGAAGACAAGAAAAAAATACATCCCTTCTATTGAAGTCTGAATACATCTGTAGGATTGAGGATCGTGCGCATGCGCAGAAAGGATCTTTTTCTTTTTTTAACAAAGCAACAACTGGAAATCTGAACTCCTGGTGAATTTCGTCACCTGCGATCCCCAGTGCTGCCAGGTGTCCTGAGAGAAAATGTAAAAACAAAATTCATTCTGCCAATGCTATACCTATAACTGTACCTTCGGGCACTCTCGGGTAAGGTCGGGTTCACTCGGGCTAATGATAGGTTACAATCCCATCACGTATCCTTCGCTCTTCCACGGTCTTTTTTTTCTTTCCTTTTATTCCCTGCCTCTTTTCTTGTTTCTCTTCTCTGGACCCTTTCGAAGCAGCTGCTCAGGCTGGGTACCCTTAGAAAAATATTAAACAGACCCACCCTCGCTTCGTTTTGACCCTGAATTTTTTACTGTTAATCCTGACCCAACCACATGTTCCATAATTTATGGATTTTCACGTGCGTTGGGTTTTGGGGAAAAAAAAGTTTTTTTACGTATAATTTGGATCTGTGTAAATTTTTGTGTTATTTACTTAAGAATATTACTGTGCAGCGTGTGAAAGCGACGTAAAAGATTCGTTCGAGCGAGAAAATCGACTCAGCCGTCATTACGGACTTGCTTACTTTCGTTTTATGATGTTTCCATCTCCCCGTTTCGATCCAACGAGATGACAATAGAGATGTTGTATAGTCACTCGCAAAAACTCTTATCGTATCTAATCGTACTGCCGTGATCGCTAACACGCATTTACGTACTTATAGATTTTTTTTTTGACAGCCCATCTGTCAGTCCCTTTTCACCCCACGTGTAAACGCATAGGATTCTAACGGGTTCGCTCACCACGTGACCAGTCAATTTTCAAAGCGGATGTCTAATTATGTATCAGCTGCACCTAACAGTCGGACACCCTATGGAAATACGATTAAGGGTACAGGCTACTCATAATTTTATCCAAAAGCCCCTTCGATTATTCATATCAAATCACGTAACGCGCTCGAAAAATCCGTTAAGCCACTGAAAGTTTGAATAAGATAAATTTCGAAAAATTCAAAAAAAAAGTTTGACCTACCTCAACTTTCACAATCTTTTTCGCACGGTACGTCAGTCGCACCAATACGTATGTCAAAGGTCAATGACCCTGAGTAACTTCTGCAAGATAACATCGGTCGATATGTCCCCCCGTAAAAGAAGCAAATTACAACGCCGGGCAACTGTCAGTTTAACCCGCAGCGACTGCAGCGCCTCTCTCCGCCGCCTGACATAGACTTTCGCTCTATGTTAATTTCGCGTAACGCACGGTCGAAGGTTATATTCACGCGTAACCTTTTTCTTTTCGAGGTTCGCGGAAGCGCGAACGTGATGGAGCGAAGTATCACTTTTTTTTTTTCATTTCAAACCGGAAGTGACTCAGTGTAAGATTTTACGAGGGCAAATCGCAATCATGATCATTGACGAAATCTATACGGGGATCGATTGATTTTTAATAAGGATTTGGGCTTGATGAAGTCGAAGGCTACAGGAAGATTTTTTTTTTTTTTTCAAAACCAAAAACCGGAAGTAACTGCACGTATCGTCAGTCTGTATATATACTCAATTGAAAATGCCATTAATATTTATCGATATTTCAATACACGCGCGTACGTATTTGCTCCGATGACGTCACGCTTAATTGGTATAGGTAATGACAATGATTCGTCATTGTATTTGAGTTTTCAATGACGTGGCGAATTTTATTGAAAAAAAAAATCATTACGGTATTACGCTAGAAACACCATGGGTGGTATTGGAATGATTTAATTTGCGAAATCTCAAGGCGATCGATTATCGAAGTACGTTACAGAAGCACTGTGATATAATTCGTTCGACAGACTCCAGGCCAGACGGCTTTTTAAAAGTCAGTAGCCATTCTCGAGGTTACGGTCTGATTACCGTAAGGGCTTTCTCAAGCGTAAAACTGTACCGTAATGCCTGCCTGTAGGATAAAAACTAGCATGGCTATTTCTGATCGCCATGTATTGTTACGGGACAGTGAAAATAGATTATTTTGGAAAAATCCTTTAAAATTACCCATAGCAAGTGCTCGCGTTTAATATCAATAAGAATGAGAGTTGATTCGATATCGGTTTTTTTTTTAATTTTTTAAAATCATTTTTGAAAAAATTTTTATATTGAAGAGTGACACGAAATTGCATTTTTTGATGGTATTGGGTATCTGATAATTTATATAGGCTCTTGGGGAAACTCAAAATCTGAGCAGCACATCAGACATGGAAGATACTGGTGATATCACATATGTGAGAATAGATAATCGGAATTTCGGAGAAAATGGGAAATTTGATTAATATATATTTATGTTTAATAATTATAGGTGAATGTTTATATTTCGCAGAATTTACGTGACTATCATAATGCCACGTAGATAGATTATCCGAATCGATCAATACCAATGCGATAGATTAATACCGAATATGCCAACTGATAAGGGTATAATCATTGCACTATCAGTAGAAGTTGGATCGGCGTGTCGTAACACGGTTTTCTCTGCAGTTGAATTCGCGCGAGGACAAGCAATGCTGATATCGATTTAATCAATTTTCAAAATTTCGAATTCGGTCTGATCGGCGTGTATAAATTTTCAAAATAAATTCTAAGTGATAAGAATTTTTTTTAACTTTTCATATCTGTGTCAATTGTGCGTAATTTTTATTATCGATAATCAAGAGAAGTATTGACTGAATGATGTGTACGGGAATTTTCATGAGAACTGCATAAATGGTGAAGAAGAAGTATACATCAGTCTGTCAAATCTTTCTCCAGTGCGTAGGCCTGAACGATAACAAGGTCTTTAAAAAGATTTCTAATCGATCCACATTAAAGATCTGATTAACGAATATGATTCATTGATGTAAAATTAATATCTCAGATTTATAATTTTTATGTGATATAACGAAAAAAAAAAATTTACAAATTTTCATATATATGCCTTATCACATTTTTTGAAAGCTCGATATACCAAAGCATTTAAATTTTGAAACTCGCACGACCATTACTGCACTTCTAAACTCGGCCAAAGTCGTAACTTAATAATCACCTCGTTAATGAGTCTGATTACGAAAGAGCCACTACCCCTTTACCTTGTATACAAAGTCTCGTCACTTTTGACATACGTCATACAAACATCAAAATTCCTTAAGGCACGACTTTCACGACTGCTGATCACGCCCTTAATTGATTTCCATATTTTATCAAGCCCGAAAAAAATTTTTTGGCCCCATATCTTTCCCCATATAAATTTCTTATTTTGCAAATTATCCGCCAAAATTTTTTTCAATAATCCCCCATTTCAATTTTTCACATATATCCCTGCACTTATCACAACCTCCGGCTGCATTGTATAATTCGTCCGAGTCAATGCGAAACAGCGATGCAATTTCGCAACGATTTCGCATAGGCAATGGTAACAGGCAGTTTCATTGTTTCGCGATAACAAGAACAGTGCTAATTGTTACGAGGATTGTTTTGCAAATTCCTCCCCGCATTGCTAGTCGCGTTTTCTACGTGCATCCAGAGCCAGTGCACTTCTCTGTGGGAAAGTGCATCCCGCGCTCTGCGTTGCATTCTGCATTCTTGTTGTGGCGACCGTCGCTCTTGACTTTCGATGAGGATGCCTGTCCTGGAATACCAATAAGAAAACCGTCTGGTGGATGCTGCAAAATTTCCTTTACTTTTTCTACTTGCGTTTCTCACTTTTTTTAAAATCTTTTTGTAAATAGACTGCAAGTAGGTCAAAACGCTTCCAAACGAGCTAAACGTGTCGTAATAATTTGTTTGATTAATTATGTAACAGCAAATATAAAAATGAAACACAGTTATATATATATATATATATATATATATATATATAAAGGTACAGGCTAGCATTGTATTTAACGGTAGCCGTCATACACGAAGCTGAGTTATCGTCAAGACCCAGTTTTTCATTATCACTAATATTTCCACATAGGAAAAATTTAATGATAACAAACGCATACACCTTCCATGAAAATTAAGACTGATTATCAGCATTAACTTAACTACTATTATATTTACCATTAATTACCTAATCGTGCTTTCGCAAGTACGTAATATCGTAAGGACTAGTGTCACGACTCTTATCACTGTTATAACTAATTCCCAAAATTGGTCATTAGTCCAAATTACATATAAAAGAATATTACAGTAGATTTTTCGATATCTAAGAAATTTAATGGCAGTCTAATTTCATGATAAACGATCCAAGGAAGCTGACTGTCGTTCAATGTAAAGAGAATATTAATTTTTTTTTTATCAAGAACGAATTCGATACTCGCTAATGCGACCAACAGCTTTGTGCTATCTTCGATATTATTTATCAGCCTGATATTAGCTGCTTGTGAACAAAAATGCTTACTTATCAAATCTTATATATATATATATATATATATATATATATATATATATATATACCGTA
Organism: Trachelus iudaicus; assembly: GCA_030142595.1. Classification (NCBI taxonomy): domain Eukaryota; kingdom Metazoa; phylum Arthropoda; class Insecta; order Hymenoptera; family Cephidae; genus Trachelus; species Trachelus iudaicus. The sequence continues at coordinate 556,830 of JARQTH010000324.1, read as the reverse complement.
TACAGATTATTCATAACTACTATCTACCACCTGCTATGCAGTCTGCTGCATACTGCGCGCCGTGCATAATACGAATAATCTGTATCGTCATTCCTTTGTCTAAGGTCGATACTGCCGTCTGCTAAGTCCGACAGTCAGGATAAAAATTTTGCCAGGATAGAAATGGGCATGGACAAAAAAGGAAAATAACGAAAGAAAAAGACAGATATAATACAGGGCGACCACCGATAGACAGAATGATATAAAAAAAAAAACATTCAAATCCTTCAATCTTTCAGTGGCCACCCTGTAGTTTCCAGGGAATCGAACGTCCCTCGGCATTTTGTCGCGTTTTGTTTCTGAAGTTCGTACTGCCAGGAGACAAATAATACGTCAGTAGGTAATCCTACGTTGAAGCTCATAGCCAGACGAATGGACAAAAGAAACGATAATCGTAGACTTTATCTCGTAGCGTCGTATTGGCAAAGAATGCATCAAACTTTTTTTTCTACTTCTTTCTCGGCGATCAAAGAAAACGTGCTTCCTCTTCAGCACCGATGATGGAATGTAATATTTTTTTTTGCATAAAGTAAACGTGTTTTGCGTAATAATCGGTGGTTATCTTTGTCCGGGTAGTGTCTGGTAATTTTTTGCAGTTACTCCCGCCAATTAATTAGTCTTCGTTCCGCGTGTGTTTAGAAAGTATGAAAAAAAAATTTGTGTTAACCAGAAGGTAGATTTATTTGTTACGTGAAAATGTCATTTTTCACTAAGTTTTTTATCGCAATATCGTTATCAGGCTTGTCTCCTCTCATCGATTGGCCAATAATTTTTTATTGTCACTCGTTCCTTGGAAATTTTCCAAGAAATCCCATCGATTGTCGCAATCGGGTAAACAAGATTGGCAAGTGACGCTAAACACGCGTTCGTGCGTTGGGCCCCATTAATATTCGAATATAAATAATTCTTGACCGTGTATAAAATTTTTCAACTTGACTCCTTTGTTTCATAAGGATTGAATCTTATATAAATATTCTAAGATTTTTCTTACGTGACGTTTCAGAGTCCCGGAGCGTTGCACAAAGATGTCGGCGGAGGTGGAACGAAGGTCAGCGGAAAGACAGTCGGAGGTGTCGGCTCAGCCACCCTCACCTCCATCTCCTCCATTAATAACTCATCGAACGCCAGCCGAAATAAGAACAACCCCGTTGCCCACGAGGTAAGAAAAATTTATTATTATTGGCGGCCATTGCGAAAATAAAAAAGAAAAAGGAAAAGGGGTAACGCGAACGCATCGTTGCGTAACCTTACGTAACGAGGTATAGAGGAATCCGCGACGTCGTCACGTAAAATCCCGAAGAAGCTGACGCTGACGACAGCGATGACATTGACGAGGACCTTGAAAAAAAAATTCCTAAAATTATAGTGCCTCCAAATAGTTTTTTTTTAGTCGAAAACCATTGAAAAAGAAATTACGAAAGAAAAATGACGGTTAGGAAAATACGTAAATCAACGCCGAGAGGCTTCCTAACCTCAAAGTTATTAATGTAACGAAACTGGCATTTTGAATTATTTAACACTTCGCTAAAGGCTCACGATGACAGATCCTGATGGCTCCTTCGTTATTTTTCAATGTCGTTCGTTAACCTTGAACCTAATCGGTATTTCTAAAACGTCACGATCGCTGGGTTACAGTTATATTTGTATCGTGATAATTACTGGGGGAAGCAGACACGCTTAACCTAACCTACGTGCGTACGTGAGGTCGTTATATTTAGTGAAAATTCGAAATTGCAGAGACGATCTCTCGAAACCGTTATGATAGAATCGATATCCGAACTCAAAATTGAAATTTGGTCGTTAACACCGTTTTTTAATAATATTTTTGCACGATTTTACTTTCGCGTTTCACTTTTCTAGTTGTTACTTTGCAATTACGTGTAACGTTTGTAGGTTATGAGGCAGGGTACAAGAGAGATTCGAATTTAACGTTCTTAACGTACATTCTATTGACACGAGACCAGTGAGACTGGTATTTCGGAAATATCCTTGAATTTTTTGAATATTATTTTAAGGCGTGAATAAACATACATACTTTAGTATCGGCTGATAGGTTTTTTTTTTCGTTAGATAATGGCTAGAAGCTCTCGTGAGCTTTCAAGGTCACAAATTTGCCGGGTCTTAAAAGACAATTTAAAAAGGCCAAGAAGACTCGAGGAGAACGATAAGCTAGGCTAAAGCGTTATTTAATGGACGGGGTCGTTAAACTCCGTAGGCAACGACGAGGGCGTCGCGCGAGTGGATCGTTCTTACGATTTTCTAAATTACTTCCAAGGCTGTCCGAGCAAACTTCGGCACGTGCCAATCGACGCCCGACGTCTTGCGCCTTACATCTCCCTGCGGCTGTTCACTAGAAGCATCAACCTAATTTAACGGATGCCAGATTTCACTGTTACCCCGCAGCACTGAAGTATAACAGGACTTACGTGCGTACAATGAGAACGACGCCGAAGAACGTCCTCGTTTCGATTCCTGGTCGCAGCCAAAAAAATATTTGTCAAAGCGTTAAAATACCTGCAAGTCACATCCAGCACGAGACGTGCATTCGTACCGCGTTCGTATTATGTTTGGCCGCCATCTTTCTTTCTCGGCCAATGGCAGCCCTCGTTATATAAATTCTCGCGCATGCGCGTAGCCCGGCGGCGCTGCAGTAAAGGTGCGAGAACCGTGCGATCCGTTACGAGATCGGTGAAAGGATACAGACAGTGGCTGAGTGACTCAAAGAGAACCGAGGACTCAATTGTATCGTATCGTCAATCTCGTCTCGGTGACCAAGGACTTGCAGGACCAACGTAAGACGAGTCGGAACTGTTTTCCGCCTCAGCAACGTACCTAACCTCTAGACGCCTGTCTCCGAGCGTTACACGAGTGACAAAGGCTGGCGTGGATTTTGCACGCGTTATCCCAATTCGTTTGTTGTCATCGATGATCGTTGTCAGTCTGTAATGGACGCGTGTGAATTTCATGAAAAAAAAGCAGCTTTCAGCAACGTTACTCGGATACCCGTTGAACTCTAACGTCGCATAAGGCCACGGTAAATCTAATTTCGCTCATTCGCCGACCATGGAATTCGCTTCAGGGCGTCTCACGTTCGGTAACACTTTACCTCGTATTATTATTGTCCGGATTTAATGTGTCAAAGTAAAAACGGTACTGCCAGCTGGTCCGGTACTTGTCGCTACTAATTGTCAATCTATTTTTTCTTTTACTCCTGCGCGTTGGCCGAATTAGCAGATATAACTTTCTATTCATCTGCGATTAGATATACGAGTATCGAGCGCAGATTGTATTATTGCTGTGGATTATGTATATATGCGCAGTATATATGAATATATAATACGTAAACAGTATGCACCGGGGATATTTATTATTCGCAACGAGAACAAAAAGAATTTATCTGCTGTGTTACACGAGTGCGCGTTACTGGGGTTTCGAGCTAGGAAGATCTTTTCTTCGAAAGTACTTGGAGTATATACTCGCTTCGGGATAACTTTCACAATTTTCTATTATTTTTTTTTTTAATGAAAAATCCTTTTTAATCGTGAATTCATGAAATTCATCTCGGAAATCTCGCGTTTTGTCTTTCGGATCGAAAATTTGCATTTACCATGCAAATTCTGCTTATTTCGATTAAGATTCGATCGAATCAACCGTGAAACTTCTCTGTGCGCAGTAACTCGTCGATCTGTCTTATCCGTTGATATATCGATAAAGAGATCTTTACGATCTTAACCACCACTCTCGATCTTTTCGAAAGCAGCCGTTTCTCTCGCGCAGATCGATGCACTTGACTGACAATGAGAATTGCGACCCGGTTATACGATCCTTGCGAGAATCGTGCCAAGTGCACTTGTGAACCCGCCTTAACAATCGGGCGATCCCTCTAATGACCACTCATTGCCGTTCCTTACTTTCGAATGTTTTTCCTGGTACGGCCGTTTCCTTTCGTTACATTCGAAGCTGAGATAACTGCTCGAGCAGAAGATCGTCGAATGGAAAGAAACTGTTTCGATAAAAATTTGTAATGGGTGATAAAAAACAATTTTTCTTATCACTGTCATAAATTTATTTAGTATTTCTAAAAAAAAAAAACATTTAATCGTGGGGTATGGTCGAATCGAAAAAAATCATTTAATTTAGTAAAACGTTAAATATTTTCGATTTTTGCAATAATTTATTAACCAATCTGTCGAAGATTAAGATCAATGACGTTTAAGGGGCTAAAATTGATATACTTTAATATCAAGGAAAATGCAATGATCAGCAGGTAACGATGAGACTTAAAATTAATATATGCTGAATATTTAACGTACCTAATTTGCAAGTCGCGCGAAACATTGATGATCATAAATTACGCAAGCTTACACGATCCAAGATCATTCGTAATGTCGGTCATCGTTTTGCAAAATCGATAATCGATCCAGTCGGTCTTTTGTTTGCGTTACACGGATATCGCCTTACTTTCGTATCTGTCAACTGTGCAACGTTCGCCTCTATAAACATTGCCCAACTGTCATCTGCTCGTATTGCAACAATTAGTCATCCACGTCGTATTGTCAAAGTGCAAGCAAAGTGCATGCGGTAAGCATGAAATCATTCGAGTCATTATCACTGTAGAAATTTAATGTTTTAAATATTGCGTAACGCGAGCCGAACAAACTGTACGTAATTTTAAATTTAATTTTTTTATACTTATATAAGGGTTCTGGTTTTTCATTTTTCTGTAATTCTTTTTGAGCGACTTACGAATAGTATTGTACTGACTATAGTATGTCGTATTGTACTATATATATATATATACGTTATAGCAAATAGATCGCGTGTCAGTAGGTAACTGACTAATAAAGTAGTTAGTGGTAACAGACCGTGTTGCTCAGACAAAGTGCTAACGGTCATTGCGGTTGTTGATTGTGCGTCTTTGAGTTATCCAAAATTTTGCTCCTGGCACATCCTTGTTCCCGTTGGACAATTATCAGAAAAAAAAAGCCCAAGCCGTGCTCCCATTATTCGTTCGAGATACAGTTACGCGCGAATTCGTAAATGACTACTTTGCTGCTGCAATAGAGAAATCGGCAAATTTGAAAATACCTTCATTCGTATAGTCCGATTACGCTAATCATTGATGCTTGCGCTGATCGCTCGTGCAATTGATTAATTTTTTTTTTTTCATGATTTCGTGAAAAATAATTGTTTGATCATCAGTGGTAATTGGATGACTAGTAACTTGAATTTGCTGTAAGGAAAAGAGAGAAACAAAATATTTGTAAATTAGAATTTTTTTGAAATTATTGAATTTCCACAATTTATTGTCATTTTTGGGAATCAATATTTTTTCTGGAAATTATTCAATTCGATACTTATTTTTTTATGGGTTGCCAAATACTTGAATATATTGGCGATTGGCAAAGTCTCAAGATCATCAGGTACGTTAACGAATGTCAAAAAGTGATTCGTTACGCGATTGTAAATTCGCATGAAATTATAATAGTGGCGAAAAAGCATGTATAGGGTGGTACGAAAATAACGACTGCGGATACAGGCAAAGCTGCGTAAGGATTTAAATGTTACGATGAATTCAATGCGACGATCAAAGTGATAAAATATGCATCTCTGAACAATGAGTGACTGCGCATGATTTTGCAATAACAATTCGCGAATTAATATATACTATTCGCATTTGTATGGCTCGCGAACGTCATAGTCCCATAAGGAGGGTCCCATTGGGATTATAAATATGCGCATGCGCACACGCCGTGCGTAATTCGATCCGACAGTATATTTGCGGCTCGAATTTCGCGATAGTATAAATATGCAAGTCTTTGAGAATAATGATAGGAAGATAATGAGACACCGATCGGGATTATATTGGCACATCGTACGATGCTATCTTAATATTTGCAATTGAAAAAAAAAATTTTTTTTCAAATCCAATTTCAAAAATTATTTAGATTGTCAAAAAAATTGAAAAATTTCATATTTATCAGTAATAATTAACGTGGCATATATATATACGGAAAATTGAAATTGACTCGTGCGGTGTCACTGACCGGCCATGTTACGAGTCTCAACCATGCATGCTCTGGTCACATACATATATATAGGAATTTTTTTATCTACTCGTCTATGCCCATTCGTATACCGGGTGTTTAATTATGTGCGTATTTCTCATCGTAAGTATTGCCGACGTTTATTTCCAGTGTCGAAAGGCTTTTAATATTTAACAGTCCTCGGGTCGTTCATATATATTATCCGTACGTTGCACCCAGTCGGTTCAGTGCTGGTAGGATCGATCGCGTTCGATAGATATTGATTCTTGTAAGTGAAACGAGGTGAAAATCGATTCGATAGCTGGATTCTCGATAAGCCGTCGAAGGCGACAGGTGGTTTCGTTAAAATTGTCTGTTGGGGAAAAAAAAAGTCTAACGATATGGTCGATTAGAGTTTAATTGACACAATGATAATATCGATTTATGACGAAGTGACAGATTTCGATAGGAGCCGTTAGCAAGAAATCGTCACGATAAAATCTTTATCAAAATTCACCTAATCCGACGTTACGTTCTTGTTAAGGGGATTAGATTCTCATGGGACGATTAGGTGAAATTTTCATGTGACGATTAGGTGAAATTTTCATGGGACGATTAGGTGAAATTTTCATTGGACGATTAGGTGTAATTCTCATGCGACGATTTATCGACTCCGGTCGCACATTTTTGACCGCCCCTGAACCCGACCGTTCGAGGATTTCTAACGGCACGTAAATCTTCGTTTCCTGCATGATTTTTACGCGCATTGCTACGCCGGAAGTGGTACCGGGGGCCTTCGAGGCGGCGGGAACTTTTGAATCGAATTTTTTTTTTTTCGAACAAGAGAACGTTGAGCTTTGACATTTTTTAATTTATAAAACAATTTTGTTTTTTTATTAGTGTATTTAAATATGTTTTTTCGAAAATTTTTGCTATTTTCAAATCTCATATCTTTTATGCATCGATATCGGTAACGCTTGAATTTATTGACAACTTTTTTTGGAATATTCAGAATCATCCACAGAATCGTTCCACTGGGTCAAGTGGGACTGACGTGCATTGCAAATGCGGCATAATCGGTCTTGTTAGAAATCGACGTCGCCCACGGCGCCGCTCATGTAAATTTCTAAGGACGTACCCTGCTTGGTAAAGTCAGCGTCTAGTAGTAAATTAAATTCGGGACGCTTTTCGTAAAATTGTTTTCACGGACCCCCATATCGTATTCACCTTTTCACCACTATTTAACTTTGATGGAGTGTGAATTTTTTGAAAAAAAAATTCAAAAGGATAATGAAATATTTTAGGGCAATTTTTTTACAAAATTATATTACCTTTACTACTCGCAGATGTACGCTTCTTAATGCTTTTAATTTTTCTACTGTATACATGCGCGGTGCTGTCTTATGAATATTTTCAGTTTTATTTTTACGACACCCGGTATATGCATCTCGTGCGCCGCTACCGGACAAAGTGTCATACTTAATTAACATTGTCATGAAAATTTCGGAAGAAAACCATTTCGAAATTTCGAAATCTTCCGCCTCTGGTTATTTACTGTTATCTATAATACTATTATACTTCAGTCCTTTAGCCACTTTGACTTTATGCGCTTGCGTGCACGTATGTCGGCCATTGGGATGGTCATATAAATACTTCCACCTATGCTAATGGACGTGACCGTCTGTCCGTCTGTTAGAGAGGGTCCTGAAGATTGCTCTTGAAATAAATAATATTCTGGACCATCAAGTCGCTAGTGGGTTAATACGTGTCCACATACCAGCGGCACTCAGGCAGCTTCGTACGAGAACGACGAACCGATAAGATGATTTTCAAAATATTTCAGAAGAGGTTTTGTTTCTCAAAATCAAAAAGGAAAGTGGAAGATTAAGAAAATGGTTTTCCAAAATTTTGAGATTTTCACAAACGCTGCAAAAATAGCATTTTTTTTGTCCAACCTACTTTACGCTTCCAGTACAAACGCCCAGCGTCGCGACGTCCTATTATACGTTCTCACGCCCTCCCGGCTGCACGCGTCTTGTCGCTAGCGGTCGCTTCTGCAGACAAAGGACTGACAAATGACGGATTATTAAAAAATTCGTCTTCACTGTGCTCCACTGGTCTGATCGGTTACGGTCTGTTCTACTATGCCAACTCGATTCAATTCAATTCGATTTGGTCAACTCGAATGTTAGGCGGGACACGTATTTTTTTTTTTTCATCCCAGTTTCCCGCTACGACAATGGATAATTTTTCCAGGATTCATCCACTAGGTGCAACGTCTGTCCCAGGAAGTGACTGTTACGTGAAAAGTCACTGTTGACAAACGAATATTTTAATATGACGTCTCGATGACGTATCTTCAAATGTAATTTTGTTTCTATCTAAAAAATTGTATTTTTAAATTATTTATTCCGTTTTTTCTTTAATTTTGAAAAAAAGAATTTTTCTCGTTAAACCGACGTTGCCGGTACACGCTTCTTTCTTCCCTTGCATAATGACACTTTGATGTCTGCTTTGTATTGACATCGCTTCCTGCTCGCCGTGCGACCACTCCACGTGACTTCCGTCAGCATATGCATATGTATACCAAACAATGCATTTCTTTATGCCGCCAACGTATACGGACACTCACGTATCGTTGGACATGCGTAGAACGGTGCGCGTGTCGTTTATACGCGTCTTTCGCGTGTGGATTACCTTTTACATATAAATATTACAGAGATAAGCACGTGTGTCAGCGAAACGTCAAAAAAGTAAACAAACGTCAAACGACATCCGATTACCGTTTAATCGTAAGCGTACAGTTCCCGTGTGAACGAGGCTTTACAGATCATCGATTAAGTTGCAACTTAATTGCAATCAAAAATCACGTGACGACTAACTTGAATCTTATCTACTTCAAGGAACTTCCTTATCACGGAATTTAATGGGCGGAAATAGAAAGTGAAGATACGTGATACTTCGATTCCAAGAAATTTAATCATATTGGAAAAAAAATCGATTACGAATCCTCGTCATCATTTTACTCGGTAGTCGGTATCGTCATCTTAAGGCTCGTCCACAGTCGCGATAGCGTGACGATAATTGTCGGCGATAGCTCCCACGGCGTCACGAGGACGACAGAGATGACGTTTTCAAGAACGCCGTTTAATATTGCGAATAATTTTTTTTTGCAAAAATAATTATTAAACCTTTGGTCAATTTGTAACCAATTTTGCTCTTATATGCCGTGTTACGCACGGTATGGTATTATCCTGTCGCACTTTGAGAACGCGTCATAATAACGCCGTCCAGTCATAGTAGCGATAATGGCATTCATTAGAAATTTCTCATATCACCACAACACGATAACGAATCCTTTGTAAAATTTCACTTCATTTTCGAATACTCAATATAGCGCTTTGCAGTTTCCCACGTTATTTTTCTTTTACCGTACAAAATTGAATGCACGTTCAGGGATAGGGAACATGGAATATCGAAGATCGCGTGTCGCTACATGCGATATCGGCCGAAGGACAACTTGGGTAGTTACGCACAGGACTGCGGATTATTATGTCCCATGCTCGAGACTATATCTATATATATGATTCGTTATGGGATGATTAATATTTCATTCGCAACTTAAGGCGGGCGTCGCTGTCGCTACATGTGAATGCCGTCTGCTCGGATCCTTTGTTCTCTGATATAAAATGGAGATGAAGTGCGGTCGACGATCTCGAACGAATGTTCAGACCTTTTATTCTTCGTGCGGAGTCTTTATGGGTACGATCGGATGTTGAGAAACACATGTCAAACATACGTGACATATTAGTATTTATATACAAGTACTTGGTAACAGCAGCGTACAAGTATCCTAGTACACCCGTATGGACTGAGTACTTATACCCGGTACCGGTTGGACACGTGTTCGAGGACACGTGTGTACTCACGTGCAACAAGGCCGCGGAGCCTGCTCGTCAAGACCCTCCCTGGTATCCGGTTCCCATGAGTCCCCGCCATAAGTCCCAGTATCGTGACCCAGAAGCCGTGCCCCATCGACAGTTCATTTGACAGTTCTAACAGTGTGCATTGGAAATAATTAAATGACTGATAATCTCTTTCTGTTTATTCACTGTTATCTTTGCGATGGCAGAGACAGTTTCTGGGTCGTCGTACGGGATTTTGGAAATTTTAATCGGAACCGAAAAAATATCACGCTTCGCGATACGGAATCCTATACAGGTTTTGAGGAAAGCGAACGTTTTTTTTTTTTCAACGAACGGAAACTGTTTTTTGCTTTTTATAATTAATTCGATATGATAAGAGCGTGACGACGATAACAGGATTTTGAATTTCCATAGGTGGGTATTTATTGGTGATTGGGCGATAAAAATTTATCGTAGGAGTAACAGTTGACTTTTTTTTATATTTCTTTTTTCAAAGGTTGCAAATTCTTTTGAGGGACTGGAAACATTTTTTTTATCCAAATTAGATTTTTTGAGTTACTTATGTATGTATATGCACACATATGTTTAACGTGTAATTTTTTAAGCCCCGTGTAATCTGGTCAGGATTCTTGTTTCATTCTGTATTCGCGCCTTCTGAGAATAACTAAGATTTCATTTCCTTATTGAGAAGCGACGCAGCCACCGTCGACGACACATGGAAACACGTAAAACCGGAACTCGGCGACCGATTTCGACTTCACACATGGAGTCTTTGAAGATTTACGTATTCCGATAACACAGCAGGGCATTTATTGGCGCGGGTCTAGTTTAACACGTGTAAAATGACAAACCAGCGCAAGATACTTTTTTCACTGACCTGACCCAACATCCATTTTTCAAAATTAGCCAAATCAGTGACGATCCAAAAAAATTTTGACTATCACGTGTCTCGCTCGGCAGTTTCGAATTATATTTCTTGATTTTCAGGCGTAATACCTTCGTTTAAAAATAGCGCTATCATAAATTGTACATACTTTTGCGATTTGCATCTTGCATAAAATTGTTTTTGTTTTCGTATCTGATATGCAAGAACAATTTCATGTATGTACATAGTTTATATATATATATTTTTTGTAATTCTGTCGCGTCGTTACTTGCATATCACACGTTGTGACTTAAGGTCGTCATAAGGCTTGTAATTCGTTATTGATTATGTGTGTGTTTTATTTTACGTAAATGTTTATTGCCTGCTCGGTCGGTAACGAACGTGTCCTACCTTACCGACGCGTCCCCCATTATGTTTACGCACGGAAGTATCGTTTTCCTGCTTCTTTCTTGCGTAAAACTCTTGTAGTCCTTAGTCGAAACATTGAGTCCGTCTCTTGACATAATCTTGGCATGCGAGCTGCTTAATATTTAATACCCGTCGCCCACGTGCAGATTGACAGTTAGGCGCCCATTCATGAAATTCGTCCACAAGCTATTTTTACGCCGACCAAGTCCAGTTCCCTTGCGTTTTTGGGGTATTCGATTGAAAAAAAAATTATTGAAATAAAAATGAAAAATTTGCCAAAGATCGATACTCCCACTCAATACATTTATTCGATTATTTTTTTACGCAAAAGCAGCGCGCCGATCTATACGTGACGCATTTTCAAAAGGAAAATGATCTATGGCTGAGATAAAAAATCGACATCAGACTTCGCTAATCAGTTTCTGATTAAGAATATTTACGTCGCAATATATATACAGGTCGGCATGGAAACCAGCCCTTTTTCGATTCTCACTATATCGCACATATGTATATATGCAAATACAAGTAGCATTTAAATAGATACGTGTTTTAATAGTGAACATTTATTTGTATTATAAATCCTGAGATAAAATTTTCATTAAAATTTTACACGATTATTATCCGTATCATTTTATTCTCTATTTGTTCGCGATTAAACGCATATTGATAACACGTAGGTCGAGCCTTGGTTTAGTTGCAGGTGCAGTTAATCAGTGGGGAATTTAATTGGATCGGTATTAAATCCTTAATGCAGGACGCTTAAAACAATTTGCTTTGTTAAGTTTCTCATAATGTTATCCGTATCAGCAAGTCGCTAGGTCGATTTACTTGATAATTAAAAATAAGATTAAGACCCCCTGATTAATATTAAAAATTACAAGGAGGTGGGGCGAGCATGGCATCGAAAGATATTTCAAATAAAAATTCCATCAATTATTAAGTGGCGTCACATGCGTCGCGACGCCATGACGTCGAGGTCCAGTTGATGTGCTTGCGCTCGCGTTCAATTGCCATTTATTAACGCGCGCTCCAGTCATTCGGTGATGATTCGTGTTTCTAATAGAGAACAGGCAGGTCAGGGACAATTTACAGCCGATTAATTATACGAAATCAATCGATCAGTTTGTATGTAATCAATGTGTATCGCTGAGTACCAAGTGCAAGCCAGCGAAATTTGAAATTTTTCTTTCTCAGTTTGGATGGGCAAATTCGTCACGTTGAAAATACCTTTAACGTTTCTATTTGCAAAGTAATGGACCAACGGTGAAAAGTCATTAGAGTCGACGCGTTAATTTTTCACGTTGTTAAGTACAAAATAAAAATCATTGAGATTTCTTCCTTATGAGGTTTAACATTGTATACGTGTTGTGTTGTGTGTGTGTGTGTATATATATATATAGCGCTAGGTTATATCGCTGGCCATTTGGCTTTAGCGTCCATTGAAGCTTAATGTTAATTTCAATTTGACGACTTTTCGTGTTCGCTCGTTTTTCTTTGCCACGTTAAAAATAACAAGGTGGATCTTCATTGCCCGAGATAATCAGATTACCAAAATTCATTTTAACTCGAGTATACGTTGTTTTTGGTGAGTTAATCCGTGGTGGGAAACAAACAAAAAAGTAATTAAAATATACGGTGTATACCTTAAGGCGAGTTTCCCTTTTATTGTGCAATAAACGATTACATTTCCTCGTGATTATCAACGATTAATTAAAGCTCGTCGTCGTTACATTGAAAACTGTCAACGGTCCTTGTTTAAATACGTCGATCGAGCTTTCGTGACGTCACTCTGTTCTTGGCGAGATAATTAATTAAAATTAAAGGAAACCGCTTGTTTCTTCGCGAAGGTGAATTTCCACGTAGCGACGCGTCTCGACGACTCGAGGCACGGTCGAGATTTTCGTGAAATCAAGATTTCCCCTGTACAGTCTCAAAGTGAATGACAAACTTTTCAGTTTCAAACTTTCGTCGGCATACTTCAAGCCGATTGGCTGCTGCCCTATTTTCTGTCGCCAACTTAGGAATCAATGATAAGACTCTACAATGCTTCGCGCGTAAAGCTCGTGGTAGCTATTTCTTTTTCAATTTTTTTTTATTACATATTTTAATACGTCAATCTTATACAATTAAATTTTCATCACACATGGCACGTATGCCGTATCCATTTTCAATCTATATATTTTCTGTTTACATATGTGTAACGTATATTCAAATTATGTCAGTGCGGCATAACTTATGTACACGCATGTTAAATAAATCCCAGGCGTGCCAACATTCTGGTACAAATTAAATCCAGAGCCCACGTACAAGACAGATAGGAAAGTCAATAAGCTCGAGTTTCCTGTCCCTCTACGACATACGTGTACACTGTATGTGTGTACCCAGGGGCGCCTCGTGTTACGTTTAAACAACTACCATATAACTTTACTGTGTTCTCAAGACGACGATTTAAACAGTCGAAGGGAATTTGTCGCAGTCGCTGACAATAGTTGATTGCGTATTATGTCCACATACGTATTATATATCATACGTGCATACGTATGTAATAACGTACCATGCGGTGACGCAGCACGCACGGTAAATTCCAAGCATTGTAACTGAATATCGCAATTAGCTTCGGAGTGGCTGCATACCGCTATTTATTGTACACCCGTTGTGTATAAATCGTCGAACAAAATTTCTAATTGATCCACATTGTTGCCATTAATTTATCCGAGAAAGTGCCTGTATGGTCTCCTTGCGTAATTCCGCACGCGAGCAATGGCACCCACGTGCTTCGCGCCGAGATAACGTATGCGTTGAGGTAACGCGCGTCAGTGATTATGGGTTTAGCTGGGAGATTAGAAAGGTAGGTACGGCAAGATGTCACAAGGCAAACTGCATAGTTGCATAGTTGCACAAAGAATCATTATTTGCCTACTGACAGTCCTACGTACACGTAGGCGTCTTAAGCTGGCGTTACACGTGTCAAGTATATTTTGTTGCGAGGATCGAGAATTTAATAGGGAAAAATTATACGCAGGGATAAGAATTTTTTATTTTGCTATTTTTTTTATCAGATACTTTGATAACGAATCATCATTTGCCTACTGACAGTCCTACGTAGGCGTGGGTGTCTTAAGGTGGTGTTACACGTGTCAAGTATATTTTGTTGCGAGGATCGAGAATTTAATAGGGAAAAGTTATACGCAGGGATAAGAATTTTTTATTTTGCTATTTTTTTATGAAATACTTTGATAACGAATCATCATTTGCCTACTGACAGTCCTACGTAGGCGTGGGTGTCTTAAGCTGGCGTTACATGTGTCAAGTATATTTTGTTGCGAGGATCGAGAATTTAATAGGGAAAAATTATACGCAGGGATAAGAATTTTTTATTTTGCTATTTTTTTTATCAGATACTTTGATAACGAATCATCATTTGCCTACTAACAGTCCTACGTAGGCGTGGGTGTCTTAAGCTGGTGTTACACGTATCATGACATTTTGTAGCGAAGATTGAGGATTCAACGGAGAAAAAAATTGTACGGCTGTTATCAAATAAGAAATTTTTGAAAAATTTGGTATCATTTTATCAACTGCTCGCGCAAAGAATAATCGTTATTTGCCTACTGCACGTGGGTGTCTTAAGCTGGTGTTACATGTGTCAGGACATTTTGTAGCAAGGATCGAGAATTTAATGGGACTAAATTATACGGATTTTATGAAATTAAGAGTTAGAATCATTATTTTCCTACTGGCAATCCTAGGTACGCGTAGATATCGAGAAAAAGATTATATGGCTCTTACCAAATAACAGATAAGACATTTTTTTAATTTTTCAATCACGTCATACATCATAAGCTACTTGTGTTTCTGTTATCAGTCTTGATTTCTTCTCACAGCTGACTTAGTACAATTGCAATTTATATTGCGTGTCGACCTCTCAGCTGCTCGGTTATTCCACTCGGCTCTTTTTATTAATCTTGATAAACGTCCTCGGATTGTATACCGGGTGTTCCATTAAATCGTGTTTTGAAATTGTGCGTATAATTTATTAATTGATTCATTATACGTAAGCCTACCATATTATTTTTTCGTTGAAAAAAAATTTTATGTTAATTTTGAATTTACTGAGACCGGTGATAAGAGGAAAAAAGAAACACGATTGGTCGTTAACTTTTTTATCTGCTGCAAAAACTTTTCATAACCATGTAGATGTTAATTAATCATTAGGAATAAATGTGCATCTATGTATTATGCTTTTTTTAAACGTACGTTTATATGGGCACGCTGGGTATAGAAAAATAATGATGGACTAATTTGACCTGCGTTAGTGAACCAGTGTGAATTTTCCTTGGGAAACCCATTATTTTTCATTGATAAAATCTACTCACAGGAGTCGGAATTAAAATGACGCTTGGCTGTGGCTCTGATTCAATTCACTAATAAATTAATGACTGTACTTATATATAATCGATTAGGATTTTTTAATTTTTATTATCATAATCCCTAATCGCGACCTTCGCGTTCATTGTTCCGTGTCGCTTTTCATTCGCGAATAAATTTCACGTAAAGTGACGTCATCGGTGCAAAATTTACTGATTGCAGCTCGGACACGTAACCCGGGCATCCCGACGACGTTCCTCCAGACCCTTTAAATTCTAAAATACCGTCTTTAAGATCCAAGTGCCCGTTCCATTATTCGTACAAATCAATTTTCAAAGTCGAAAAATCCCCAGGGGGTTGTTGTCTGAGCTAAGAAGAAGGTCGGTAAACTAATTTCCTCCCATCCGCCCTTCCCCTTGTATTCCCCTCTCTCCAGCCTGTCACTCGATGCTTTCCCACGTCTAAAGTCCTTTCTATCATCATTTGACTCCTCCGTGACTTTGAGATATTTCATCTGGGCGGTAGACGTCAGAAATAAAAGGGAAAAAAATTATAACGGTTGTGCCAACCTAAAAAAAATGTATATATATAGAGAAGATTATTTTTCACGCATATAAATATTATCCTGAGACATTTATCGTGATTAATGTCTGCGTTAAAAAAAAAATATGATTTATCGTTCGCATCTCACCCCCCTACGACAATACTTGTTCGCTCATCGTGATCTATAATATATATGGGATAATGCGAGTGACATGAATTTAAAGAAAATCTTTTTATTGTTTTTCAGAAATTACCATCGCTCGGTGGTGCCAAACCTACTCGAGTCGACAGACACGACAACAATGCAAATAATTCGACCATCAACAATATCCACAATGTGCCGTTACAGGATTCTCTCAACAGCAGCGCTCACGTGGAGGGATATGGTAATTACGAAATATTTAACAGTTAATATATACGGCAGCTCATTAATAGAGAACGATTAGTTCACTTGCAGCCTGATACGGTCATTCATCCTGCAGTGAATTAACGAAGCAACACGAGCTGTAATATAGTAGTAGAGTACAGGGGTGGGGTGGGGGGTGGAGGAGTACCGTGTTAGTCTAATTATTATAACATGATCACCCATGGTCCAGCGGATTTTGATACCGAAATTCAGTCCGCTTCTAGGCTTCCTCTTGAATATTTTTGAATTTTAGCTGGAAGCGTAAAACAAAATGTTTGTTTCAAATTTACTTTAGTCAATTTCACAAGGCAAGATCAAAAGTATTTTTGTTTGGGTATCGCCTTGGTTATATTCCCCTTGGGTCTCATGAATATTCCTGTGAGGATTTCAATATGTAATACTCTTGGCACCCTTGTGTACTTTGGAATAACACTGTTGACTTTGTATTCAAATTTGTATATGAAATTTTGTAGAATTTTTTTTTAGAAATGTTTTCAAAATATCAAGCAACTCTTTGATCTTTATGCGCACGTGGTCCTTGCTTTACGTCCTTATCGAACGCTGGACATGTTTCTTATTTTTGGATTTTTATTTTACAGGTAGCACAGTGCCCATGACACCTCAGGAAGCCACCAAGTATTATGGATCACGGCTCACGGAATTTGAGCGTGCCGAAATTGAAAAGTACTCCGAAATTTGGTACTTGGGATTGGCTGCCTGTAAGATTCATGGTGAAGAGGGTGCTTCGCAGAATGGTGGATATGACGATGACAATGGCAGTTACAATAAAGTACTTCACGACCACATTTCGTACAGGTACAGTTTGATTATTCATTGAAAAAGAGTTATACTTGTTTTATAGCTATTATGGGAAAAGAGGATTTTTTAATCAGTGCCTTTACATTTTTTTGAAAAGGTATGAGATACTGGAGGTGATCGGTAAGGGAAGTTTTGGTCAAGTTATCAGGGCACTGGACCACAAGACAGGACAGCATATCGCCATTAAGATTATCAGGTATGGGAAGGAGATTAATTTAATATATTAATATAATTTAATAATCCATGTTAATCAATCAAATTAATATGTCCATAACTTTACGACCTTGTTACACTCCATTCGATTCCTTAATTCATATTGAGCTTGACTTATGCCAGATTGAAATTGCAGGAACAAGAAGAGGTTCCATCATCAAGCACTCATCGAAGTACGGATTCTGGATCATCTGAGAAAGAAGGATCTGGAGGCTAATGCATCCCACAATGTCATACACATGCTAGAGTATTTCTACTTCAGGAATCACTTGTGCATCAGCTTTGAACTCATGAGGTAACGTGAATTTTCTGGGATAGATTTCTGGGGATCCCCCCAGTTGGCTGAACTTGCTCTTGGTACCACCAATCACGGCTGCGAAAGCTCAGTGGAATGGAAATAAAATGCACTTTTCAAAGTGAACCGGGGTATACTTTGTTTCGCCTGAGAAGTTGAAAATGAGAAAACTTGTTGAAGACGTAAATTTTCGTTTAACAATGGCGATGCATGGTCCTTTTGATATATAAAATAATGGGTAAAGTTCAAGGGGATGAATATAATTTTTGTTTTACTTGTTGCAGCTTGAATCTCTACGAACTGATAAAGAAGAACAACTATCAAGGGTTCAGCTTGAGCTTGATTCGGCGATTTGCCAATTCGCTGATCAATTGTTTAAGACTGCTACACAGGGAGAATATTATTCATTGCGATTTAAAGCCGGTAATTATTTTAAAATTTTATTGAACGAACAAGCGTCAGAGGGATGGATTAATCTTATCATTCGTTTATATTGTTTTTTTCAGGAAAATGTCCTTCTCAAGCAGCGTGGTAGCAGCTCGATCAAAGTCATCGACTTTGGCTCTTCCTGCTATAGTCATCAACGAGTTTACACATATATACAGTCCAGGTTTTACAGAAGTCCCGAAGTCATCTTGGGACTGCCCTACGGCACTCCCATAGACATGTGGAGCCTGGGCTGTATTCTGGCTGAACTTTACACCGGATATCCTCTCTTTCCGGGTGAGAACGAGGTGGAGCAACTCGCGTGCGTTATGGAAGTCCTGGGCTTGCCACCAGAGCAACTCATCAGTCATGCGTCCCGTCGCAGGCTCTTCTTTGGTGAGGATGATCAAAGACCTAGGACACCTGGTTACCCGTAACCCTTGAACGTCCGTTATAAACCAGCCTTGACCTTTCCAGATTCCAAAGGAAACCCTCGTTGCGTGACGAACAGCAAGGGTAGAAAGAGACGACCTGGTAGCAGAAGTCTGGCTATTGCTCTTCGGTGCAACGACACGCTCTTCGTGGACTTCGTCAGCAGATGTCTCGAGTAAGTAGTCAGACCAAGTCGAACGACATCGATTGATCGATCCAGACGTATTTTTAATTGAAATAATTGTGCAATTAGGTGGGACGCGAAGAAGCGCATGACACCCGACGAAGCGATGCGTCACGAGTGGCTGAACTCTTCGTCGTCGCATATAAGTTCATCCTCCGCTATGACGTCGTCGGTTGTTAGTTCGGTAGTGAGCACAGTGGTGGAGCCACCTCAGCCGGCCCACGCGAAAACCGTTAATGTAAGCGCCGCACGGCAGAGGGCCACGACGATGGAGGATCCTCAGCAGCAGTACAGCCTCTACAGACTGTACCGCGGCCGGAAGTGCGTGTCGAAGATCACAGCTATAGATAATGCCGAGAACGGTGCTCTGGTAGTCAAGAGTAAGCTCAATGGCAGCGCCAGCAGCCATGCACTCGCTGGCAGCGGCGCCCAACCATCTCAACCGCGTCACGCCTCCACCGGGGACATCGTCGCCAGTCTTGATCCTAATCTCGACGACTCCGGCACTTTTCTACCTCCGATATTGTGAAGCCGGGTCTGCGCCAGCCACTTCTAAACGCGCTCGCGGGTCTGGGTCGTCCAACGGAGTATTGAGTATTGGTGCGAGCAGCAAGAGCATCCCCGAGAGGCACTGATTCTACCTGGGGATGAGTTTCTCGGTCACCGTTACTTTATTGAGATGCGTCACGGAAGTGGCTGGATCGGCAGGAATCTTAACAATTGCTGAGAAGCTGGAAACACAGTCTATCTCTACGAGACTCGTGACCACCTCAAAGGTTAATACCCTGAGCAGGGTATTCCATCTTGGTCATCATCAAATAATCCTTCAGAGCTCCGTTGCTTGAAAACTCGGATTTTATTTTAATCTTAAACGTGGAATATGCTCGATGGCAGGTCCAGTGCCGGACAAGTACACCCTGAATACTACTGTGGTCAGGAAAGATCATCCCCTGTCGTCATAGTGATTCAGTGTCATTGCAATTCATAGTAGTTCCAGGGGTTGACACCTTGGGGCGCAGCACGAGTCTCGTCGACGATTTATTTATGGACTGCCAAATATCCGGCTTGTACCTTAGGAGGTTTGGGTACCGTCAAGCTAAAAATGGCCCCGAGTAAAAAAAATATATGGCACGAGACAAAGCTTCGCCGAGGATGTTTCTATAGTTTATAAAAAATGGCCGTAACGCATGATTCTAAATAGAACGATATAAATGAATTTCGAAGTATACAAGCAGACAAACAAAATTTATAAATGGCCACTATTAATAACGTCCATGGCGAATTTTTCGGATCGAGGGGGGAGGTATGCTCTGTCCTCTGCCCTTTTCCCTAGTTTCGTGTGGCCTGAGTAGTCCTTATTGTGATATTACACTACCACTGTCTTACTTAGATCTCCAATACTGAAGAGTAACGACTAATCGTGTATTTCATTATTGTTAATTATTATTTTTATTCCTACGATTTAATTGTATTACGCGCTACCCCGCACTACATTATTATTATTATCATCGTCATCCACGTCGCTATCAACGCGCATCGAGTCGTAACAGCGGCGCCGAGTCCAGAAATTTTCTTTTGGCTCTTATCTTTATGCTTTTTTAAGTGCATCGATCGGTATCGTCACCGTTATCGTCACTTTTATTATTATAATTATACATTGTAATCCTAACTGTCGTTGCCTTATCGCTATATTATCGCTAACGTTATTAGTAATACCTATTCGCGAATACCGCTGCTTCTTCACTGCCCTCTACGAGTCCCGGATTCGTTTTCTTCTTTTTTTTAAGGCATCTTCATTCTTTTTTTTAACCCCGGTCGATACGCGCAGACTATCTTTTTTCTACGCGCCTTAGGTCCCTCGTCGTTCTCGTCAATACCAGTTTCCATCGACGCGACGCGACTTCGCGTGGATCATAATTGTCGCTCTTTTTTTTTTATTGACTTTTTTTGTCTGCTTCGCAATATTTTGCTACAACCGACAGCACCGCACATTTATCATTTGAAGCTCTCTAGATCATTTTTTTGCTTGATGGTCCCAATTGTATATCTTTTTTTTTTTGTTATATTTGTCACGCTAATACTCGGAGCGAGACTTTACCGAGTCTCTATTGATAGCAGGAATTGAGGAATCGAGGGATCGTGCGATTACGATTGAAGAATAAAAATAGCGAAGAAAGGAGTAAAGAAAATAAAAATTCCAGGCCCAGGCATCCATTATAAAATGGCGTTGAAACATAAGTGAACAAAAATAAAAAGCGTATGCGCGTACACGACCGACGCGCGACAAGACTGAAGAAACGATACGTAGAATTTTCGTTTCAACGAATCCGCGCAGGAGGATTTAAAAAGTCGCGCCTTTTCCCGCGTCACGAGAGATCGTATTTTTTGACGATCGATCAGAAAATAATCGATCCCACGTAATGTTCCAAGTAACATACATTAAAAAAAAAATAATATTTTCCACAAGTCAAGCTGCCCTTATAATTTAAATAGATCATCACACGTCGTATCATCCAATCGTGAAAAGTCATCTCGTGATATTTGCAAATATTAAAATACGATCTGCTAGCGCGATAGGATAAAAAGAAACAAGGGGGCCCAATGTGTCGTGGCTAAAAAAATTCAGCATTAAGTCGTAAAAGAAAAATAGTAAAAATTATTCTAACCTAGAAAAAAGAAAATACCCCCGTTCGACTGTTCGAAAATCGTTATCTTTTCCAGGCGTCTTGGCGACTGACGCGCGCGAATCCGTGAGAGCAAAGAAAAAAGAAAAGAAATAATATCAAACTGTATAAAGTAATTACTAGTGACCCGAACGATTGAGATTTATCAGACGCGCCATAGAAGCTGCTGATATGGGTTATCGAGCAAAAATCGAAGCACGGAGTGCAAGGTAGAATATATTAAAGAAATATAATGAAACAATTACATGGAGACATCACGCAATTACGATGTACGCTCTAGGACGCGCATATGAGTTACGCGTAAGTAATATACCGTATATATATATAGAATTATTACTTTAAAAGTGTAAGCCGACGTCGCGACGCCTCGGTCATGCTGATTCATGGCGGAACGTCGTCGCGCTCCATTCGACTGTACAGTTTTACGATTTTCTTTCTTTTTTTTTTTCCTTGTGTTCAATTATACAGCGGGAACAAATAAACAGTGTATAGAGGAGTTCGTATATCTATACATATGAAGAGCGTACAGGTATACTTGCGCATATTGATACGAGAGATTAAGAGCGTGTTAATTAAAGGAAAAAATTAAAAACGTGACGTCACACTGTGTAATGGCGAAAGGAACCAGGAGCGCGTGTACTATAGATATACGTATGCAGATATATATATATATATATGTATGTATATATATCTTTAAATTAGAAACAATTTTCATATCGGATTCCATGAATTATTCGATTATTTAATGAGAGCGTTGATCGAGTATCGAATTAAATTTAATTATCGCTCCCCGCCCCTAATCCGTGTCAACCAACGGAGTATCTTCTTTAGGGTTACATCGAATAATTCGATCATCGATCGATAAACCGCTCCTGGCCTCAACGTGGAAAGTATAGGAAGTAGCGTAATTAATAGCGGATGTTTAGCTGAAGTAACGAATCAATTATGCAAGTAATCGATCAATTAGCCGATATAATTGTAATTCCGTGAAAAAAATGAGAGAGAGAGAGAGAGAGAGAGAGAGAGAGAGAGAGAGAGAGAGAGAGTGTGTGTGTGTGTAATAGGGGGGAAATAATAAATCTCGCGAAAGATCGGCAATAAATTCGCCATTTTTCCCCTGTTTTTAGTAATCTTCCCTTAAAAGAAATATCCTACCTTAAAAGAAATTATCCCTGCCCCCCCCCCCCATCGTCACTATCCGTGTAATCGATAATAATTGTAATGAAAAAAAAAATCTGATAAGAACGCTAGCGATCTAAGTTTATTGCCAAAATTCGTTTTCTTTTTAACGATGTCAGACTCCATAGTAGGATTACAGCCTAGTAGGACAATCATACGCGCTTTAGCGTTAGGTTAGGTTAAGTTAGCCCATAGATTTCCCGTAGTCGTAATGGCATCGAACGAGGAGAAAGATTCGATGGGGAAAAAAAAAATTGAAAAATTGCGAAACCGAAAGATTTTGGGCCAACGAGTACTCGCTGTAATTCTCGAACCGATTTCTTACAGCGTATTCGATTGGCAGGATCGTTAGACACGTGTGAAGTTTTTTTTTATATAAAATTCAAATTTTTGGTTCGCACTTGGCGCAGGACTTTTAGTCTACGGATAAGCTGCACCACGAATCCCAAAAAATATTGTACGATCGAGAGCGCTGTCGAAGAAGGATAAGAGATTTCTTCCTTACCGACCGGGAAGAAAATCTGACGATCAGAATCGCATGGGACTGCTCGTTCGAATTTTCAATTTTTTCTTATTTTTTATTCTTTACTGTCTCGTCGTTGTAACCCCGCTACGGTGCAATATATTCGTATTTCTTGAACGAGTGAATTCTTAACGGGTTATGCGTTTATTGTCCGCGACACTGGTCAGGGCTGTATATACACTTTTGAGTTTAAAAAAAAAGAGCATGCACTTATTATACTGTCACGAATGCTAGAAACGTAGACAGGGCCCTGCCTGTGTTGCGATTGCGCGATATTTGTAATACGACGACGAATGAACGGTGGGCTAGACTTGGAAAGTGAGGAGAGGATTAATAGAGAAAGGAGAGAGAGAGGGGGAGAGAGAGAGAGAGAGAGAGCGAGAGAGAGAGCGAATGTTAAAAAAATTGGAGATATTAGAACGAACGGACGTATGAATTTTAAATTTGAATGAGAAAGTGTGCGCGCGCATTGTGATTCTTAAAAGTAACGTGAACGTAACGTTTTATCTTCGGAGTTATGATGTTTGTATAATTGCGAGGTCGTCAATTTTTGCCTGACTTAAATATATATATATATAAAAAAAATATACACGAGCGAAGAATTGATAATTATAAACGATTACGATTAATGACATTATATAGCGTAATAATACGATACTGATGCATCATCACCTTTTGTATCATTTGTTCGTTTGATTTTATCTTAATGCGTTTGTCTTTTATTATTAATGTAATGCCAAGATGACTCGGATTTGACGGTATCTTGTGTGTAAATATACTAATAAATATTACGAATATGATAACCGCTGTTTGCACTTCATTTCGTACCTTTGACTTTCTTCGTGTTTATCGCACCTCGGAAATACGTTTTCCTGCGGTAAATTGAGAATCAGAGAAAATTCAGTAAAGGAAATCAAAATCCAATAATATTTAGTAAAAATTAAGGTGCTACACGGGTGTCAAGTTGGCACTGCACTTTCTTAAAGATGTTTCAACAATAGTCTTTTTCAATAGTTCTTGATTTCCATGGTTCCCGGTCTCGTTCTAAGAGTTGCTTTTGGAACCAGCAGTGAGTAGCGGAGAACCTCTGCCCGCCAAGCTATGCGTTCCTGTTCACGTTTAGCTCGGCTACGCCGGAATTCGCATTGTCGACGGAGTCAATGATCACAAAATCCTACTTCCAGACTCGCCGCTACGATTTAGCGCTATGATTTTGAAATCGCCTAAAACCGTAGCTTTGTGCATCTCCCTACTCATCTCTGACATGTATACCTTCAGTTGCTGATAAATTACAACAAGATACAGTTATGACTTGGAATAAACATACATTGAATGGATGGTATTGTAATGCTAAAAATAATATAGAGTCGTGATCGATACTGCATTTGAAATGTTCTTATTTGACAATTAATTACACCTCTGCGGTTTACTTAAATAAAAGAGCTTGACGATAGAGAAATATGTAAAATCTTATCATGGCATAGTTTTATATAATAAGGGAACTATGGTGTTAAATACATGATTTCTTAGTAAAGGATCAACAGTGATCGAAGGGTATCTAGAAGTAAAAATCGTTGAGTTTCTTTAACAAGAGTTAATACAGTACAGACATTAGAAAACAATTTAACATACTCGTAATGAGTATTAATATGTTGGAAAAGTTTCTTGCGATACCAACAAATAAAAAGATTTCATGTGGTATCAAAAAATATTAACAGCTACTTTGCGAGAAGTAGAGAATTTGTAATGCTACTAGTTTTCAATGTTAGTGACTAGGGCTACGCGAGATACACGCATCTTTTTTTTGTCGAGAAACGTTGCGATTTATATAATATATCGATCGCTATCGAAGGTTACTGCATGCACGAGAATAAATACACGCGTACACGTATGTAGGTATATACGCAGGTGAGCACATAAACACTCTATAGATTCGGATTCTCAAAATCAATTTTCGAAAAATCGTATTTCGATGCTACCTCCGACGCTCGCCTTTTTGTGTCTTTCGTTTTTCCTTTTTCTCCTCTTTCAGCTGTTTCTGCTTCTCCCTGCGAAGAGTTTAGTTTAATTGTAGCATCAGATATTTTAGTGTAAATCTGATTTCTGTATTTATTTATGAATTACTACTTACCGGTCCTCCTTATCTTTTTCCTTTTTCTTTTGGCTTTCAAGTTTAGATTTTTCTCGTCTCTCTCTTTCCTGTTGTGCTATCGCAACTGCATTTGTATTTTTCTCAATCTTGCAATCACCACCAGCTGCACCGTCCTCTTCACCTTCACCTTCGCTCTCTTCTCCATCTGACATCTGACTGTACTGAGCTAAAATGGCTTCCCTTATTTTTCGTTCCTCCTGCGTATAGCTCCTTTGTGTAGTTGTAGGAAGACTCTGCGACTCTAACATCCGAGCCAATCGAACATCCACGTCCTCTGTTGAACCACTTGCTACACCTGCATCTTCTACCGGCAACCACTTTGTCCACGCTGCTAAGATTTCAGTCACATGCTTGCTAATATTATCCTCCTAGAATAAAAATTGATACCTTTCCTTAAAATCAATTGAATCATATTTTAATTATGTATCAGCGTTACCAGTTTATTAATTCTGAGATTCATATATTTTATATTTCAGGCAGCTATCGATTACTTGTGCAGAGAACCATAAAATAAATTCCATTAAATGTGCAGCTTACTCGAAGACTCTCAACATCTAGCTCGGAAAGTATGAATAAAACATTGTAACAGCTTATTTTTAATTCATCTTTTGTAAAGCAAAGGCAACATTAGTTTTATAATCAAACGAGTAGAGACTGATCATCAATGCACTCGTTGACATAAACATTTTGTTTAATTTATGAACTGTTGCTTAGCAGAGGCTAATAATAAAATAGAAAATTCAGGGAATATTTCTCCAATTTAAAACCATAAGTCATTAACAACCAAATTGTGAACAATTTTGAAACCCTACTAAATGGGCAATATGGATATTATTTTTCTACCGCTATTTTCGGTCACAACGCGAATTCCATTCGTCGATCACCAAGTACATTCTAACCTTACAAATCGAAGGCTCCTCACCGTTATGCCGGCTAAAATTCCTTCGAGGGCTTCCGTTTTTTCGTCCTCAGTTTCATCTCCTTCCAAAATTCCTTTAATATACGATCCAAAAACTCCTTCGTCGGTATTCAATGCTTGTAATTTCGTACTGAGCCAAGAGTCAAAGGAATTTGTCGCGGCCGCCATATTTTTTACTGGTTTCAATTTTCCGCTCCTTCCGTTGGTAACTAGACAACACTCGGCGTGTTCCCCTTCCAAATACTTCATAAGGACGTCTCTGTAGAAATACAAGGAAAAATCAATGGGGCAACAATTAGCCTGATCCCCGAATACTCAACGATTCATATCATCCTATGTCTGTCCTGTTCCAACTATTTTCAATTATAAATATTATTTAGATCTAAAAGTAGGATTATGTATTAATTTCAGATTTAGACTATTTTGAATTAACCCGCCGAATAAGTATTGTGCTGCCTTCTGTTTAATAGAGCCAGTACTGTCTTCGTGACGTCTATTTCGTGATTGTAAAGCGGAAGAGCCATCTTTGACGAGATCCTCTCGATCGTGTTTTCGTGTCCGTTCCAAGGAGGCTCTCCGTAAAAATGAACGTGATCGCGAAATCCTCGAGTCTGGCGCCGTATCTGAAGGCGTCGGTGCCAACAATTGCGAACGGATTACGCCCTGTAGCCACAACTGGTAAGGTGCAGAAAAAGAAAATCGCTCATCCAACACCCGTCGAGCGGATCCTTAGCGACAGTCTTAACAAGGCTATTCTATCTGGGCCAATTCGCATTAGATCAGGACCTGCAGGTTTGTTTGTTAAACGCGCTTGTCGCACGAATCTCGACAGTCGTTTATTTGGAAGTTTTTCTATAACTGCGGAAAACTGTGCCTTTGAGTTATGTAATCTGAACTTCAAGGCGACCAATTCGTAGATACCTACTGGATCGACTGAGCTTTTAACTTTTATGAAATCAGTATTATAAATCTTGTTTAACTAAGATGAATCTTGTAATTTTGTTGTAAAATATGGGACTAGGTATTGTTGGGCTTGGACATATTTTATCCATGTAGAATGTAGGATTTCTATCTCTCAGCAGCGGTTTTACTTAGTGTACTTTCTCGGACAATATGTTGGTACTTCAGAGTTTTGATGTTACATGTATTTTGTACTGTTTTAAGGCATCCGTAAAGTGACTTGTATAATTATTTTTCAGCATCTACACAGGTGAACAAGGTTCGCTTTGCACACACTGACATTAGAGTTCCTGACTTCTCAGAATATCGTAGAGACTCTCTTAAGGATCCGACAGCAAGAAACCGTGACAGTGCTGACGATAGGAAAACTTTTTCGTATGTTGTAGCTGCTGGTTAGTTGTCTCTTAACATTTACAATCTATATAATCTAACATATAATTAGTATAACAAAATTTTACACTTTTAGTTACTGGAGTTGGTACTGCATATGGTGCTAAAACCATTGTTTACGATCTTGTTTCCAGTCTGAGTGCTTCAGCTGATGTTTTAGCTTTGGCTAAAATTGAGGTTAAGCTTGATTCTGTTCCTGAAGGCAAGAGTGCCGTTTTTAAATGGCGTGGAAAGCCCCTGTTCGTCCGTCATAGGTAAGACATTTCATAGCAGATTAGAATACATTTATATACTTTAAAATATTTCTTCTCCATGCTAAAGTGCAAGCGTACAGGAAATAAATATTCTAAGTTTATCCATAGGTCCGCAAGTGAAATTGAAAAGGAACGTAACGTAGATGTTTCATCCCTTCGCGATGCACAACATGATTCTGAAAGAGTTCAGCGTCCTGAGTGGTTGATAGTCATCGGAGTATGCACACATTTGGGCTGCGTACCAATTGCCAATGCTGGAGATTACGGTGGTTACTATTGTCCATGCCATGGTTCTCACTACGATGCCAGTGGTAGAATTAGGAGAGGACCAGCACCCTTAAACCTGGAAGTACCAAACTACGAATTTGTGGATAATGTCGTCGTCATTGGTTAAAAAGCAATTGACTGTCGAAATCCGTAGAAGATTAAAATATATCGTCTACTTCGGACCGCTTCTTTCATCAGGACGAAGCGCGAATTTACACTGATGAAGGAAGTGTCCTCTATTTATTACGAAACTCCAATAGCTAAATTCGTTTCCGCGACTCACACCTTGATCGTTCTGAATCGGTCCGAGATGCGACAGCACTGTATCTTCGTTATGACAACAATTGTACAGCCTCTAGAATAAATGTTAACGAAGAGAGTGTAAGGAAGCAGTTATCAATGACTAGAATGACCTTAAAAAAACTTCATAACCCAGCTCTAGTATTTAAACGGAATACGAACAAATATGATCATAATTTTACGTGTAGATAAAATATTAAAAGTCCTGTGAAAGTATTCGCATATATTCATGCTCTCCACTCTTCTGTTTTCACCCAATACCATTTCTTTAGTTTTCATAGGAGTATAGGTTAAAATTCATCGCGTATATTGGAGAGGGGTTACACTCAGAATTCAAAATTGTAAAAAATTGCTAATGACTCTAAGGGTATATTAAAGTTCCTTATTTTTAGCAAAATTTCTTCAGTATCATTCACCAGTTCTATTTATCCAATGAATCAAGAGATTCTCATACGTAACTTTTCTAACCGTGTTTCGAGATAAGGAGGTTTGTACTTGGTGACATAATTTAAACGAGTAATATTAATTATATCAATCCCATATAATAGGACTGAACAGGACAACTAAAGATACTGAAAATGGTATCAATTGACCGTCTGGCACAGATGTACGACGATGCCCATAGACAGGAGCGTAATGAGACATTCGAAAACGACACAAAAGTTCTCAACGACAAAGAACCCGTTCAAGAAAAATCTACTGGCACCCTAACGATGATCGACAACTCCGACAACACGGGTAGTCGCATCGACTACCTGAAGTATCTGCTATTCCTAATACCAGTCCCACTTTTCATGAAGCTACGTAAAATATAGCCTTCCCACCAGGGTTCCAAATTAGTTCCGACTCCTCCCAATAAACACGTAACCAAGAATCAATCGTATAACTTCCACAAAGTTTCTGCTTCAACAAATAAAAAAAATCTCTCCGTAAGACAGGACTCTAATCCACTCTAACGAGTGACTAGTATATTCATAACGAACTCCTAATTAACACGAAGGCGTACTCTTCGAAGAACCGTGGGAGTCGTAGCACCCCCTAAATACGGCACTGCCACCTACCCTCTCGCATCGCAGTAGCTTCCCCTGGAGCCAGCCAAACGCGAGACAAAGAACGGGTTTGTCGGTATCCAGAGAAAGAGAAAGAGACAGTAGTAGTGGTAGTACGTACATACATGGGAAAGCAAGTCCCTGTCACCCTCCATAATAATAATAATAGCTACTACGGTGTAATAATAATAACATTGCACGACCGGCGCAAGAATCTTCCCGCTTCCGCAAGGAGGCGCCAGTTATGGCGAGTGAAATTTTCGTTTTCGCAGCGTGACAGAAGTGCCCGCCCTTCGTCACACCGAGCCGGCTACGTTTTTCCGCCGCGTTTCGACAGCGTTCAGTCTCCCTCGCTGCTGGCAGCGTTCGGATGCAAAAGATTGTTCCGCGGAACGGAACGGAACGTGCCGATTTCGCGTTAATACCTGCGGTTCGAAGAGACTGGCTTTGAGAGTAGAAGTTGAAATTACAAGACGACAAAAGAGAAGAGGAAGTTAAATAAATTCACGATAATTAATCGCAAAACGCTTTAGAGGGTCGCGGAGGTCGGTGCTCGTGTCGGTGTGTGACCTGCCGTTTTTGAATGAGCAGTAGGATGATCGTCGGCTTGACGGTTGTTAAAAGACTGCTGTCCTTTGGAAAAGGGTGAGGAAATTACTGACGGGTATTCCGTCGAAAAGAAATCAAGGAGCGAGAGGACGAGCCGAATGCGACAGGTTTCCATTAGTTTGTCGTAAGTTTTTTATACTTGTATGAACATATCTGTCTTAATACGTTATATCTGATTATATTTGACTACGAAAACTTTGAATAGACTTTTTTTCGTGACTGAATCACCGATATATTTCATCATTACCCCTTCGCTGTACGCAGCTGCAGTTTTAACGTCCTTAAATGTCTTTTAAATTGTTGGATTTTAAAACAATTGTTTTTGTTCGGCACGACTTTAAAGAAATTTCGTGTTTCGATCTAAAAGAAGCGTCTTCGATATGATATTTCTATAGCCAGGTACAATTTCTGATACGTATCTAATACTGGTAATAAACATTTTTGCTGTATTTCGCAGTATCGCTCGCGACCTCTTTGCAAGTGTTTGTGTTTTTGTCATGAATGGTATCGCCGATTCTTGCCCAGAATTCAAATATCCTTTTGTGCATTCTGATCAACGGTTCAAACAAGGTTTCTACTTCGGACGTTCGATTCGGCATAAATAAGGACGCACAACTTTTGCACACGAATTTCTTTTCTGCTGTTTGCAGGCCGCAGCCTGCTTGAACACGGGTGTTTGTGTGTATGTATGTATATATATATATATATATATATTCATATATTAAATCAAAGAGAAGACTGTATACTTCTTTCCCCCTCTCAATTTTTTTCCCTTATTCTTTCCTTTCACACTTCTATGGGACGAACAGTTTGCCACATAATGTTTTTTCCATTGGGGCCGATTCCGTCGCCCCACTTTTAGGGGTTGGAGCGAAATTATTTATCTATTTGGCGAAATACGATATTCCGTCAACTCTTACAGGTGTCACTGAAATATCCTTTTCTCTCTTTATTTTCGACCGGACAAAACTCAAAATCTAAACGATTTTTTACACTCAAATTCACTTTGCTCGATCGTTCGTCGTCGTCAGACGCTCATTCTTTTTTTTTATTTCCGTACGCACGACACGGCATCTTCTTTTTAATAAAATTCCAAAGCACTGCTAATATTTACCTGCAAAGCAGTATATATATTTCATTTCCCATTCGACGGTCATATTCTCAGAGCCGTGTAATTAGTTTTGCCAAATTCCTTGGCGATACGTGAAATAAAGATAATCAAGGTACACACGTGTTTACTCGTATATATTGAAATTACAAAATTATCAGTTTACAGAATTTAATTGTATCGTTAATGCTCGACTATTATTTCAATGAGTACGTCGAACAAGGAAATCAATATTCCTTTTTTTTTTTCACGGAAATCAATCTAGCCCTGATACTTGATACAACGTTAAAAATTCAAAGGAATTCTTTCTATTTGGGATATCTAATTAATTGATATTTTCATTGAGATTACCGAATTGGCATTGACAAATATATATATACATATATATATATATATATATATATATATATATATAGTATCCGTCTTTTTCTTCTCTCGTACCGTCGAGGAAAACTTTTCCTCTTTGTTTCTCCTTTCTTACTCTCCTTCAATTTCTTCATTTCTCCTCTCTCTCTCTCTCATACTTTTCTGTTTTTTTTTTTCATTCAACCTCCTATTCTCCGATCACATAGCGTTTGATTCAACCTCGTTAGACGCTGAATTAGAGGAAATAAATATAGCGAGGTTCTACGAAATCTCTTGATTCACTTAACGAAGAACAGCAAGACGTAACGTGCCTTGTCTCTTACGATATTAATAACGGGTGTCCTTGGCTAATTAGATCAATGTTTTTTTTCGGGGTGGGGGGGTTGAAGAGAGCAGGAGGGGCGGTGGTTATTCCATTCAATATTTTTCAGTTCGCATTGAACCTGAATGAAAGCTAATATAACTTCGTTCATTTCGTTTTACCGTAGTTCTCAAGCCCAGTGTTTTGATTGACGAATGTAATTTTGATATTAATTAAAAATTTCTTTTTAAAATTTTGCAAGAAAATTGTATTCCGACGGACATAATGGTCGAAAGTAAAGCCTAAGAGTCCCCGAGGCTCCTTTTAAATTTGAGTTCGAATGCAATTTATATGATTCCAAGTGATGTGTAGTTCCGTAAAGGGCCGCTACGATAGGAATGCATAGGGGCTGCGAGATCCAGTTTTTCTTTTTTTCTTTCCTTCTTTCTTTCTTCGTCGTCTCTTTCATCCGGGCCAGCCAGTACCTATCCTTGTATGGACGTAAATACGCGGTTTTCGGTATACCCGTGTGCGTGCACACAGTGCGAGTGCGTCGAAGGGTGCGTGTGCGTCGGAAAGTGCGTGAGCCAGACCTTCACGACAGGGAATCAATAGATGCGCGTTGCATCTTACCCCTCTTGCCCCTTTTTGCCCGTTTCCACGCACCCTTTCCACGCTACGGGCACACTCGAGTCAGCCCTTCGCATTTAGCCCGCCAAAAATTTGGACGCTCGTCCGCCATTCTTGCATCCCCACGGTTTCCTTATATTTTATTTCTTTCCTTAACTCTTTTGTTATCCCGACCAACGTTCGTCTTTATTCGAACACGTTATACATTGCTTTTCGTATTTTTCGATGGTACTCTTATTTTGCGTGAGGTAGAAGAGTCGTGAAATTTTGAAATTTTTTTTGAAAATCCCATAAAAACCGTTATTCGAAATTTTCCGAAAAATTCAATTACCCGGTATCACTCTGACTCGTGCGTTACTGGGTTTTCTAAGGGTTGCGTAACCCGGGACGTCTTGTTGGACAGAGAGGGTAGCTAGGTTAGGTTCGAATCACAAGAACATAACTATAGGCAACGTCGAGCGTAGCGGCGGCAGTGGCGCAACCCCTTTTATTTACGATTACGCAATGAGTTCAAAGAGGGCGAGTAGTAGTCGCTACCCCCCCAGAAGATTCGAGCGGAGTCTTAAAGGACCTTAAAGATCGCAAACCCCCAGGAGGCATTAGGGGCCGAAAAGCGCGACACCGTTAAATTTTCGGGGTCGAAAGGGCGGCGGGTTGTGGGTATATAAGGGTGGGCCCCGGAGAACTGGATGGCTAGAGGGCTGGTAACGCAGGATGGAGGTGGCGGAGGAGGCTCGACAAACGAGTGCCAGAGTGTAGGTGTAGAAGAGTGACGTAGGTATAGATGTGAGGGGTCTGTATGGGTAAGGGTAGATTGGCGGTGAGCGCAGAGCCAGAAACAAAGGTAACGATACACAGGTAAAAGTGAAGCGAAGGTAGTCGAGAATTTTCGGTAGGGTGGGTTTTTGCCTCGCGGGGTGAAAGCTATGGGGGGTGCTCCGTTTGGAAGGAGGTTAATGATTAGTTCTTCCGAGGTCGGGGGCTGTTGCCGGGTGCAGGTTGCTTGGTTCCACCGCCCCTATTCTGCTACGCGTACTCGCCCCCGCCTCCTGCTCCTCGTCCCCCTCCCCCGTCATCGTATTGCTACCCTGGTCGCCGCCGCCGACGCCGACGCCGCCGCCGCCTCCACCATTTGGCTCCTTTGCCCCTGTGCCACCGATTCCATGAACTCCGCAAATTCAAACACCCCCTCGCCCCCCACCATGCGTCTCCAAACTCCCTCCCTCCCTCCCTCGCCCCTCACGCACATCTACGGGTGCCGGGGGTTGCAAGGTTGTTCTCCCCTCCACGCCATGCCGCACCAGGAGCGTACGCACTTTTGGCTCCTTCTGTAGCTTTCACGTAGCTTCGACGCTAGTCTTATATGCGGAAAACTTTAATTAATGCCCCCCGTCTTATAGTTATTACGTAATAGGAAGAGACGAGAACAGTGACTTTTGGTTCTTCGAAGATCACGGTATCGCTTAAGATGATCGCTCTATAAATAGATCCTTTTGCTCGGGTATAAGATACACGTTGGGATTCAGATGAATTCAATGAGAACGGATCAGTTTGATAAGAACAGTAATACTGGTCAGAGTTCTTTTTTTATTTTTTTTTTTTGTTGGAATTTCTGACGTTAGATTCACGGGTTACTGTATTATTCTGCATAGCAACGTGTGCTTATTACCATTAGCTGCTTTACGGTGTGCTGCAGGTAAAGGCACAACCTGTTAAGAAACGGCGAATTGCTATTTGCATGGCACATTTACGTATAAGGATATGGATATAGATATCGGAAAATAGTATCAGTAGCCCTCGCAGAAATACTATCCTGTGTCATAAATTTACTATATTCTGTTTGGAGTAAATTTTTTAACATAGGCTGTTACGGTTTACTTTTTTGACGAAAATTTTATATTGAATCTCTCGAAGGATAATTTCGGGCCCTCCTTCGGTACCCAGTTTTTCTCGTAGTTGCCACGTCCCTGGTCGCCCCCGTCGACCCTCCGACGCACTCTCTAGTGAAAGTGATGGCTCTGGGCTGCGTGGGCATGGCAAGGCGCGGGGGAGGTGGGAGGGTGGGGGGGGGGTAGGCCGGTAGGCAAGGCGCCAAGGGTGGCTCAGCCCTGTAGGGGTGGCAGTAACCTTGCAACCCCCTTGTATACCAAGGAGGAAGGGGAAGTGACTGGAACCCCGGGATACGAGAGGGACAGAGCTGGGGGCAGACGGGGGTGCAACACGGGGTAGCAGTGACGGGCGTGACGTAGCCGGAGGAGGATGTACGCCCCTGTTGGCGGCGACCCCAGCAACCAACAACCACCCCTGGTTAATCCATGGTGGCTTCATCCACCAGGTATTTTCACCGATAACAACACAATTACAGTTTCTTCGTAAACGATCGTCTCTCTTTTTTTTTTTCTTCGAATCGTGAAAAACCAATGAAATTTTTCTAAAAGTCGTATCGCTCGCGATCACCGTCTCAACCTACCCCTCTCGCAAGGGTCGCAAAGACTCTATGCTGTGTCTGTCGCCGAAACGCGTGGGTTATTTTTGCCCCTGGTTACCCGGGCGCGGATCCATAACTCGGTCACGGGAATTGTCCTTTGAAAATTTATCGGGTCGCAGATACAATTTTTTTTATTCTTTTTGGTTTTTATTTTATTTCTCTTCACCGCTCCCCTCTTCAACTTTGACACAATCTCAGCAACCACGACACGTGTCCGCCACCCTTGCATCCTGTTGCACGAATCGTCAACAGTGGAACGATTCGTTCGATTATTTCTTACGTGAAGCTTTTTTGGCTTGTTGGGTGGGCGAGGGTCGAGGGCTGCTGGAGGTAGAAAAAAAAAGATTTTTTTTAGTACTCCTTGCCGTGTGCAGTGTGAAAAAATTTTTTTTCTTTATATTACATATAATTGTGAGAGTGTATATTTTTTTTATTCGTGTTTTGGTGCGCGTGTGTGCTTTTAACCATTGGATGATTTTTTTGAGGAAAAATTATTCAAAAAGTATGAAACTGTATGTCCGATGTCTTTTTGAAATTATTTCACCAAGACCCAGGGTGTCTCTTCTTCGTCCGTTCAGTGCTCGCTATTATCTGTAATTTAGATTACAGTTTTTTTTTTATCAAGACTTACAGTATCCCCAGTGCAGTTGTCGCGCAGGGTATAATTAATTGGAATAGCAATTGCCAATTAGCGACTTACCTGTTGCAAGTTTGCTGTCATTTCTATGGTTTTTCATGGTAGATAAACGATTTTGGGATTAGATTTTTTTTTCAACACCTCGCATACAATTTTTTGCATTGTACGAATTTTGTTCATTCATTAACATATTTGATGACTCGTTTCATACGTCAGTTTGGTATAGTCAAAATTTCGTTAAACGACGTTCCCAAAGTTTCGTTTTTACCGTTCCCCAGCGATTAACAGTTCTTAGCGTGTCTCGTTCTTCGGTGGCGCGAATGTAAGTGAAACGTAGGCGAGCAGATTGCATCAATTTCATAACGCTTTAACGATGAAGTCGTTGACGCAACGACGATGACTCTGCTATGACTGATAATTTGCTTTATGTACGTCAGTTAATGATGACTTCCAATCTCTCCTTCGGGGCTTAGTTTTCGAGTCTCCCTGACTTACCGTGTCGCAATGTACGCCATGATGATTACGATGATGACTGTGCAGCGCAACAATTTAATGACGGCTCTAAGGTGCTCATATGGAAATACGTTCGTAAATCTGATTAAAAATGGCTGTAGATTTTTTTTTGTCCGTGAGATAAATTTTTCTCATTTCGTCATAAATAAAAATAATTTATTATTATTAGCATTGTCGTAGATATCGCCATTGTTACACATGGTCGAACGGAAGGAAGACGTCATTGGCTGTAATGGTTACTCTAATTCTTTTTTTCGAAATTCCTATATCAGACTATACCTAATGTACCCCTTCGATTGAGTTTACAGATAACGCGATGTAATTGCGTTTTGTTTTCATAAAGCGATGCCTCGATTCGATTCAAGTGATACCTCGTTTAATCAGCCAGCGTTCTCAGTGACAGTACAGATTTGTATTTTTGTTCTGACGATGCCACGAATAATCTCGAGCAACGTATTTAATCGGTTCAATTCAAATTTTGTCGCAGGAAGGTTGAGATAATTTTTTTCTTATATTAAGGTTACCTTATGCAATCCCTAAGGGCCGAATCCGGCTCCCGATTATATGACTGGAATGTCGTTTCGTTGCGAATAAGCGTAATTTCGGCTTCGTCCTTTCGCGTGGAAACGTTTCGCGATAAATACGGGGAAAAGGGTATCCGCTCGCTGCCACGTAACCGAATTCAGACGGCTGGTTCGATCGTTACATATTTGAAATGGGATCGCGTGCGCATGTGCGTACTGTACTTTTTTATAGTATTATTTTTATTATAGCTGTACGTGCAGCCTGCATAGCGGTATCTTAACAAAAAGGTGCACGCACTGCGTGAGGCTAGGCTGCCCGTGTTCTTTATGTGCGTGTGAGAGAGAGAGAGAGAGAGTGGTAAGTTCGTGTGTGTATACGTAAGCGCGCTCCCTTTCCTTTTTCATTCCCCTGTCTTGTTTCCTGGTAGGTACATACCGGGAGTAAAGGGGAAAAAAAAATTGGAATAAAGGAACCAACGGATTCCCTTTCATTGTTCCTACGTTCGACATAAGCGTCTCTTGAAGCTCTCTGGTCCTTGGTGGAATTTCAGTGCTGGCTGTAGGTTCGATGTCTTCTTTATTTTTTTACTTTTTTTTTTAATGCATTTTTTAAATCAAGTTTTTCGTTTCCAATTTTATACCGCGAGATCGCGTTAGTGACGACTTTCGATTGGTCGAACGTCTTGGGAATGATGGTTTCTTTTTTATTGCTCTTACGCCACTGGTCACCCTGTCTCCTAGACAATTGTTCGTTTCGTACGATCGTATAGAATTTGTGCAACGAGCAACACGGGCCAGTGGAATATTTGACGTGTTAATTGACGTTTGTTTTATTCACCCGGCCGATAAGCCAGACATCTGCCTAACCTTGTTCGTCCGGCGAATATCATTTCGGTTTTGCATACCACATAAGCGTTACCCAGTGCCCTAGTCCCTTAGCTGTGAACCGGTACGCAGGGCCGGATACCTGGTGGGTAAAAATAAATCTGAGGGGTCGATTCCCTGGATTAACTGGGAATATTAAAATTTTAGTCAATTCGATAATTAATTCGATTCAATTTATTCAAGATCTTATCAAACGGGACACGACAGTTGCATATGATAAATCAGACGGACTAACCGCATTATTTTATCATTTTCGATGTTGCCCGCGAAAATTCAAATCGTCATCCTCCAAACGGTGTTACCCACAGTCCATCGTAGGTCTTGTACCTTAATCTATGCACAGTCATATCTATATATACTCGAAAAATTCTTTAAATTCTCTATAAAATTACGTTATTCGAATATACTTTCTTATTATTGCATTCCATCGTTGTCGCGCCTATTCAAACTCCATAGGAATCACGGTACGGGTACTAGGAGCGACGGAATAGGAGTAGAACGTGAGTAGCGTTTTGCGATTTAGAGCCCGAGTATCTAGGGGAATCGAGTAGAGTTGGGGGGTGGGGGGAGAGCCATGAGAAAGAGTCGGAAGGCCAAGTCTAGGGTACGAGTCGAGGAGCGGGAGGAGTGAGAGAGAGAGAAGGAGTGGGAGTAAGCGAGCAGGAGAATTAATAGATAGAGATAGGATGAAGAGTGGCATGGAAGAGGAGCCTATCGTAGACCAGAACGTAGTGGGACTTGCGGTTTCATCCTTCGGAACGTTTCTGTGGCGTATATACATATATACGTTACTGCGTTCCTCACGGTTCGCTATGACTGGCTGTCCTCTTTTCACCTTTTATTTCGCCTCTATCTCTATCTCTCTCTCTCTCTCGGGTTCGTTTTACACTTGTTTTCGTTTTTCTGAATGAACCCGTGAGAGCGTGTAGGGCCGACTAGTCGTGGCCGTGGGGGCCGTGAGTAGCGCGCGAATACTCGTAGCGTAGAGTCGCGCATCGCGCGCTGCAGTGATCAGAGTGCAGTGGTGCATCCATCTGTTGACCTTGAATAGTTGCATCCGAGTAAGTCGTTCGTTTAATTTGTCCATTGTTATCTTGATTTTCTTTTTTTTTTAAATTTACTGTTGCGTCCTCCTTTATATCGGCTTGGATATTCCTGACGTGCACTTTATGCATATTGTAATGGTGCCAATCGATACTGTCGCTACGCGGTTACTATTTTTTAAGGTTCGACCGCGTTGCTGCATTGTTGCACGCGGTGCATCGGTGCGTGCACTCTGAATGCACAATGCGCTTGCATCGGTGACACGGTCAATTGTGGCTGCCGATGAAATCTTTAGGTGGTAATTGTTTATTCTTTTTTTTCATGGTGTTTCTTTGGCGACGTGGCGGTATTTTTTATATCGGTTTATCGAATTGCATTTTTTTTTCATTCGTTATAATTTTATTTGTTCTTTCTGGTAGGCGCGTGACGCGTAGATGAACTTTTTTGGGAAAAATATCTTTATCGCATATTTCATGTCGGACAATGTTAGTTTTGCGAATCAGCGTTTCGATTTTTGGAAATCGAAATTATTTTTATACGCGACAAAAGCTGCGGTGCATTATTTTGAATTTTGTGATTCGGAATTTCCGATAAGTGGGTCTCGTTCGTCTTTCATACGTCGATAAATTTAATAAATATGTATGCGATGCATTCGACGCGATTCGACAGAATATTTTTCACTCGCGAACAACGTATATATTACGTATCCGATGTGCTCCAGTTTATCCTGAACTTTATACGAGGCTGGCAAGTGTGTCTATATGTGGATACGACTTGTTTCTGTCATCGTGTTTACTATTGAAATGTCAAACGCACGTGGTGCCTGCCGATTCTATGGAATCGAGGGATGAAATTTATCTTGGCGCAACTCACCCTCCGCCACCCCTCGCTACTTTTCACCCTGTATCACAGTTATAATGCGTCGCGGAAGATCCCGAGGGAATTTCTAACGTCAAGTTATTCTATGGTCTGACATTCCCATTGGGAAACAGTGCCCGCCGTCACACGTAAAACTGTATGAGAAATGATGGTTATAACGCATCCAAGAAGGGTGAACCGTTTGGAGGGATGTTTATATATATATATATATATATATATGTGGACGATCTGCACTTTAAAATCGTAGGTATTCCTCAAGGCAGATACGCAAATAAGGGTGGAAGCGTGAAGTAGCCGCAAGCGGCGAATTCGCCTTCTCGTCTGCAGGAAACGCGAGCTCGTTCGTGCACGGTGCGTTTTCATCAAAATTTTCATCACGCCAACCCTTTGGGTCGCCGGGCTGGTTCCTCCCATATTCGGGCTTCGAGGGGGACGAAACGTAGAGTACAGAGGGGCAGTTGTGTGAGATAGACGTGTAGATGGTTACAGAGTGGGTGGAAGGGAGAGAGAGAAAGAGAGTGAAAGTGAGAACGTTGATAGCGAGAGGGTTGAAGAGAGTCTAAGGGGGTTGCGCGCGTCTCGCCGCTGCTGCGTTTTCCCTTTCTACCCTTCGGCAATTACACGCGGGTTTCGAGATTCACGCAGAAGGTCCCCTCTGGCACTCCGGTGTGTCAGTTGGGGTGGTACGGGGCTGCGCAGGGTGGTTGATGGGCAGCCCTATCGAGAGGGGGTGGTTGGGGGGTTTAGGCACTGTGGAGCCGGGACCTGGGACTTGGGGCTGTGCAAGGGACGAAACTGTGTGGAGGCGGCGGGGGTGGGTTCGTGGGGTAGGTGGCGGAGGATCGAGCACAGGATCGAAAACGGGGTTGAGCACAGCAGCGCGGAAGAGCCCAAGGGTGGCTTTCTGGAGCCAGTGCAGTATTGACTGTATTCCACGGCAGCCCCTTTTGCAGAATGTAGTTTCCACGGCATTATCATCCCTTAGCTGAAAAGCAGTGCTGCTGCTGCTGCCACGTCCTCCGTTTCCCTCTTTTCCCCGTGGGCCGAGTCCTCACTCTCGTCGTCCCTCGCAGGTTCACCCTCGCTATGTCATCTCGCACCGTATTCCCCGCTGGTGCTCCGCACAACCCTCTATTCTCCAGGATCCACCCTGGTGTCCTCCGTTACCCTTGCCGATCCTCTCCCACTACCCTCCTCTACTTTCCAACGATTCTACCAAACTCACCCCCTTCGGATGCTACCGCACCCCCTTATCCACCTACTGCGCAACGTACTAGATAGCACAGGGTGGAAATTTTGCACGAAGGGGTGGGTGTATTTTTTCGGTCGTCGAAACTCTGGTAAAATCTTTTTACCCGCCCCCCCCCCTCCCCCCCGGGATCTGCCACTGTACTTTCTGCACTCAGCTCACCTCGTGGTGATACGTGGCTCCATCTGTGAAGGCAAGTCTCGGACTTTCACGTTTACACGTATTTCAACGAGTCGACCGCTTCTTCGTGGGTACCGACCATTTTTTTTTGGAAAATTACCGTAAGCGTGCACCTGCTCGAGGGTAGAAGACAAAATTACTTTAAAAATTATATTTACCGATACCTCAGTTTCACTTCGTTACGTTAGCTCGTGCGTGAGTGCAGCGGCCATTGATTTTAGTTGACGAAAATTCCGCCAGAGTGCAACGGACTTTTGTCATACCACTGATATATCTGTATAATGACTTTCGCACGGTACGACTCTTCCTCTTCGTAGCAGCCATGCTGGAATTACGTAACGCGATTCTCTCGTGGAAACTCGTGTCTGTTTTTATGTTTTCTTTAAGGCGATCTTGGTATTTGCCATTCTGAGGCGCGGCCGGGATAGAACGAACGGCGCTGACGCCTGCAGTCGCGTATCTATAACGCTCGATTATTATGACGACGACGACGATCTAAGACGACCATTGGCTATTTTCGCTCGTTGCCTACTGTACCTATAGCACGCGATAGACTCTTATTAGAGTCCGGTCTTAGAAGGCGGGCGAAACGGGAGAGACCTTAGAAACAGGGGAGAGGACGTTCTCGTTTGGATTCTCATGCTCGCAGACGCGTCCGTCAAATCGAAGAAACGGCATATATATATGTGTGTGTATATATATATATACACGCGCGAATCACAGTACGAGCAATTTGCAAAGTAAATGATATTTGCAACGTCGATTCGCTTTGCTTCTCGCTCGTCGGCAGTCGCGACTCGCGGCCAACACGCGCGTCGTCGTCGACTTCGTCTCCCGCCTAGCCGAAATTATTATTCGACACGAGTCTGCCGAGCGGTTCAGCTGTTTTCTTTGTCAAGTACATCGTAAATATTACGCAATTGTGCGACGACGCTATCGGCGACGATAAGCGACTGGCGAAATGTCACGTTTCATTCACAGTAAGGCACCCGGAGCGAACGACTTTCTCTTTTGGTTTGATACTTTCTTGCGGATATTATTTTTATATTTCCTTTTCTTTATTCTTCATTTTTTTTATCCCCTTCCCGGCTCGCCTTTCATGTTTCGCACGATATTATTTAGAATCTGCTGCAGCGATATAAAGGCAGTGTTTGTCGCATTCGCGAGAACGTTACGGAATGAGCTATCAAATTTCTCTCTTTTTTTTTCTGTTTCTGTCTATTTGCCAGTTTTGAGTCATCTTATATTTGTGGACCGTGAATGTTTTCCTTTTTTTTTTTCCTTAATCATCGATGCACGACTAGTGCGAATCTATGGATGACCCGTCGTTCGCTTGCGATTGCGCCTTGTTAAGATACCTTACGGAATCTCATGTAACCCTTGCAAAATAGGACAAGGACCCGATTGACAGGTCTTGGAATTTACTTTATTATCGTCGGTCCACGATAAAGCATTTCCGGTTTGACGTAACATTCGCGATGTGAAATTCGAACACGTATTCGTCGCATTCGGTGAAGCTAAATTTTCGGTCGCGTCACTGTCAAACAAGGTGCATCCGGCCTTGAGGCTGCAGGTTGGCGAGTGCGCCTGAAATTTTACTCATTTATAGACACAATAAAGCGGCAATAAAAATTCGCGAGCGTACTAAGGAGCTAGTCGCGATGCAACGGAGAAGAAAGATAGAGAAGACTCGGTTAGGGACGACCTAAGAGAGAGAGAGAGAGAGAGAGAAGGTAGCATCAAGAAGTAAAGACGTGTACAAGGGAGAGATTTTAGGATTGGCGAGCTGGATGAAAAAGGATGAAAATATAAATTTCTTTGACCCTGAGCCAAGGGATCCTTCGGGATCCGATTTACCAATGGACCTACTAGTACACGGCCGTTAGCTGTTTGACGAAGAGAGAGAAAGTGAGAAAGGAAGAGGCTAGTTAGAGGCGCGATGCTCTCTAAGACGGAGCGACAGAGAGAGAGAGAGAGAGAGAGAGAGAGAGAGAGAGTTAGATAAGGGGAGCAAGAGAGTCTAGACGAGCGTAGGCAGATCGAGAGGGAAAGAGAGAGAGAGAGAGAGAGACAAGAGTGTGCGTGTCCCCAGTGTGAGGGAGTGTGTACGTAACTGGAGGCGCGCGTGCGGCCCCGCAGCGACCTTGAGCCTCTCTCTCCCTCCAAAGCACCCACCTCCCCACTCCATCAAGTTTGGCCCACCTCCATCTGCACCTCCCCACCATCTAATCTCAACTTCCCCACCATCAGCACCGTCTCCCTACCCCCTGTCTAATTTTTCTCTCCCCCTCCCCTCCCACTCGCTCTATCGTCGTTCACCCCTCCATTGCCCAAAAGCTCAACCTCCCTACTACCGACCACCACCACTTGCACGCAGCGCAGACCCAGGGACTGGAGTGCACACTGAATTTTGGCAGAACCCAGGGCCGTACTGAAATTCGGGCGACTTCACGATTCTCTGGGGGGGGGGGGGGGCTCGTGAATTCACTTTTTTTTAATCATTGTCTGACTCACGAAAGTCATACGAAAACCCGCTTCGGAATTCCCCTGTGCGACGGGGCTTACTACAAACTTTGCGAAGAGTTCCATGCGTTCAGCGAATGCTTGCTTGGATTTCAATCAATTTCCGAATTGACGAATCTGTGACGTAGACGTCTAACTGGGTCGCCACTAGAACCAACTGATTGTTCGTTTGAACGATGATATCTTCAATTTCAAGGCTGATCATCAGCCAACCCACGATCGTTATGGGATGACAATTTCATTCGTTAAATCCTCCAGACGTCAGACTGCCAAATCATTATTTCTAATAAGTGTTCACCTTC
The DNA here is from genome assembly GCA_030142595.1 of Trachelus iudaicus. Lineage (NCBI taxonomy): Eukaryota > Metazoa > Arthropoda > Insecta > Hymenoptera > Cephidae > Trachelus > Trachelus iudaicus. Next base: position 512,944 of record JARQTH010000324.1, on the reverse strand, counting down.
AATTTCGTTCCCGTCGAACGGAAAGTCGTACCATTAAATAATTTCACGTCCGCAAAATACGTGATGCTGTACCAGAGTGTGATCTCTCGATTAATTAACTTTGAAACGCAAAAGAAAGCTCTGCCACGGACAGATCGAAGGACCAGAAAATACGGGGAAAAACCCCGTGGTACCTAAGATTTGCTTTTCGGACCTGGCACGTGTTAGATTAGAAGTCGTCGGGGTCGGGAGGCGAAGGGGGGGGACAAGAAGAAGAGGGAGGACACCTTAGAAGCATTAGAGAGAGGGGATACGCTCGTACAGGACGGCCGACGGGGGAGACCCCCGAACACTTCTGGGGCCACGGAGGGGAAGAGGGAACCGTAACGCGAACCGAAGTTCGGCAATCCTGGCCTTAGGCAATCATGCCCGGAGCCTCCCACTCTCCGTTTGCGGAAGGAGAAAAAAAATTGGCCCTCCCCCTCCACCCTCCCGAACAAAATCGTTTTCTCCCTCCCCGTCATCCCGATCCAATCCCTCCCTCCGACCCCCCCCCCCGCCCCCTCCCCCGCCGTTTCACTAATACTATTTCGGCCAACCGCATTTGCATCGGCACCGATGACCCATATACACATTCTTTCATCGTTACATTCTTGAATATTTCTCTCCTTTTTTTTCTTCCTTTTTTTTTTTCATTTCGCGGCACGACTTCGGACGCTCGTACTACCGGCCGCAGTCCTCCTCTCCGGCCGGCTTCTGCCTAACGTTAAATCGTGTTTCGCTCATCGTTTGCGCGTGCCTCTTCTAACCTCTTTCTCTGCGGGTAATACTCTACTCGGTTCGCTAGCTGAGTCGCCTGCTCGCTCGCTCGTTCGCTCGTTCGCTCGTTCGCTCGGTCGCTCGGAGTCGTTCGCTCATTTTCCTCGCTCTCGTACGACTGGTGCGTCCGTTCATCGCGTGCGCGTCGCGTTCAGAACGTGCACGGGGCTCGATGCGCGGCTTCCTTTTTGAAAAACGAGGATCGCGAGCAGGTCTGACGACCACGACTACGACACTGAGGAAGGGTCGGACGTGATTGTCCTCTCAGTGAGTGAGAGAGAGGGAGAGTGACTGATTTTTGTGCCGGATTCATTGGCCGAGACCCGGACAATGCCAGGAACTTTTGTGTCTCCGTTCACGGAGTTTGTGCGAACCGCGCGCGTACACGTGCTCGGGACACGGATCTGCTAACCGAACGGAGATCCTCGGCTCACGGGAATCCTGGATACACTTTGTCGCGGCTCAACCTTGGGATCGTTATCTTTTGACCTAGGAAGACTTGGCTGTCTTGTTGTGCGGATTTTCTTTGACGGTCGTGTTACTTTTTTTTTTCTTTTCTTGCGTTTTCGGTAATTATCGACACTGCCGATTATTTATCGAATGCTGACCAGTCGTCTGTGCTGTTATTTACTCTGACTATCAGTGTTCACGGTGATATGGATTTATGATTTGCGGAACTTTGAGTGACCGTCAGTGACTGGTTTAGAAATTTTTTTTTTGTGAATCACCAATTTTTGTACTCTGGAAATAGCGGTTCATCTGGAATTTTCTGTGCTGCTATTTTTTTTTTCTTTCGATCGGTACGTTTTTTTTTTTTTATTACGTTATGCACGTTCGACGTTACGCACTGTTATGCATGTATGTTGTAACGTCGTTGGGTTTAAATTTGGATTAAGCGCTTTGATATCGAGCGATAAGTATAATCAAGATTATTGATTTTTATGATTTTTTTTTTTCGTTCGAATCTACTTTGTTTTGATTTTTTGTCTGCACCGCTATCTCGTCTCGCGATATTTGTTCGCACGGCGATTATTTAATTATTTTTATGACGAACTTTCAAAAGTGCAACAAAAATTCCTTCACCTTACAACAGTTCTTTGACGCTTATGATCCCCTTCGAAATTTACCGCTACGATTCCGCAATGCAGGCCCCCCCCCCCCCCCAATCTTTCTCTGGGACTATTTACGATCGGCATTCCGATTGATATCGCGATCACGTACATAGGGGGGACCACATACGTCGACACGGATGGCATACGTTAAAGGCACACGTTTGAAAAAAAAAAAACGTAGACTGCAAAGTTTGCAGCTTCGCCGTACTATCTATTGACTTTGATCTCGATGGAGTAAGAGATGTAAAGATGATATTAAAAATTTGATATTGAATTTCGAAAAAGATAATTATTCAATACCTTTGCGCGAGCTCACGGTACGTGGTTTGGCCTATGGGGAAGAGTGGTCAGTGACCACGATAAGTCACTAGGATCTTGATAGAATCCCAAGATCGTTTACCCAGATCTCCTTGATTCATTATCATGTAATTTTCATGCCCTTGCTTCTGTCGTACGCAAGTTGTCTGACAATTGGATTCGTTTCTGTGCAGCTGGAGGAGCAGTTGGGTACGGGCGCGATCAAGAAGGGAGATCCCTACTGGAAGGTGGTGGCAGTGACAGGGGTGGCGAAGGTCACGGGTGTGGGCTTAGGGGTGGCATCATGGACTCTCATCAGCAACAGTTCTGCCTCAAGTGGAACAGCTTCGGTAGCAACTTGGCCACCGCTTTTTCGAACCTCTTCAAGAGCGAGAGTCTAACCGATGTCACCCTTTTTTGTGAGGGTAAGTTGAAAGTAATCGATATATAAGTTAAAAAAAAATTTTTCCCCTGCTAATAATTAATTTCAAAAAAAAATGATAATAAGCACACGTATGAACAGTCTCGATAATCATCTTGCACATGGTCGCTCACGTACGCGCATCGTACGAATCGAAATTCGCTTCATGGAAGTCACGTGACTCGTTTGTCAAAATTCCTGTGCATAACCAGATTGCGTATTATTTTGCAATCGTTAAAAAAAAATTTTTTACCACACTCACATCTCTTCAGTCGAATCGTTCAAGCCCCGTACAGTTCTACGGCTTTGTTTACGCGACAGCAAGGCTGTCAAATATTCAGAGGAAATTTTTTTATTAAAACTTCATACGGTTTCGGTCGATGCGTTATCGTTACGCAGAAGTGCATGTAACCGCTGATTCCGCGAAGCGCGTGCGGCACCGCGGTCTGACCAATTCGGCCACGACTACTTGGAGCGCTTCGTATTGATGCCTACGGGCTGGCAAAATAATTCGCCGTCTGACCATCCACTTACCCTACTCACTGGCCGACCAGGGGTACGGTTACACCACTCGAAATTTTATGTCTGACCCACTCGCCTTATATCCACTGCCACGGGATTGCATTCCCTCCGAGTGCATCAGCCGTTCGGCACGAGACTCACCCCTACCCTGTTACGGTCTGATCGTAAACAGTCTCGCACCACTTGCACGTGACGCCGTCTTCTTGCACGCGAATCTCTACTACTTGGCACTGATTCACTTGTGTTGGTGCATCCAGGGAATGCACTCGCGATTGGCTGTCCCCTACTTCCCTTCTCGACCACGTGGCCGTCCGCGCACACACAGCTTGCGCATAGTCACCACCTCGCACGTGAATCTTGGCGACTTGCACACGTTGCACTTTTGCCTATGTGCGCTGTGTACGTGTTTCGCGAAAAATGCAACTGGCGTGAGCCGCGGCAGCCGAGCGGAATACCAGTGCGACTCGAGCGCTCGTGCGATGCACTTGGTCCGTGCACTTTCCCGGATGCACCGCTCGAGTCCGTTGCGGGAGGAATTTTTTTTTTCTTATTAAATTCAATCGACGATTCGCGAAATGCGTCTTGTGCCGTTTTGGATGCACTTTGAGTGCATCGAAAGAAAAAGTGCACTCAGTATTGTTTTTTTCCCGGAAATTTTATGGCCCCCCTGACGCATCGCCAGGTGCGACGTCGGCTGTGCTTGACTTTGGTGTTTACTTTGAGAGTGACGTGAATTATCTCAAGTGTCGGTTAAATTTGCGATCCAGTGATTTCGCAATGAACGATTTTTCAATGGTGGAATTTACAATACCGACGTCCTGAATTCTTAGCGATTAATCGTACGTGCTCTGAGACCCGCCAAATCTTTTTTTTCCTCGTTCCTGTCAATAGACCTAGGAGCCTTATCAGGCGCACGAGATAACGGTACTATGCGCCGACATGTGTGTGGTAGATAAGTGCGCTTCGCTTATCAGACTGGATTAACCGAAACAGGATGTGCAATTTTCGAGAACCTTTGAGGATTCGCCACTCGGTCGCATAACTGGTTGATCGAGACTGGCAATTTTATGTAGGTATATTTATTTTATCGACCAATCAAACAATGATCGATAAAATCGATTCCTATTATGATTAACGTGATCGGACGAATTAATATATTTTTCTCTTGTCGCAGCATCCACTTAATTTTTTTACTCTCCACTTTACGCGCATCGGACTGCTTCGGTACGCCATAGAAATTTGCGATTCCTCCCAATCGATTGTTCCGATCGATACCCTAAATTATCAAAGATCCGTAATAAACAAACACCCGTAACATTTGACACTCCTCTCCGAGCAGCCCATCAAAAGACTCGGCTCATCCTTTCAGCACTTTCACCTACGGCATTGAACAAATCTTTTGGCATCGCCGCGCTTGCCCGTGTTAAACTCGCCTTACTCGTAATCGCACAAACGCGACCCTCGTCAAAAGTGACGTCAAAGTTCGCAACGTTTTCATCGACACCGTGCCAAAGAAAAAAAAAATCACTGGTCTCAAACTCTGCTTTTGATTTAACCACCAGCGATTGATTCGAGCCGTATCGACCGTCGTCCATGCAGTGTTGAACAAAGAAAAAAATTGTCACCCTAAGAAAATTATATCCAAAAAAATTCACTATGCAAATTCATATCGTCTACGCCTATGCTCTGCCGTCTCTTTAGACGCCATAAGATTCCCGTGCGAAAGCATACTGCGCAATATCCTTGTCGATACACGTATTTCTCGTCTACGTTCGCCATAGCCAAGTCGCTGCGTTTTAAATATCTCATGGCGAGTCCCGATTCACGGCAGAGAAATATTGAGCAACTATGCACGACAGTCCCGTGGAGCGGCTATGGCAACGGCGTAAGTAGGTCTGGGTTACAGTTAGACATAACAGTCGGTTTTCGTGCGGAAGAAACGTTAGAAGGTTGTTAGCCGTCTTCGATGCACAATATCATCGCCTGTATATATATATATATATATATATATATATATATATATACATATACAGACACAGATATACAGTCGCACGAAAATATCTCCGCTATTCACATATGAAACCTCCTGTACCCACGGTACATGCCTGCAGTGCATAGATCCGAAAAAGGCTCTAATGACTTTTTGGTATGGCATATCTAATACGCTCGAGAGAATGGGCACTGGCAATGAGTTAGAGAAGGACAGAGATACAGCCAGCTAGCGAGCGAGAGAGAGAGAGAGAGAGACCGTGCCACAAAATGGCATTGCTGCAAGTGGCACATGGACACGCGCCGCCGTTAGAAACTCGAATCAGCTCGCTGCCGTAGCGGTGGTCATATTCGAAAGTGTGGGATGCAGGATGTAAGTGGCTGAGAGAGAGAGAGAGAGAGAGAGAGAGAGATAGGGTTGAGCAGTGTGTAGAGAGGTAAGGGGACGATAAAAAAAATTCAGTATCGTTAGAGAATAAGAGACAGAGACATAGGACGGAACCAGCCGTTCCAAAGGACGGACTTCTGAAGTTGCTCGGTAATCGCTCGGTTCTCCATTGTGTCCTTGCCTTGAGGAAATCTAACGCGAGACCCACGTCATCGGCTCTAACGAAACGGGCTTGCTGGGTGAACGGCGGTTCTGCTTGTGCCAAGTCCATTGCGGCTCGAGTATTCTGCACCGTGACTTTAGACAATTGCACGGGAGGGACCAGCGAAAATTATTATACCTATATATATCAGTGCCGGACGAAGCTTTACGTCGCCCTGTGCACGGGAAATTCTATTCTGCGCCGGTATATCCGAATGCCGGGGGACTAGCTGGTTCGTATATTTTGAAGGCTGGCCAAACGTTGGTACAACGATCTGCTGGATTGACGTAAAGGCCTTGCACGGCTCTTTGATAAGGGGCTACGTATGGCTACGTATCTTCATAGATGATTTTACGGTAGAATTGAAGCGTATTTTTTTTTTTTAAAGACGCTGGGGGGGGGAATTAATCTATATCGGACACGTGTACCCGGCGAATTCAATACCTCGACCAGTAGCCATTTCCATTATTTATGTTTTATCAATGGCCACTCGCTCGTAGTACGTGAAACGCGTACGTGTCGATATTCCGCGAGGTATCTTTGAATTTCAAATTGCCACTCGACCCGAATCCTATTTTGGTTTTCGGGCGCGTTCCCATGCCTGAGATTATGGCTCGGTCTACGTTGCACGTATCGGGCGTTATCAGATGATTCTCTCGGTCGGTCATTGGATACATATATATATATATATATATATATATATATATATATATATATATATATACATCGAACTGTCGACCGTCATATATACAACACTCAAGGATAGTACAAAACACTGGGGACAACGTATCTTTAAACGGATTCGAAACTAAACGCGTCAGTCCTGGATATCTTTATTGAGTGTCTAAGATATAAGTCATTCAGTGTCACTTGCTTCTAATAACTCTTTTGCGATACGTTTTACCTGGTTGGCCTTGATTGTTACATGCAATCGTTATGTGGAAAAAAAAATGAATAGTTGATCCGCAACCGATATAATTTTTACGACCTTTCGCCGGGAGTCACGTCAGCCGGTCACTCGAAGACCGCGAGGTAATTCAATTTGGAGGTAACGAGACGAGCTGTAACGAAATATATCGGGAAGGATGAACCGATCGACAATGACGAGTCACATCGTATCTGGTAACCTAATGATGCCGGGGGGGTCAGGCATTTTAGACCCTAATTAAATTGCATTGAGGAAGTCGTTCGTTTTGGATTTTTTTTTTTTTTTCTTTCTTTTTCCTTTACGTTACACGACCTCAGCCGGTGGCTGTTGCGTAAGCGACGAATAACGTTGCAACCGGCTGGCCTAGAATGATGAACGCTAAACCTCGTTTCACACGTATCTACGCACATGGGTATTTTGCGTGTGTGCGCATGTGTGTATATATATATATATATATATGTGCACTCGATACCAACACCGACTCTTGACTATTGCCTGCTTGACATGGCTGCGTACGAGAGTTTTAGCTTTTATGTGGGTCATAGGGCCTGCTGCACCGCCGGGGTATTGATGAAGCGTATCTGCCCGAGTAGGTGGCGCTATCTAAGTAGGTCAAAAGTTTCGGCTTCGGTTAGAACAACTAGGTCGAGTAGCGCGGGATCGCGTGTTGCAACGTAAACGCAAATAAACGCAACCGGCGCGTTCCCTATGCAGCGGATGTTTGCGTATGTGGGTATGTATATATATATATATATATACACGCATATTTATATCGTGAAATATGTATATATATATATATACATGGTTGACTGGTTCTTTGCTTTTCTTTTTTATAGGAATCACAGTCGTTCAGGTAGTTATGGATGGGTGACCCTGCGATACGCAACCCATATAATCGGGAAGAGACCAAAACGCATTTTTTTATTATTTATTCGATGACGATGACGATAAGGTCATTTCGACCTCTTATCGACGATGACTCTGCAGCGCGAAATGCCACGTGCACGCGGCGTGAAAAGCAACTGCTGTTACTTTCTTTTTCGTGGCGTTTCTAATGAAATTTTGTCGTTTTGCTCGAACGTAGGTTGACGTTTCAAATTTTTACGCGACGCCGAATCACTCGTTTGATGGATATGGGGAAGGAGGGCCGGAGATATTTTGTAGCAAACGTGATTTCCATCTGATTAATTGACGCTGACGAAAATTGGATGAAATTTTTTTTTCTTTTTGTTTTCGTCGCCCGTAAAATTAATGCTCTCTGTGCTCGCTGCCCAGAACTGATAAAATCGTTCGGCGCGATACCGTCGCACCGGGACACCAGACACGCACTCCTCGTAAGTTACGAGCCAGAGTTTCCACGTCGCACGGAAACGCCGGCTCGCGATATCGCATGACGCTATGACGACGCGATGACGACGCTGTGACGATAACGCATCCGTTTGCATGCGCTGCTTTTGAGCGAAGTTCACGTCTTTTTATATATATATATATATATATATATATACGCGTGCAGATAGGTATGGTACCGTCCACTCCAACAGTAATGTCGCTGTTTGGCGGAAAAACGAGGTCGCGCTTATAGTTTTCCCGCGGAAATTCACGGCCGATGACGTTGGCCGATACTCCTCGAGGATACCCGGGAGAAAGGATCGTTCGCACGAAAGGTGCGAACGACACGCGTTACAGTATCGAGAATGGATAAATTTTGCGCAATGGTAACTTTTTTTTTTTAATATCAATTCCTTTTGAAATTCAACCTCGCCCAATTGTCTCAGTCAACGTCACCTCGGACCGTACGAAACGTCGATTGCTATCGCGAACAACGAACCCGTTGCACGGCTCATAACGAGAGTAAGCACTTGTGGAATCTATACCGGTTTTCGAATGGTGGACCCCCCCTCCCCCCTGCCCCCTCCCGCCCTCCTCGCTGATTCGATCATCGTGTTGTTAGTATGCACACAACGAACGAAAGCGATAACTCTCCCTATCGAAAGAAAGGGTAACCATACGGCAAACGAGATATCGTGTATCCGGGGGGAAGATGGGGAGGGGGGGCGGTGCCCCATTGGATACTTACGGTTGTAATTTTGGGGAGTTTCTTTTTTTCAAAATATATTCGGATACACGTGTATCGACGACTTTCTAAATCGCGTTCAGCGTTCACGATCTTTCGTCGGGCGGGTACCGATCACTTTTCTGCATCTGTGCCCAAGCTCATTTCTCTCTCCCTTCTCCCTCCTCCCCCCTGCCGCCACCCCGTCAACGTTCGCTTTCTCTCTTCTTTCCTCCCGACTCCCCTTTCCTCTTCCCGCTAACACGAGCGGATTGATTATTTTGCACGTAATAAGCTGATTCACAGTCGCGGGCAACATAAATAGCCGTGACACGGCCGAGGTAGGCGACCGGTGCTGCCAGCACGCGCTAGAATATTGCAAGTATGTTGTTTCATTGACCCCGAGGAATCACACGGTCGAGCATGGGATTGCGGAGATAGGATAGTTTCGAGTCCTACATATATGGACGATGCGCGCTAACTCCCAAGGCTCCGTGTTTCCTACGTGTATCCAAAGGCCCGCCGGGTAGGCGTTACGGCCGAAACACGTATATTTTCCACCGACGGGCTCACGACTCGTTATCTTATAGTTTCTCGAGTCGCGTATAAAATGTTCTACCTTACCGACCGAGCGTGACGTCGCGATTCCGTGTCCTTGACTTTTACATAGAAATTTCAATGCGACTCCAACTCGTCGGTAGGAAACGCTATGCGGGGACGCCCTTGGTTTTCGTGCCCTTCGTTGTTTTGACTGTCTCGTGTTTTTCTTCAGTGGGATTAACTCGTCGTTCTAGGAGGGTGGGAGGGGGGCCGGGGTGGAGTCTCAACGGTCGCTCGCGGGTAGGGACATCTGGAAGGTTAGACATTTTTGCCTGACACGTAAGCAGATTCGTGCACGATTACTGCCGCCGAGTGCAAGGTACTTCGTGAACGTCAGAGACCTTGTACGTGGTTGCTCTGGGTATGGATTCGTGAGTGAACGCGGAGGGGGAGAGGGTGGAGGGGGGAAGGGGGGCAGCGGGGAGTCGCGAGCGACTCCACGGAGTGAACGCACTTGGAACGCAAACACGAACTGCTAGGCAAAGTAGACTTCCTGGAGTCAAGGCTGACTCTGATGCAACAGGATGCCGGCTATTAGCTCGACCCCTGGATTTCTGATGGGCTCTCTCTCTCTCTCTCTCTTTGGCCTCCCTCGTGAAACATCCCTGGACACCCCCCTCGATTAACGATTAGCCAGTGTGCACGGGGCAATTCTGAAAATTTTTAGGTATGTCCTAGGGTCCCTGGCATCGGGTCTTTGCCCTGTGGATCTTTTGTTTAGAATTTTATTTAAATTTTCAAAATTATGCATTTTTTCGAAGGCGACATCTGTACGCTGGGTCTATTGACTGCCAATTTTTTTTACGCGGCACGAAGCAGACCAGACTGGAGGGGGTAGGACTGCTCGTTCGTATTGTCAATTAAGAAATTGTACGATATAGGGTTTTTGGGGGAGCTCTGTTGCGTCAACACGTGTCGATACGGATCCGAGATAATTAATCGTAGATTGATAAGATTGACACGCGCGTCCTTGTAGCGTTGCGGTGAGTGCATTGTGAATCCACGAGTGCCGGAGGTTCGATTCGAACGAAAAACAGGTCGGAATCATAATCGATAGCCAAAGTCACAAGGTACCGATAAGCGTAACGCGATAAAGTTCCTTTTCCCTCCCGCCCTCCCCCTCCCCGTCGCTCCTCTGTCTCGACGTATCTGTTTATCACCGAACGCATCGAGCATCTTTTTTTTTTTTTCTTTGCTAACCATGTCCCTCGACGAATCTGATATCTGTCATCTGTGAACACGTGCAGCGTGCTACGCGAAGCAGCAGAAATATGTTTGTCAAATATCTTACGGGTAGGAACCAGACGGATTCTGGAACGCGTCGAATGGAGGAACTGGATGGGATGGTATAACAATGGGAACTGGGAGAACTGGACGAGTCGTTCTGAAAAATTATTTTAAAGTATCCGACTTCCTGATACCAGGCGTCTGGCCTGACGTTGCGCAATAGGGACGAGCATTATTGGCCGTCGTTGCAGAAAACGTCATACCCGTTTAACTTATGGGATTGTTATTAATTTAATTAATGCAATACGTCGGTCACCTTCTGGGAGAACGAGAGAGTTATTGGATTAACGGGGAGAACGAAGGAAAACGGTAATCGTGACTGTCTGGCAAGAGAGCTTATGAAATTGTATTACGGCGGAGGGGAAAGGAAAAAGACGATAAAGAATGAAAGAAAAAAATTTTTTTTCTTTCGGACATGTGTAGCAAATATTTTCATAGGTGCGCGTCATTGGCTTGTTTTTTTCGTAATCCCTCGGCACACATGCAAGACTTTTGGTTTTGCCAGCCAAAATGCCTGTGTGTACGTGTGCGCATATATTTATGTAATAATGTCTAGCGATGTCTCACAGATGCACAGCCGATAGCGTCGCGACGCGTCGTTGGCTCTTGAGATACACGTGTGAGATCAGGCTGGAATTTCGTGAAGGGATTTACATGGTGGGGGAGCCGATCACGATGATAGTGTCGAGAGCACGCAAACGGTGTAACTATTTGAAATTAATAAGGATTGCACGGGTGTGGAGTAGATAAGGGAAAGAAGAAAAAAAAGAAAAATTTGGAAAATCAATGACATAATTTAAAAATTTTTAAATTTAATTTTTTGCCTGTTTTTATTTATCGTTATTTTTCATTGTCCGAACGATACGGATTCGTTCGGTTAATCCAAAGATTCGGCTTCCTTGAGCATCGGATACTTGGAAATCGTTACGATCCATCTTCAATGACGATAGTTATTCTCAATAATGAACAGAGGCTCGTATCGTGCTGATAGTGTTTACACTGATCGAACGATAAGCTCGTAAGAAGGTCAGATATTAGGGTGGGTGCGCAGTGCGGCTGTCTCTCTGCAAAAAAGTCTTTCGCTCCGTCTTTGTTATTCGGTCTAGGTACGTTTCTATTAAAAGAATTTACCACGTTTGACTTTATTTATACAGACGTTTCGTCGCGGGTTTATTCAGCTATAACGCAGCGACTAGCACTTGTGGTTCTCTCTTTTTATTCTATCGTATTTCCTTCTCTTCGTTTCTTTTCCGTTTTCCCTGACATTAAAGTTCCACGAAAAACGAATGCGCCTCGAGGGCTTTCGGGAAATGTCGGTGGGAAGCGTCCGGTTTAATCTGATTGCAGTTGCACGCCCGTCCGCCGTGCGTCACCGTCGTCGTCCGGCCAGTCGGCGCATTCGTCTACGTTCACGGAAATAACCGTCAAAACGATCCCGTTATCGCGGTCGTCTCACTGCGTTATACCATACCGATAAATATTATAAAATAGCTCGTTGCATAATGATATTTATGAAGGCAGCGGAGATTCTTCGTAGCACTTGTCAACGAACTTTATTATTGCGACGCCGATCGCACGCTCGCGCACCGTGCGTCGGTTCGTTTGTTGGCGGTTACGTAGAACTTGTTTTTCCCTGCAGCTATTAGCATGTGCAGATCGTAGCCTCGCTGCTCGGCTGTCATTGGCTGGATACAGTGGAAGACGCCCGCTCATTGGTGCGTACGTATCGCGGGACCGTCCACGGTCTGCAACGACCTTGTCAGGGCATTGCCCGCCAATCCCTTACTTCTTATTGGCTGAATTTTTATTCTAATAAAACTGCCATTCTTATCTTCCTCGCGAGCGCTGTGCTTAGGCCGCGCGTATACATAATAGGAACATCGCGTGTTACGCGCTCTGTCGCGTCGATCTTTTTTCTTGGAAGACTTTGTTGCGGCACGTGGAGGAAACTTTGCGAGTCGGCGGCAACGCTGGCTCGGAATGCGCGACTTAAATTTTGATAGGAGAACGTTTGTTTTGAGAGAAAAGAATTTCTTTTTCTTTTCAATAATTCCTCTGAGATGCACGTGGGACTTTATGCGCCATCTTGATTTTTCGACACGTAACCGATGCATTGTTATCGACGTCGTGTTTACGTATCTTGACTTTGATTTTGAACCATAGAAAAAGTGTTTGCGGTTCAAAGGCGTGCCAGGACTTTTTGTCTTACGTATTTTCAAAGATGAAAGCAAAGAAAAATACTAAACGCCGAATTTTAGTTTGACGGTCGTGCATTGTTTTTTGTCTCTCTTCCTCTACGCAAGACTTCTGTACACTATTGCGCATGCGCCAAAGCGCATCGTAGACGCTGGTTCGTGTTTCACTTGGATGACGAGAAAGAACAAAAATAAAAAAAGGAAGGCTCAAATAGACGAGATAAAAGAGATGAATGCAGCTTTTTTTTCTTCTATATATTCGATCTCGACTAACTCTATTTTAATCGATTCCTCATCGTCTACCCTGACCTGCCTTTTTCTCCACTTAAATTCGCATTTGACTCTCGTACCTCGTTCGCAACGAATCCTCGGCCTTGGTAACCACAATCCCTCCTGAATACTATTGTGTCAATTTTTTTTTCAAAAATATCTTTTCAACCATTCAAACTCACAATCGACGCCCGATGAGGATACTCTTGGCGTATAATTTTCACCAAAAAAAAAAACCCCCTACGGCAATCCAACCCAGCGACTCCGCGCGTCTTCGTATTTTCCCATCGGTAGGAAACTTCGCGTTTTTCGGTTGATTAAAAATAGTCTGCCGAACGCTTTTAGCGATCGTTCAACGTTCGTGTTTGTTTTTTGGCACGCAGGACTGCACGCCCGCACGTTACCACGTACGTAAATACACACAGCCACACGTGTAATCGCATGCACATACTATCTCGCGGTAAACATGACGTCCGAGTTAAAAAAATTTTTTTTTTTTCAAAAATTTCATTTTCTCTCATCCAAACAAAAGATACTATTATTTGAAAAATATCACGAAGCGCATAAAATAAAAAAAAATCTTTTTACGCGTTGCGTAAAACTGTCAAAATATCCAAAAAAATAACTTTTACCCACTTACACCACCCAGTCCCATTTACCTGGCAGTCTTATTCCCTTCCCGCGAACGCACGGCTCTGCCAAGAGCGTCGCCAGAAACACGTCCCGTGCATATTTGCGAACGCCTAAAAAGACGCGCCTATCCGCGGCTATTACCATTGCAGGAAGATTTGCATGTGACTAGGGGGTTACGCAACGTAGGAAAAAACGACGGCCGCCTTGAGCATTCAAGACTTGAAACGACTTGTAGCGCCCTACTGGCTTGGCCTTGAGATATGAATAGATGCTCACGAAGAGTGCAGTGCTCCGTTGCGTAAGCGGACGCGTTTTATTTGCAAATTCGCGGCCGTGCTCGTGAGACGGAAGAAACCACGGAGAACGTCGTTCTCTTAGCTATACGTATATACGCCACCTACCCTATTACATATATATATATATATATATATATATATATACATACCGGTAGTAGAAGTCAGGTAAACCTGACAAACTTATATGGCATGCCAAGCCATTTTACGAAATATTTTTAACCATTCGTATAGGTTATGATCGTTAGTTTTTTTCTTCTTTTTTTTCGCAAAATTTTCTATGGCCGTTATCCTCTCGAAATCTGATGACTGTGCTCGATAGGTGTAGAAAACAGAATATTATCTGCGACTCGGCCTGGGCACGTGTGGATAATACGTATACGAGGTGAAGATAGCGCGATCTAGCGATTGATCGATAAGTATTAAAAAAAATTTTTTTTTGATGTTAATTCACCATGACGCTGAAATACCTACGATAACTGTGTGTTTGTTAATTATCGTTAGAACGATGAAATAATTTAATTGGAATGCTAGTTTTTTCATTATGAATATATATATATATATATACACACTTTAGATGCTAACGTGGAGCGGAGTGGAGGTTGTTCATTCATTGGGACCCAGTAAGAATCTTATTAATGATACTGAGGAATCGTAAATAAAAAAAGTGGCAACGCTACGAGCGTCGTATCGTCACTACCGACGCGAGACTTCACGTGGCGTTGGGCTTATACGAGTTAACGTTTGTCACGCCGTAACGCATTTACACGATTTTGGGACTTTTAGCTCGTGAATAGAAGAGGAGCTCGACGATAGATCCGTTCCGAGTTATCGGACGCGTAACTGACACTTCGAGCTCGAAGCTCGATCTTCGTTTTGGCCTTGAAAGGTTAGATGAAATTTGAAAAAAAAAGTCGATGCCAATCGGTGATCATTGGATCTTTGATAAACGTATGGAGCCTCGACTTGTGTGTCCTGTACCGGAAGTATCACGTGTGTGCATCCGTTTTAAAGGATCGATTTGAGAATCTTAAGACGTTAGTCAGGCGATTTTAGTAATTATTAATAGAGATATATATTTATGTTATGTATATTATTATGATTATTGTATATGTATATGCTTATGTATTGATTTATAGAAATTTCGGAAAGGACGCCCGGCGTCGTTTTTACCGTGCGTGGGATTATTCTCGTCGAAATACATAAATTGGGTACGTCGCGAGCGACAATTATTTTTTTCGTAGGTTGTAAAGGATTTTTGAGAATTTGAAATCTTTTTTTTCTGTTTTGCCATTTTTTAAATATTTTATTTGTAGCTTCATTTTTGGGAGGGGTCGGGGGTCAATTAATTTTCACAGCGACAGAACGATGCTACGAACCTCGTTGTTTCGCCCTCTTCGTCCTGGTTTGTTGGCATCTGCCGCGAATTCGCACACCCGTTAACGCCTACGCGTGACATGCGTAAATACACGCAGCGCACGCACACACTCGTGCACACGGTCATTGGCCCCCTCTGCACACGCGAGGCAAAGGCGTCGCGACGCAACGACAGGGACACGTTCCCGCTGAATTCTATGTATATCTGGGCTCGGTTCTCGGTGACGCG
This sequence comes from Trachelus iudaicus, assembly GCA_030142595.1. Taxonomy (NCBI): domain Eukaryota; kingdom Metazoa; phylum Arthropoda; class Insecta; order Hymenoptera; family Cephidae; genus Trachelus; species Trachelus iudaicus. The sequence goes on along the minus strand of JARQTH010000324.1, from coordinate 497,350 downwards.
AATATTTCGCTTGCAGAATTTTTGCGCGTCCCGATTTTTTGGGGCGAGATCCGACAAATTTTGGCAGACATCCTAGCACCACGGCCATTGGCTGACGCACGTTTCGATGATTTACGTGAAATTTTTTGCAAATTTTTTTTTTTCGTATATATTCTTTTTTTCTCGTACCTGCTTGGCAAAATTTTTTTTTCGCATCGACAAACCAGTATCGCAGTGAAATGACGTGTCGATGACTTTTGGATATGACGGACAAAAAAAACATTGGTCCCCAGTACTGTGGAGTCCTCGCGAAATTTTGCTCGATCCTCTGTGCAAGTCAGTAACCCAAGGAAATCGCGAATGACGTTTGACTTTTTTGCAAAAATTTTCTGCAAAATTTTTTTTAACGCGCGGGGCTCCGCGTTCACGTCATTCTGCACTGTCCTGCTGATTTTGCTTCGAGGCTGACTAACGTCGCCTGGCCTTCGCTTCGCCTCGCGTCACCACGAACAGGAATGTGGGCCAAATGACGGATTCCGGTACTGCGGAATCATCCCCTTTCACGGGATTGTTCATTCCCGTGAGATCTTGCTGACCCATTAAAGATGGGCGAATCAAATTTCAATGACACCGAATTCCAACGATATAAATATTCAAAAATAAAAAATAAACCCCACATTTTTTTTTATCTTAATCGAATATGCCAAAAGTTTCATCAAAACAATATCGATCCCCAATAACACCGTAGCGTCCCTTGAAACATATGAATCTTCGATTATCAGCATCGAATCCAAATATATTTTACCATACACGTATTTTCACTCGCCCACCTACTTTTTATTATCTCACGATATTATCGCATACCTACTTTACCGCTGATTCAGATAACAATGGTAAAACTTCCCATGGAACTTGATACATTTCGTACTCTCGGGTCCAAGCATCGCAATAGGCAGGTGCGTTTCCATGACCAGATGGCATTTGGTTCCCGAACCTTCTGTTGTGTGACATGGGTAGTCAGGATGGGCACCAAGGTACAGGCTACCCAAGACTACTTCCTCTTCACACGCTATCAGGAGCTATGGAGGAAGAGGATGACGAGGGGGGAAGGGCGGGTGTATAACGTCTTTACGTAGTTTTCATGAACGGCGACCGCGATTCTGTTTTTGTGCATCAGGGGGGACTTGGGTCATAATAGTATAATGAGAGTGTCTAGGATGTATGAATTAATGTATATATATATATATATATATATATATAGTTATAAAGCCGCATCCACATATGCGTATATCTATGCATATATCAAGTCGCTGCGATATATCGCCTTACCGTATGTCGGATAGGATAGCATTTACACGTACACTCCAGCCATAGTACTTCGCTACCTATATATATATATATATACATGGGGCATAAATAATAAGATCGTGTCGGAAGATGGCCTAGATATCCAACGGGCTGCAAGAAAAGGGCATTGCCGTCGCCCGATGGCAGCCGGCCTTTATGCTGCCATTCTACGAAGAGCAAAAAAAGGGTTCGTCGACGGTTTACTTGTCGCATGAAAAATTCCACGCGATTCTCCAGCCGAATAACGTAGGCCAATAGGCAGAATGGATCTTCGTTCGAGGCACTGTGTGAACGCTCCTTTACATTTACGATAATATTAAGAAGATTGCGGTGATGATTCCTTGATTGGATTTTTGAGCGATAACGGCGATAGAAAAATCAAAATGTTTTTTTTTGAATGCAGTTTTTTTTTAAATATCCAGACATGCACGGATTACAGTGTAAAATATTTGTATGGATTTTTGGTTAATTTTCGAATAATTTTTTCTTGGAATTTTCAAAAGTAACTCCAAATTCGTTATACCTGTCTTTGGGTGTATGGTTATTTTTATTATCTCCGCTTTCGAAATTCTCTACGATCTTTCGTGTACGGGAAGATGTCTAGGAACCGGAAGTCATTTAGGTCTGGGTTTGTAAAATGATAACTGAAACGTTCTTAAGTACCGCGAGGTTCACGGTATCGGAATACGAATGCGCGCGGTATGTTAATTAGTTGTTTGCTTTTAATTAGGGACAGAGACCGGTAACCCTTTGGGCACGACCGGCTTTATCGAGATACGCACACATATACGTGGGTTGGTTAGCCATCGGATCTTATCATTCACGAGGCGCATCTGTTTTGTAATTTCGGAAGGAGCAAGAGTACATCCGTTTTTTTTTTTAATTGTCGTACTAATTAAGGTAATCGATTCCAAAGGGTGTTGCTCGAGGCGACAAGGTGTGCAAGATCCACGCCGGTACCTTGATAATAGTAAAATTTAGAGGGTTAATTTTTGCCTTAAAAAAAAGTATAAACAATTGAAAATAAAAATGGGCGAAATGAAAGAAAATTTGTTTTTTTTTCATCTGATTACAGGAGTCACGTTCAAGGCGCATAGATTGATCCTCGCAGCATGCAGCAAGCACTTTCAGGAACTGTTCGAGGGAATGCCACCATCTCCCGCAGGACTGATAGTCATTCTGGATGGTACGAGTGCCCACAATATGGCAGCTCTACTCGAGTTCATGTATCGTGGCGAGGTCCACGTGTCCCAGGAGTCTCTCAGCTCCTTTCTCAAGGCTGCCGAATGCCTACAAGTACGTACAACCCATGTCGGTATCGCTCTACTGTGCGCCGAACTGGGCCAGTCTCTATTGTGATAAGGCAATTAGGATAATATAATACATACGGGAAGGAGAAAGTTTTTGTATGGAGGAAAAATGAAAAAAAAATAAATCAAAAATTTTTTCGTCCTGTCCACAGGTGAAGGGCCTCTCAATAGAGCACGAGAAATTGGCGGTGGCGCAGAGGCACGCTGCGGAAACAAATAATTCGTCGTCCGACGGCGGAGGTGGTGGGGGCGGTGGTGGTAGCGACGGTGGCGGCGGCGGCGGCGGAAGTGGAACCGGCGAGATCACCGGAGCCGGAAACCTCGGCGGTAGCGTCGTCAAGAGGTCTCCGACGCCAGCGCCTTCGCCGGCGTCTACCTATACTGTGCCCAACGCTTACTCTACGTCCCACTATTACGAGAGCCCGCGAAAGAGGGTAATAAGGTGAGTCAATTTATTCCCTAGATTTTCTTGAGCTTTGCGGCGTGGTACCAACCCTCATCCACTTTACCCCCAACGTGCACTGCTTATCGGTCAATAAGACACAAAAAATGACGAATACATCACGATGGGAAACCTCTCGTTTGTAAATCAGCTCAAACTTTGCTGGACTTATTATTTTACCAGGGGTGCCAACAGTTCGTAAATTTTTTAGGACTCGAAGGACAAAAAATACGTAAGGGGTTCGGGTCCGATCTAGGGTCCCCAGAGGACGTTACTAGCGGTGCAACTGTTTCGTAGCTGTTTTTTATTTTATCACTCGTGAATCTAGGGACTTTTTCTTTTATTACGCGTTATTTATTGTCTCTCTCTCTTTCTTATATTCGGGGATTCGTCCTTGTGATTTTTTTTATCTTGCCTCTTTTTTCGTTTTCAAACAAAATTCCCTATGGAATATCTTCCGGTCGCTATCGAGCTTTCTTCTAGAGACTTTTTGGTTGACGTGTGGTATCTGCGTGTGCTTGTGCTCGTGGGGTGGTTTTGTTTCGGTGTTAATTAAGGGATGACTTGTAAGGACGCGTGTGCATGGCAGGTCGCCGAGCGACGTGGACGCCCTCGGCAGGGCGAGCGTTTTACGGGACGGCGGTACGTTCCGGCCCGCATCTGCTCCCCATCCGCTTCTTCTCGAGAATCCTGTGTATCAGCCGTTTCCTCACCCTTCGGAGACGCCGACCCACCCCCATACGGCGCCCCACACGCCCACGGAACTTGAACGGGAATTGGAACGGGATCGTTCCGAGGAACGCGGTAATGGAGAACACAAGGACAGCGGTGCAGAAGGTAAGGAGAGAGAGAGAGAGAGAGAGAGAGAGAGAGAGAGAGAGAGAGAGAGAGAGAGAGAGAGAAAGGACCTGTCCTCCATTTTCTTTTATCCACGGCTCCTCATTATTATTCCGACGATTTTCGTCCTTTGTCGTCCTGCTTCTATAATTTTTTTTTTTTAATTTTAATTACAAGCAGCCGTCGTCGCCAGTTGCGAAGCCTTTAATACGCGACCGTGAACGCGTCGCGATCTCTTAATGCAGAAGAGCGTCTCAAGAATGTACCGGGTGTCTCATTGGTGCGGATTTTGCTTACGTTTGAGATCAACGGAAAAGACGTGTAATGGCTGGAAAAAAAATTGTTTGAGAAAATTTTCGTTTTATCATTAGACATTGATTTTGGAAAAAAAATTGTTCATCGATAAAAAGTTTTTTATGACAATGGGGGTTCGTAAGATTCAATTAAAAAACAGTGAGATAAATTAACACCGGGTAGATAAGCGCGGAACAACGATTGTACAGGGGTGAAATGCGTTTCATCCCTGTAAATTTTTTTTTCATTTTGGATTATGAATATTTTAATAATCTGTTCGATCGTTAATTTACGTTTTCTTCCGTTACCCTCATTTTTTCCCTCCTTCGTTCTCCCTTAATCCCCATCGAAGTATTCGTTATGATTTCCACCTGTTTTTTTTTCGTTTCACGAATGTGGCTTTTCGTCGCGCCAATCTCACGCAAATTTCTCCTTTTGGCACTCTTGACAGATTTGCGAATAAAGCAGGAACCAGTGGCGTTGACGGATCGCGAAAGGACAGAAAGGTTGGCCGAAAGGTTATCCGGCGAGATCTACACCGGTAGAGGCGTAGAGGCTGGTACCTACGGGCCACCGGCGGACCACGTACACCATGGCGCCCAATTGGGGCCCTCCATGGGGGGCCCCATGCCTCCTGCTCATCCACCCACCCCTGATCTCAGTCCAGCGCCAACTACACCCGCCATGTGGAATACGAAAATAAACAAGGCCGGCACCGTGTCCACGCCCGATGGTAAGTTTGGAAAATCATTCTTCATAAATTTTTAAGAAAATATCTTAATTTTTCTTTTCATTACAATGGTCTTTCAAATTAGGTACATCACAAAAGACCCGCATTATTTTTAACAACCATATTTTTCCGTCTGCCGCGTTCATCGAAAATTTCATACCCGAATGGCAGGACGCGTTTTCGGGTGACAAAAAAAAATTCTTATTAATTGATAGCGAACGACTCAATAACCCCCTCCTGCCCCCCCCCTCACTTATTTTTGAATCGTTCCCTCGTTCCAGCGTAGGTATCGCTCGACCGGAAAATTTAATACCAATCAAACTCAAATCTCGCGAATTCGTCTTTATTTTACGAATTTCGATAACCTTTGGTGTTACGGTCAGGGACGTCGGGTGCCCCCCCCTCCCCCAACGCTGGAATCCCCCCTTTCTCTCTCTTTCTCCCTACCTCGTGATCGACAGTCGATGGAACGAAACGAGATTCCGCCTGTACGTGGCAGCTGCTTGCACATTTGTCCGTAATTATTGGCGTCGCCGCTAGATGGCGGAGCGGCCGGTCAAGGTCAAAACTCGAAACGCGTATACTAAATACGAAAAACTGAAATGTGTTCGTGAATAAGATGTAAAGCGGCAGTGCTGTATCTGCTGGTGTATTCGTGTTAGCTGGCAGCCGAATGGAGCATTGGCGCATGTACGCGTTCCTTACGTGTTTTCAGTGACTCACGAGTTCGTTGAACCTGATAAAACGCACGCGCGCCTCGACTCAATGCCATAATATGCAATGTTGATGCCGATTGTTTTTGCCATTTTTACCGAAAACTGCGAAGATTTAACTTCTCGTTATCTTTTCGTTACGCGAGGCGTCAGCGTCGGGGGGCATCTTAGCACATAGTACAGTATCACGGTTATATCGGAAGACTGCGATCGATGCGAATAAATAAATATTTTTTGTTTAAGTTTATTCATATTTTTGTCGTGGATTGTACCGCGTTAAACGGTATGTGAGTTCTTGGTGTCGCGTGTGCTGTAATGGAATTGGGGAATGACGTATTGGACGCATTTGGCTTCAGACGGCGTCACGGCTGCGGTTAACTTCGCGCTCTGCTAATAAATCGGCTTCCCATTGGTCAGCTGTGACTTTTACGATGCGTGGCGGGAAATTCAAATTTTTGTATACGCGTATTAAGCGATTTCTCAATTGTCGGACGTAACAATGGTAAATTGACACTGGTACGGTCGATTTTGATTTGTCACCGTTGAGGGGTTCGGCAAGCAAGATAATTTTGAGGTCCTTTGATCGACGAAGCCACGGAGACAGGATTGAAAAATTTTCAAAACAGACTGTACCGCACGTGTCATTTAAAATGTCTGTTTTCTTTTTATCTTGAGATACCAAAGTGACTTTAAACATTACGTCGGCACTCTTGCATGTGTGTTAACCAGAAATCGTCGACTGATAATGCATATGCAATTCGCGATTGAAACTCGTGGAAAAATACGGCAGCGTTATTTGATAAGGGAAATAAGAAAAAAACATTTTACCTCGCTTAACGGTCTCTCGGGTCGTTCAACGTTTCGAATGAAAAAAGCATACGTGCCACGAACTGTCTTTTTTCGTTTTTTTGTGCAAGGCGTTGCAAGAAAGAGAATAGAAAAGTAAAAAAAAAAGATACTCGAACGTGCCTTCTTTCCAAGAGCCGGTAGCAGCCTTACTGGGTATCTACTATGATCTTATTGTATCAGAACTGGATAACGGACGTCGCTTCTTTTTTCGACGTCCCCGCATCGGCGTCACCAGTGGCTTTTCTCGATAACGTCGTACCGGTCGTGCGAATCCAATCTATCCACTCGTAAATGTATGGCATAGGGTTTTTATCAAATTTGTTTTTGAGTCGTAAGAAAATTTTGAATTTTCTTTGTTTAACCTAACTTTTGATTTAGGCACATGAGACCTTAAGTATCTGTTCAGCTGTATGTCCGATCCTTGAATATTTTGTATGCTGCTGGACACATTGTTTTATTTTTCTACCTTGTGCTTGGCTCCTACGTTGAAGCCGCTGTGAACGGGACTTTAATTACGTAAAGTCTAGCAATCGATGGTGACTTTGATGATTCCTTTCTACTTGCTGGACGTTACAAAATGCACCTGAGAGGCGAACGCGTTGCATCACTACTGGCTGCACGTGGAGTTGGTTCAATGTTGCAACTATCGTTACGCCTCGTAGCATCTTCGTGTCTCAGCAGAAAATCCGGATTGAGGAGATAGAGGCTTCATGTTGAAAAACAGAGTATCATGTGACGCGAAAGAAAAAAATTGATAAGGTCCAAGATATTTGATTTAAGCATTATTACAAAGAGGGAACAAATATTTATTGATAATCGACATTTAATGTTGTAATTTTTTTCGGAAATCATTTTGTCATTCGAGGTACGTGCATGGACTTTTTAATGAGCGGACGTGATTCGCACACGAGAGTGATAATTTTTAAAAATAAGGAAATATATATATATTAGTAGAATTTTTCTAGACAGCATTTAAGATGGTCGAACTCTTATTGAGTGACATTCTAGAACGGTACTGTATGATTATATATGTGACGATGATTTCTTAAAAAAAAAAGCAGAGGTGGAACGGCGCAATCTCTTCCGAAGGCAGGGAGAGAGAGGCCCGTTAATTTCTTAAACGTTTCCGCACCGAGTATCATGGATAACGTTACGCGTTACTTTATCCAGAAGTAATCCAGCTGTTTCACATTGGAAACCCCGCATGTTCTTGAGATTCAGTGAAAGGATGGAGTGACCCATCCGATGCGGTTGGCGCCAAGTACCAAACGGAAACTAAAATTAGATGTGAGGAACTCGAAAAAAAAAAGACAATATTGCGGATCGATCGCAAGTGTGAAGATACATTACGTCACTCGATATTTGCGTCATTCGTTTACGTAAAAAAAAAAATCAGACTAAACCGCACGAGGAATAGTCCTCCGTTACGATTTAGAAGGCTAAACAAAATTTGGTCCTAAAATATTTCCTTCGTTTGATACAAAACGCGTAGAATTCTTCAAAAAAGAAAATAAAAATTTTTTTAATCTCATCCGCCATCTTGCCTACACACGTACCACATCGAATTTTCAAACTTTCGTAACTCCCCCCGCGATACAGTTATCCGAACTCAATTTTTTTCCTACGAAATATAATTTTTGAATGTTTCACAAAACGTCGATCCACTCGCGATAATCAAGTCTGAAAAAAAAATATCTCGATTTTAAATAATCGCAGAACGTTCCGGACTCTTCGGTTGCCATGCACGATCGACTATCGTATCCTCGAACTTCTTTTTTTTTTTATAAGTCCGATCGTGTGAAAGGCCCTCCGTATAAGGGCCCGGGGCTCTGAAGGGGGCATGGGGCGATCATTCGGGGGAAGGGGGGGTGGAAGGGGCGGTCCCAGGTACTCACGCTCGCGTTCACGCGAACGCTACAAAGAGGATGCAGGCAACGGTGCAGCCATTGCGACATCTCTTGCTCCGGCGAGCAGCTCACCGAGTGTGACACTACTACGCCGTGACTTTAGCCTGCACGAACGTCGTGGGCTACGAACGGCTACTATTTAATCTCGGCATCACTTTGCTTACCGGGAAGCGAACTGGGAAGTGATGCAGCGGTTATTGACGTTACTTGAACCCGCCTCGGTATGCTGTAGCATTGAGGAGCATTTCGTCGATGCTAAGAACTGAAACAGGTTTGCAGTCACTGACGTAAAATTTTTTTGGTTGGAAGCAAATTTTTTTTTCAAAAGAAAATAATAAGATACTCTGTACGAGACGAGGTCTATTATCTGAAAAAAAAATTTTAACACGATCCCGATTCACCTGTGGCTTTAATATCGCCGTGCATTTTGGGTGTACGAGTATTTTTTTCCAAATATTTACGTGTATCGGCAGACGAGATATTTTGGGTGAAAATGAAAAATTGAAATTTTGGAAATTATTCTCAATTATCGTTATCAATACTTTCAAGATATCCAAGACGCGTGAGGAACTGTTTTCGATAATTTGTACATACGTTTTTTTTTTGCTTTTTCGAAAACTATATACTATGGCCAGTGCCGTACCGAGGGTGAGCGATCCATAGGCGTAGCAATGGTAACAGTAACAGCAACTATGGCGTGAAAAATCGTCGAACCATCTTTCGGCCGAGACTCCAGGAGGGAATAGCTCGGCAGTATCGGGTCTCATCGTTGCGCCACGTTCTCGGCTTCACTTCAGTCTTCAATTCTCTTCACTTCACTTCCCTCTTCACGAGCATGACTTTCTCTTGGCGTTCACACGATTCTCGAACCTTGAATGCCTCCCGTGCAGGTCCTACCCGTTACTCATACCGGCGCCATCTTTGTTCCGCAATAAAAATCATCTCTACCATGATTCCTAATGACGTCTGTCCTGGTCCATTCCACTCGGACTCGACAGCTGCTTCCTTGCGCCAAGGAACGAAATGTCTCTAAGCTTTTCTGATGCCAGTACCGTTGCACCAGACTAAGCTAACGACGGCGTGACTGTTAGAACGAAATTTGACAAAATTTTTTGAACACGTGTTTTTACTGAGAATTTTTTTTTTAAACGTAAAGCAATTTTCTCTTGCATCTCAAAATTTTTTTTTACGGACTCTGCGTGAGTCGGGAATCGAGGTTAGTCGACGAGAAAAAAAATTGCACGTCATAGATAAGTTAAACGCGATTTAATGGACTCGAACGTAAAATTTCGTCTCTCAATGACGGCGTTAGGTTACATTCTAACGGTATTCATACGCCCATCTTTAAACTTGAGAACGGCTGAATAATTGCCAATTGGAACCAGTCGAGTTGTGCCAAATTCGAACTCTTGCTGGCCACCTGTTTCGTGTTACCGGCCGTATGATGAATTTCCAGCGGTTTTTACCTCAGTTGTATTTTTTTTCTCCTTCTCTCCACCGTTTCTCGTTTCATTCTCCCTTCCGATAAATCGATTCTCCTAAGGGCGAGCTGCGTCGCCTAATATCGCCTGGACACGCGAACCGATTATCTGCAATCGTGTTTAAGCTGCCCTCGGAAGCCAGCCGTCCAGCCAGCCACCCAGCTAGCCAGTCACCCAGACCCTCCCTTTTTGTTGCAATCCATTCAATTTAGATATTTAGTATTTTATTCTTTATATTTAATGGAAATGACCAGTATGCATTGTAGCGTAGTATATGGTATGATGTACTATAGATATATTTGATCTTATCGATAATGTGTCTTTACGTACTTTTTCGAATTACAGTAGTTATTGGGTATAGATACAAATTTAGGCACGGATAAAAAAATATATTTTTTTTTGTCTATAATAATCCATATTGATAAAGAAAAATGGCTAGAGTATGCCATATTCACGTTCACACTAAAAAAATAAAGCCAAATATTTTTCAGATACTTATTTACCATGTCCATTGTCGTAAATGCGGTAATGAAGCGCGTCCATGTCATGCGGCATATATTAGAAGAACGTTTACGAAGGCCCAGGGGCGTAAAAAAAGGGGGTCGCGTTGGATCAGCTCCCTGCACTTTGTTCACGAAAAATCGATTTATTATAATCAATGCTAATCGCTAGGTATACCGTACTATTCTCTTATAATTATCAAATTGCATGTTGCATCTTGAAAATCTGTCGTAATATTAAAAACCAGCTGCGCGCGTTGTATAAATTTCGCGTAAATCGACGAAAGCCGGTAGATTGAAAAATGTCCGGTGACGATGAAAAAAAAAAAAATTATATCGTACGAAATAGATAAAGCGAAATATCGTCACTGACCAATCAGCCAAATTTAGTTCGAAAACTGGATTGAACTTCGAGACAAATGTGTCACGTGGTACATATAAACCAATATAAATATATCAGTCCCAGCAATAAAGCGCATATCTGACTACAGCACAACCAGTGTACCTAGGAATAATAAAAAGGGAGAAAAAAAGTCTCTTTCGACGTGCAATTTCCCAAGAAACTCTTGAATACTTAACAACGTCGTTTCGAGTATTTTAAAACTCGCGGGACTCTGTAACGCATCCATACGCGAGTCCAGTGAAAAATTAATGCACAGAATACAGCTCGCCGGTAGCCCTACGCCATTCCAGGTAATGACTAACCCATTAATATTTCCATTGGAAATGAGAACTCGGCCTTAGCCAGTTTTCTCGTCCTACGATGCATCGTTGGGTAACCCGCACCCCGTCCTGCTGTAATTTCGTATCCGCCTCGTAGGCTTGATTTTTTTATTTCCCTTAGACCCATCGCCCGTCTTTCGAAAATACAAAGCGAAGTATCGCCAGGGGTCCCGGCTGTAATCGTTAGATAATATGAAGGGGCTATGCAGTAACTATAGCTAATATCGGACTGTACATTAAAATTTTGCCAGTCTTAAAGACGCGACCATGCAGCGTTTGGAGGTTATGGTGCCCCGGGCTATCCTGGACCCCACCTCCTATTTACTATCGATCAAACGGAGAAGGTTAGATTCTTAGGAATACATTAGAACTTTTTGGCCTTGCCATTCTCTTGGCACGTACGTAAGGCCCCAGGGTCATCATCTACCTTCTGAAAATTATTTAAGTCCCAGTTAAAAAGACAGGCTGGGCCCACTCGATACGTTGGACGATGCATCGAGAATCTGAGGCCCAATTTATTTATCGGTAGAACAGGGTAGAACAGCCATGGGTTTCTGTATGATTCCAATGCAATTTTCAATGGGCGCACCCGGCAGTCTCACGTACTTTTATAATCGATTGGCTTGCGTAACGTGACCAACTTCAGGTCTGTCTTTTCTACGATTTATTCTACGATGAAACTCTCGTTGGGTGGTTGGTGACGGAAACTACCCTTTGTCAAAGGGTTTACGATCCGTCGGTCTATTCTGCTGGGATGATGGGATCAAGATGGCTGCGATGATCGAAGACGATTTTTTGTCAATTAAAATTATTATAAAAAATTTTTTTTAATTAAAAACTGTTTTAAAAAAATTTTTTATGTTATACACAGTTAAATTGGTGTCTGTATATGACGGATTTTGGGGATTTTTTTTTGGGAGGTAAATAATGCGTAAAATTTTACATGTCATCGTTCGCTATAATTCCACGACAGGTGTCACTGTACGACTAAGTATGTAAGAGCACGGGAAGATGTATGAAGAACTGTGGAAGAAGTACAGTGGCGACGCCTGGCGGGTAACGCGGGTACCGCCTAACGACGTAACTGGGTCACGGCCACGCGATCCTTCGGCGGCGTCTCTTTTGAGAAACGTCGAGGAACTTTTGCGACGAATCCGTTACATTTATTCTCATTCCTTTTCCCCATGTCTCATCCAGACCGAGCCTCGGCGTCTGGTTCGTGAGCTTCTTCTCCGGGAAGGAAAACTTTAACAAGTGGAACAGTCCGCTCGCTAGTCAGACAAGTGAATATAGACACCCTTATACATACGGATGCAAAAGATGGCAATCTATCACGACGAATTACCTGTTAAATAAAAAAATATATCCTCACGTAGCCGAACCAGCCGATCGTACGGCAATCGTTAAATCTTCGAACAGAATGAAATTTCTTTTTCCGTATATTGACGAAGGGATCGATCTTTATCGATATTGATTTTCTGTCGATTAAAATTCATCGGCTGCTTGTTATTTCATATTTCATTAACGCTGCATTCGTCCTGAGACTCGACAGAGACCCAGACGATCCTTCGTCGCTCTTTTAATTTTGTGTATTTATAACATTCGAGAGTGTCTTGTATCCATCTGCACCTTTCTCTCTCTCTCTCCGTACGATACAGTCACGACTTTCTCCGGAATCTTCATTCACACCCACGGAAGCCTCTCGAGTGATCTTTAGCGATCGAGGCCAGGGTCTTTAATAAAATTGTAATTAATTGATTGACGTGTCACGATCTGCATAGACTTATATTCACCTCTTCATAGCTACCGACTTATATTCACCTCCCCTTAAAATTTCGATCTTTAACCTATTTCCGGTTTTCAAGTTAAACCCACGTACACTCCAGTTAGAAAACTCCTGAAACCAGCAATTTACGTAAACCCTGTAATTTTTTTAGTTTACAAACTCTCCCCTTCACCTCCCTCCCCCCATCCTCCATCAGTGCCAGGTCGCGTCAGAAGAGGCAGGGACTGAATTTCACCAGGCTAACTAACCGTCACGTAATATTCGTACACCCGCGACAGGCAGGCCTGGCTCGCGAATGTACAGGGTCGAAAGGTTACAGAGCGAAGGGGTTGATAGGCGAACGTACACATACCCGTGAAAGCCCCCTGGGGGTGTACCAGCAGCGATTACGTGTACTGCGGGCATTCGTGGTACACGCACGTATGGAAGCTAGTAATTTTTGGGTTGAACCCTGAGAAGAGGCAGCGAAAGGGATTGACGTATGGGGGTGGTTCCTTCAGTTACGCAGCGGAAGCAAGGGTGACTAAGGTAGGTGGGTTCCTAGTTGGAGCGCGAGGACTTGGCTAAGGGTGGCGGGTACACATGCCTCGGTAGGGTTTGAACTATTGCGAATAGCTGGCAAGAGGGCTGGGGTGGGAGGGGGTGATAAGGGAAGAGACGAAATAGGGGTTGGTGGGTACCGCGAGTTGCTAGGTAAGCAGTAAGCGTAAAACGTGGGTGGGCGACTAGAGCCATGAGGGGGGCGGGGGTGGGTGGGTAGGGCGGCTCTTGGGTCGGGACGTTTTTGGCATCGGAGGGTTGAGCCGGCAGAGGGGTGGATAAGGAGATGACGATAGAGCGAGCAAGAGAGGGTCTGCGGGGTGGAGGAAAGTGAAAGGGGAGGAGGAGAGGGGGGAGGTAGTGACGTGCATAGGCGCAAGAGGCATAGGCACGGCAGGTATAGGGGATGGTATGGTAGGCATCCCTCTGCTGCGTATTGATCGACGAGGGTGGGTGAGGTAGTAGACGGGGCAGGTCCGCAGTCACCCGAATTAGACTCAGCCTGCCCAGCCTGGGATGCCTGAAACCGGTCCGAAGCTGCGCTCGAGTGGTACCTGCCCTTGCACCGGGTAGCAATCTACCCTGCTGTTGGGCGATGCTCTTGCCCCGCTTCATCCCCTATTATGCGTGGGTGGGTTTGGGGCTCTGTTACCCTAGCTTGCCCCTTAGCCCTGTATACCCTGTGTTCTGTGAATCCTACGTCCTTTCGCCAGACCCTCCCCGGCCACCCACCCCGGGCGAGTTCAGCAAGCCAGCCCAATCTCTATTGTTTGCGATGGACGTATTTCCTTCGGATCGAGGCGCGAACCATGTTACAGGAAACTGTGGAAGCGGAAGTTGCCCTCGCGGGAGTAGTTGGACGGGTACGCGAAATCTTAGTAGATATTTATGGGTAGTTTTGTCGGTTACGTTGGTCTGGATGTGGGTTGGGATTATTGTTTTGGTGGGAAATGGTTTTTTTTTGGTCTTTAGGATTTTTTTGATTTTTACTCACGAGCCATTTTTTTTTATTGTTAGGTTAGGTTCCTGGTCACTGTGATCGATATTCACACATGCTCACGCGGCGCTACGATGTTTGCTCTGGGTTTTGGGCGCGTGTGTCGCGCGCGTTCACGTACACCTATGTACTTTAATACCAAGAGTGGGACGGCCATTAAACCGCGTAGCTGCTACGGGGCCTGGGGGGGTTCGCATGCAATGCTAAATTCGGGTCACGTAATAATTCACGATAACGCCGCTAGAGGGTCTGCCGTACCGGCGAGCGCTCGAATTACTAATAAATGAATGGAACCGTCGAATATGACGGCATTCACCTTTCTCGAGGGTGAACTGTCGGACGTCGTGCGTTATCTCGTTCGTACTGTCGTTGATAAAAATACAACGTGGGCTTCCCTGACGTCGAGTCTACCAGGACAAAGATGATTTGGGGAGGTGCCGCGACGCGCCGAGAAACTTTCTCGATAGTGATGCACGAGGGAGAGACGCGATGACGTAATACAGCATAGATGCCAGGAAGCCACGTTATCGGTTTCATAGAGTAATATAAACTGTATATATACATATATATATATACATGTATATTGGTAAAGTTTCGTAATAGCTTTCCCCTACGTTTCCAATTCGTACTGTTTGCAAATTGATCTTAGGCCGCCATTTTGCGAAGCTGGATAGAAAAATCTTAAGGTTTTCGACGGTTACTGACGCAACGAGAAATTCTTAAATACCCCATATACCAGTGATCTATGTATGTGTGGGTATACTGTGTATATATACACATTAAATCTTGGAGCCGCAGAGAACATTCGTTTCCTCCATAGCAAACAGTCCCACTTTACCGAACGTTAGGTTAGGTTAGAGGCTAGAATGCTGTACGTACGTCTGTGATTATTAACCGAGCGAAAATTCGCGTGTCTCCGTTCGGGCGAACCCACATCCTCGCGAAACTTGCCTTAGCACGCGATGCGTTGCGCTTCGAATGTTTCTTATGCACGCGCTTATATACGTAAAAATTAACATACACGTATATCCACCTATCATCTTTTCTCTGTCCTCGTGTCACTATTCGTAACGTGCTACGCACGAGTATCCCCGTACGAAAAGTACAGCGCGTCCATACGAGCCAGGAAAATTGCTGGTGGGAAGCCTGAAAGTATGAGGAGGCGACGAGCGAGTGGAAACAATAAGAAAAAAAAAGTATCAGGCGACAGTGGCGCCAGCTGGCATCGTTGCCGGTGAACTAATTGTAGTGTAAAAATTTTCCAACGTAAAATTCAACCGTGCGCTTAACCTTAACTTTTGAAGTTATCGCCCTTGAAAATTCACCTAAAGTATATCGGCCACTTAAGAATTCGAATTCACGTGTTATTCCCTCATCTAGAGTCATCGTCACGTCGTTGGCCATTCGTTAGACAGCGTTGCACATCGTAAAGACGACAAAAGATACGCCGCCACTCGGTGCGTCGTTTCTCCTGACGTATACGTCACTGGCAGACCAAATCTTTAGCTGGTATACACTCAAGGCATATACCGGGTGGCTTCTACGTACGCGTACGCACAATGCCTGTGTAACTCTATCTTTGCTACAGACGCGAAGCACCTTGAGAACTGTATGGGGGGATGAAATTCTTCCAGAAACCACATAACCCTGTCATTTCAGTGGGTGGCGACGGCTCGAGATACTCTGTCGTATTACCCGGCAGCCATTGGCTGCTGTTCCCCTTTTTTTAACAGACAATGGAAGCCGCGGCGTTGCCGAAAAAAAATTATTCCTTATCGTCGTCGGCTGCATTGTCCTTAACGCATTGCGTCACTAGGTTTGGATTTATGCGTGAGTCGTACTGTTCGATGATATATATACTTGATTGTGTGTATATATATATATGCATATACGCATATACAGTGCGTGCGTAACTGTACGCGTCTGGATGTCGCGTAATGCGCGCGGCATTGGCGAAGCTTCTGGATGCGACCGCCTGGACGCGCCACCTGCTCGTCGGGCGCAGCAATCAATACGCAACGTGGCCTCTGCGTGTGTCCTGTGCGTTGCGTGTGAGTGCGTATGCACGTGTCACCACGGGCAGAACCCGTATGCGTGAGATTACGCGTGAACCTGTGCCTTGTACGTTTCTATCCTCCTCTTTGTCATTCCTCCAGAAGTTTCCTTCGCGGTAGTCGTATGCGACGAGGAGAGAGTCTCGGAGCATTAGAATAATCGCAAACGACGTACAAACAGGCTGAGGATTGAAGTTGCTGATATTTTTTGGTCACCCCTTTTTTTTTATTTCTATGGGAACTTCGATGCGATCCTTTTGTCGTATATGTGTATCTAGGGCTATTAGAGATTTTATTATTTATTTCACTCTGTCATGCACGAGAGAATACGTTGTTGACTTTGCGCCCGATGGACGCTACGAAAAAGCTTTTATATTATTTGTCGAGGCCATTTATACTGTGCCGGCACGGCGAACGGCTTTTCCACTTGATGCGTGACACTTAATTGCCCGGGTGATCTATTATTTAACATCTTCGTGTTTAAGTACGTCGAGAGCATCGTTACCAACTTCCGCTGAGAGAGCTGTCCGCGGGAAAGGACATTTGTCGTTTTCGGAATTTGTCGAGGGAGGGAGGGGGAAGGGGGTTCAAAAAATTTCTAATCGAACATTCGAGCTTTGTTCCGGTGAGATACTATATTAGACGTACAAGCTATTCGTCGAAGGGATGACGTTGTGAAAGTTTTTTTTCGGACACCCGGTGTATACTGATTATCGCGAATATTATGTATATTAAAATTGAATGGACGATTCATCCTATATGCTCTGCGGTATCTGTTAAATGTTTTTTTTGTATTTCCTAAAGACGCTCAAAATTTCCTTCCTTCCTGTGCTTCAAGAGCAATAGCGATTGGGGTGTGTATATATGTATATATGGTAAGATGAGCTAAGTAGACCTTGGGGGGTTGGATGATCCTAACCTGATTCGAGGGACAATGCGAATTCCTTGCGTGCGATCGCCGGATTTGTCCGATCGTGGCTTGTTTTTGGTTATGATCGCGAAAAAGCATCGAAGGGCCGTGGTGAGTGGACCGTTGTGCAGGTTATGGTTTCCTGGGGCGTCTGCCGGAGTTGGTGGAGAAAGGGAGTTGGATCCTCCGTCCCTAGCGGGAGAGAGGAAACGAGGATGATGAGGAGGCCTGAATAAGGTGGGTGGTGGAGGAGCTGGGTGGTGGGTGGGGAAGGGAGGTTGGGGGTGGAGGATAAGGAGGAACTTTCCTAGGGTGTTTCTGGGCAAAGTGAGGATTGGCGCTAGAGGGTGGCAACATTTAGAGGGTTGGGGGGTCGAAACGCGTTGGGTTTCAGTAGAAGAGGGTGGCCTGAGCTCCCTTGATTTTAGGCTGCAGCACGCACACGGCTGGCATTGATTTTCCACTACTACTCCAGACTCTCATCTCATCCAACGATCATCATCTGTGTGATCTCACTCTCTCTCTCACTCTCTCTCGTTGTCCCTCTCGCACTCTCACTCACAGCCTCCGAATCCTACTAACCCTTCCTCCCGTTCTATATCTTCCGACAGTCCACCCCCCGCCCACCAGGTTGGCGCCACCAGACACCAAATGGGTCAAGGCTGTCAGTCCCTGAAGTCTTCGTTATTTCTCACCATAGCGCGGACATCGATGACTTTTCACTCAAGAGGAAGACAAAATCGGAACGACTCTTGGTAGCTCTTTCGATCTACGAAATTCGCGAAAATTTAGTAATGGTTAATATTTTTTTTAATTCACATGCATTTTCCTTATTTCAATTTTTTCTCTTCCTCGTTACTCACGTGTCATATATTTGCTTATCACTCGGCCATTTTCTTTTGTAGGACATTTTTTTTGTTTCTTTATCGACTCTTCGTCGCTATTAGCGAACTTCTTTATCGACCGAGCTCCCGACGTTATCATAGACGCGTGATGCAGATCGTGTTATCGACCGAGCTGGAATTCTATGCCGGAGGTTGCGGTAGGGCCGTCTTCGAGTTTCGTTATGTTATTCATTCGTTTGTTTGCTGCTTCACTCAGCTGAGAAGGAAAAAAGGGTCGGCGTGAGAGCGCGAGAGGGGAGGGACCTTGCTGACTCGTTCTATTTCGTAACGTAACCTTCTCGGTCTTCCCCAACCGCCCAACGTCACCTTCTCCTACTCTCCCCTTCCCGACCTTCTTATCTTTTTATATTCGACATCTCCGTACCCAAGAACCTTCTCCCTACTCCGGAAGCCCTTCGCATAAACAGATGCGTATGAGATACGTCAAAGGGACTATGGTGCACGCTCCGAAATTAGAACGTTCGAAGGCTCCGCAACTCATTCGTGACCTTCGTAGCGTTATTAGTTTTCACAGGCACCTACGACGTAGTAATCTAAGATTGGTCTCCGGTGATGATTTTCAAATGGCGAACAAAGGTAAAATATCCTGCAGAAGCACGATGCTTGTTGGCTCGATAGAATTTTTATTAAAAAATTTTTGAATTAATTTTTTCTTTCGGATTTCATCGAAAAATATTTCAACGGCAGTAATTTCCGTATACGACATCGATTTCCGGGAAGACTTTTTCGGTTTTTGGGAGAACTGTCAAAATTGGCGATTTTGCACCTTTTTTTTCCATCGTTTACTTTAACTTTTCGCTTTTCCGCGAAACGAAACCAGGCATCCTTCCTGGTACTGTGACCGTGTGTGTGTGTCTCATGCGATCCATCGCCGCCTTCGTAGCTCTCAGTCCGTCTCCACGAGTTCCTGTGACGGGGGGCCCTCCTTTGTCCAGCGACGGTCCTTTGTGAATTTCATAGTCAGCTGCACGAAACCGAAGACCGCGGCCCTATTATTTGCTTCTAGGATGGCCGACTCTATTTTTAGGCGAAATACACCGAAAATCTAGTGGTTGTCTGCAGTCAAACATATATACACATAAAATAGCTATTTACCAAGCTCGCAAACGCAGAGGCTCACGTACACACTTACGTATATTTATACTGCATATGCCTTCCAATAAGCAATGTATAGTACGTTCGTGATAAAGTTCTTTGAAAGAAATAAAAATTTTACCTTCTAACGACAAAACCTATCATTATTGTTAGAGTCACGAAGATCATAAATAAAACTATTATGACGTTTTTGAGTGCGTGACACGGTCTTAAATCTCGTTGATATATATATATATATATGTATATCCTCGAATGATATCTTTATCCAAATAAACACTTCTTTCGAGACCCAAGGGCTCGTTCACAGTGTCAGAATATTTCTTTGTCATAGAAAAATCCCATGAGGTGTCCTTTGCGATCTAGAAACACGTAAACGGCGGGAAATTCAAATATAGTGGTTGCATCAAGAGCCTTGACAGAGGCACGTGTTATTTCGGAGACCTTGGGTCCAAGAAGTACGATACGGCCGGGCGTTGTGAGGGCACCCTAAGGCGATGACTTAATCGAGTTAGAGGGAAGTGAATTGGTTAGCGTTCGGAGGATGACCTTGCGCGCGCCATGACGACCAGAAGGCATTGGCCTAATGCTGCCGACAGCGATACGCTGCTGTGAATTTTGTTTTGCTTCGCGAGTCGAAACCCGTGGTGGTAAAGGAGCCGCCACACGGCCGAGAAGCGTTCGTGATACCAGGAAGGCTTTGACTGTGGACAAAGGCCTAATGGCAATGGAGCATACGTCATCGCTTTACCTCGTGGGCCAATGGACCGTGTTTCGTGCATTGCCTTATGCAACGCAGCCACCTTGAGCGAAAGGAAAGACAAAAGGAAGAAACGAAAAAAATAAATAAATAAAAGAGGAACACCCCTTACCCTTTGAATATTAAAATGAGAGATTTACGAAATTTTCGTTTTTTTATCCTATTGCGTGCTACCTCTTTTGCGACTTTTGAACGTTTCACGTTCGTCCAAACCGATAGGATACGCGACGATCGTTACGTCTCGTTTTTTTGATTTTGAAATTTGACTTTTTTTTTTGGTCATTTCTAAGTACACTTTCTAAGGCCTCAAATTTTATTCCCATTAAATCGACGGCGCAACATGTATTTCTGCCAATTTCGAAATCTCCTATAATGGTCAGAACCGGACAGCAGCTTTCTATCGCGTGCTCATCCACGCAGATTCGTTTCTAATGATTCGTTCCGTTAGGCTAGAACGCCAAAGTTCTTCGTGATGCCTTATAATGGCAACACATGCCGTTTTGATGAGGTATTAATACATCGCGATGACACGATTGATACTGAAAAGCGCATGGTGGTACTCGGACTGTAATGTTATTGCTAAGGAAATAAACAATTTTTTTGTACCATTTTTAAATCGAATCTATGTCTTAAGAAATTATTTCTTTTGAAATTTACGTTTATTACTATAAAATTATTTCGAGTCTTCGATGACGTGTGGGCTGCTCGTGATTTAATATAAAAATTTTTTTTTGTTTTATAGGTAAAAAGCTTAAGTGTCCCTTTTGCGAACGACTGTACGGCTACGAGACGAATCTACGGGCTCACATAAGACAACGTCATCAGGGCATAAGAGTACCGTGTCCATTTTGTGCGAGGACCTTCACGAGGAACAACACGGTACGACGGCACATCGCGCGAGAGCATAAAGCCGAGATGAATCTGAAGGCATTTCAGCAGGCAAATCACTCGCTGACCGATACGGTGCCGCAGTAACGAGGCTTGCGAGAGGCAGCCACAGTACCAAAATCAACTTTTAGCGGCTACTAAAGTTACCTGCGAGTAGCGAGATGCGCCCTCTACATCCTCCGATCGTTTCCCCTACTCCCCCCACTCCTTAGTCCCAAGCTACTACCTCCCCGCCAGTGACCCGTCGTCGCGATCAACCAATCAGCGCCCACCGCCCCGCACCGAGCTCACCCGAGGACGCCCGAACGACGCGCCTCGGGCAGCTTCGGGTCTGCCGAGGACGCACGAGGACGCGCGAAGAAGATATTCGTGCTGAGGTCACGTGACCCGTCAGGGAATCACGTGCACGTCATCGCAAAGAGATACCTGCAGGAAGTGGACGCGTCGTGTCCGCGTCAGCTCCTTAGTTACGTTTAAGCGTTATGGACGTTGCTTCACGAGTAAACGTGTGTCTGTAAATTGTAGAGGGAGCGCGAGAGACGCGCGAAGAACGGATATCCGAAGATTTTTTTTTTTTTTGAAAATTCAATTTGGATCTTACACAATTTTCTTACACGATTACTCCGATAAGAGGAAGTAGCGTGTTCGAATTCAAAGCGTGAAAATCAATTGTTGCCTCTGAAACAATAGAAGAAAAACAAAATTTATCCAAAAATTCGTATAGATCAAAGAAAACATTCACGATACGTTTGACATCCTACAGGCAGTTTCAAAAACGTGCATTTTATTTCGTAATATGACCTGGAGTCCTCGAAATTTTTTTTTGAAATTACCCATCCCCCTTTTTGGAAATCCGTTCTACGCGTTCTTAATCGTTCCCCGTGTAAAGCGTCGTACGTCGAATGCGCGCATAAGACGAAACGTATAGGAATGAAAAGCAAAAAAAAATAGCCCAGTTCACAGAAATAGCGTATGAATGCTCGAGGGACAGGAGGAAATGAAAAAAAAACAAAAGTATCAATTAAATAATACAGTTCGAAATGGATAATCGACGCCGGAGCGCCTACGCGGGGTTAAGCGACGCTAGACGCTGCGGCGCCCGAGACACATAAGCTATACAAATCACAAAACTAGTCAATGAAAGTGCAACGGTCAAGTAAGGATTTATTAACTATACTATAAAAGAAACAAAAAAAGAAAAGAGAGAAAGAAGTCGAATCATAGCGGGTAAACGGCGAATAACAAAGAGAGACAAAACGACAACAAAAATCACACACACACACAAACACACACTCTTATCAATGAGAACGAAAATTGCAACAAGAGTAATGCAAATTAAAAAAAAAAAATACACAACTCAGGTATAATTAGTGAAAGCGAGTAAAAAGCCTCTGACCATCGAAATTGATCCTTGTCGTGGATCCAATTTTGGGATGCCAGTTGTGATTTTACTCGTTTACTCTGAAAAAAAATGATATACGTACTGCGATTTATAACGCTACAAACCTACGTTAAAGAAGAGAACTACTACCACTGCTACTATCAATACTATTGCTACTACTGCTACTAACTATTACTATCATTATACTATTACCACGTCACTGTCGCTATACCATTACGTACTGTCGCACTACTACGTAAAGCTACTACTTCTATTTTCTATCTTCTACTGTGTCACTACTATCGCTACTACTACCTAGTACTATCGCTACTACTGATATCTACTATCGCTACTACCGCTACCTATACGGTTAAACAGGAGATCCAGCCCTAGGGTCAAATCTGCAGTCGACCAGACGATTTCTCATAATCGTACCTATTTTTAAGTTTTATCACGTACAGTGCCAAAATCGAAAATTTTCAAAATGGGCTTCGCCCGTTGCCCGTCAATCTTTTTATACCGATAAAATACATAGCCTCTTCATTTTCAATAACGGTTCACGAGACTAATACGATGCTAGGATGTAACCAAGTACCTTACAATAAGCCATAAGTACCAGTTTGCGCTGTAGTGCACTCGCGTCGGGAATATCCGGTGCCTCGATTATTCAAAATATTATTTCGCTGACCTTCGACCTTACGTGTACCGTAGTTAACGTAATCGAGAAATGGGCTCGAGTCTCGCACGATGGTTCGAACGATTTTTCAGCCGGTATATAGCAATAATAATATTATAATAATAATCACGCATCTACGAGACCCGACCGAGTCCATTTTGAAAAAACATGGATAGCTCTTATCAGTGAAAAAAAAAATATATCAATCCACACGCACAAAACAAGGGAAACCCTTAACGATGAATGATCGACGGCACCCGTGATAATTTCACTGAGACCGTAAAGTGCATCCGCAAAATTCAAGCAGAACAATCGATACCACTTTGTTACCTATTTACAATGTTTAAATACGATGGACTTTTGTCCTGAGCAATAGTCGCGTTAGCGAGACGAGAATAATAGATGAAACGGATACAGATGATTAATACATAGTACATAGTTGTGAAATAGCGAACTGTTTTAAAAAGGATAATACGATACGAGGCAGATATATAAAAAAAATAGTAACAGATGGAGGGGGTGGGGGTGGGGGGGAAAGATTAAAAAAATACCCAGAATCGATAAACAATAGATAACGTTTTTACGAATGTCACATATAGTTAGATAATCCTAGTCAAGGGTGGCACCACGATATTACTTGTTGCAGTATTTACAGTTTTTTTTTACAGATTTTCAGTTTTTTTGTTACAGAAAAGAAAGAGGAGGGAAAAAGTTTAAAGAGTTACCTCACAACGATATGCCTATCGATAAGTTATATCAAAGACAATAGATGATAGATGATTATTTAATGTTTAATCGAAGCGCCAGCGTACGTGAAAATGTTGAGGGGGAGGCAGGGGGAGGTTACAAGAAAAATTTTGAGACCCTTGCGTACACAAACACATACATTTACCCGTAAGAGTGTATTTCATGTCTCAGATCAATTGAATGGGGAGGGTTTTTTTTTGGTGGTAATATATTGCTACGTCACCGTACGAATTAATCGCACTTATCACACCTATCGATAAGCACTATATACACGTTATACGGATACAGTGAAGAATATAGATATACAAAGTCAAAGCGTGCATACTCATACGTGTACCGTAATTAATATGGAAACTGTGCGCGCGGATCTGCCAAAAGTATGGAAAATAATAATAATGATGCTACCTCAAGATTTTTAAATCGTGACAGGAAATAAAATCGCGATATAGCGTAATGATACTGGTTACTTGTAGTCTGGTTGGTAACGGGGTAGTTCTCCTTGGTACCGGTGACCGCGTTTTTGTTCGTTTTGGAAATCTCGAGTAGGATGAAAGAAGATGAAAAATTTATAATTTTCAGAATGGACTTTGACCGGCGATAAGGGAATGGGAAAGAAAAATGTATAGTTGATTAGAAATATTTTAAAAAATTTCACAGCTGAAAAAAAAGAAAATTTTCTAATTTTTTTTGGCATTAACTTTTTTTCCAGGAGGCGCGTTTTCTTTACTGGTTATTTTTTCAAAATTTACAAAAATTCCCATGGATTTTTGAGATTTCCAGCGAACATGCGCTCCGTTATATCTACGTAATAAAAATAGGTCCGTTTTTTACCGAAACTTATCGTAACAGATGATACATAATATATATATATATATTCATACAAAATATATTAAATATATATAACATATATAAATATAAATCTATGTTGCAAAAGAAAAGAAATAAAATAGACGCAGAAAGAGTTAGATACGTGAAAGCTTAAAGATACGATTAGACACGGCAAAACATTTCTTTTTTATTTATCTCTGTGGTTCGTTTAATTTGCGTTTTTAACGCATAAACATAAATCGAGATTGAAAGTCAGTATATCGTGATCGGTAACGTTACGCAATTATCATGCACGCGTATACATTATAAATGTTCACTTTTATATATACGCCGACATAAACACACACACAGACCTGCACACACGTCCAAGATACATACTCGCTGACGCAAAAACCAGGAAAAGGATGCAATTCGGGGCGATGACGCATTCATGGGTGAAGATAAGGAACGAAAAAAAAGAAAGAAAATTGCAAGAAATAATTTTTAAAAAAATGGGGAAGGAGGTAAATTTTTTTTTCGAGAGAATTTGAGAACGGCGATTTAGGAGGGGGTGGGACGGCTGATCGTGGAAGGGTTGGAAGGGGCTCCGATCAAAGATAGCGGTATCGTGGTCAGAGGAAAGAAAAGATAAGTACCGAACTTACCCAGTGGAAAAGGGTGAAAAATAAAAAGATAAAGAGAACACCGATTAACAACCGAAATATATATATATATATATATATATATATGGGTTGGAAATGGCGTTACGGAGGTTCCACGTAGAATTCGGGTTAATGGGTCACGTACTACACGCAAGGCATATTATATATTACAAAAAAAAATATATAGATATATGTAAATAGTTACGACATGTATGTAAAGTAAAAAGGAATTAATAATTGAATATTTTTTTTGCGGCTCCTCTGCTGAGCAGGGAACGGTCTCGAGTACGAGCGAACGAAAGCAGTGAATATAGGATTAGGTTTAATGTACCGACTCCCACCATGCGATGGTTTGTTTTTTTTCTTTCCGAAAGAGGGGACAGAAAGAAAGTTAAGGACTGACAGGTACGAGAAACCGAATGAACAGGCGAACGGAATAATGGTAGGCACACGTGGGAAATGACGGAGCGTGAAAAGTCGAAGATATGAAAAAAGATGATCGAAATGTGTTTTTCGAAGGTGAAGGATGATTTTGGGGAGAAAAAGGGGCGGGGGAGGAAATTAAGAGGGCCGAAGCCAATTTTTTTTGCTAATATTGTTTTAGCTAAGAGCATACGGACTCACACACACACACACACACATACACTCACGTACGTGAACAGTAAAATTGACGTGTATCAGCCAAATACATACACGGTAATATACGGAGGTAACAGTGGAAGAGGATGTTTGAGAAAGTGAAGAAGATGCGAGGGAAGTACCTAGATAATAGATGTAAGATTATTACGAAAAGAAAACAACAAAAAAAGTAAAATTTATATTAATTGTACTGCGGGCGAGAACGTGC
Source organism: Trachelus iudaicus (assembly GCA_030142595.1). Taxonomy (NCBI): domain Eukaryota; kingdom Metazoa; phylum Arthropoda; class Insecta; order Hymenoptera; family Cephidae; genus Trachelus; species Trachelus iudaicus. The sequence continues at coordinate 471,186 of JARQTH010000324.1, read as the reverse complement.
GAAAAAAAAATGTCATTGAGTTTTGCGGACGAATTAGTATGTGCGATTAATGATTCCGAGTGCGTGTGACGGAGTGTGCGAGAGAAGCGTGTCTTTTTTTTTTTGTAAGTGTGTGTTTTTCCGATCGCGCGTGCGCGTACGCGCGAGAGAGCACGAGGAGGCGTCATTTGTAATTATGTAAAATGTATGTGAAAGGACCGCGATGACAGCGCCGTGGTGAGAGAATCGCGCGTTATTCTCTCGTCCACTGTCTTCAATTACTTATCCACGTTTTCGTCGCGTTTGAATTTACTTCGATTCGACACCTGTCATTTTTCAACGAAAAAAAAAAACAAAACGCTCAAGCAGCCACGTGTACGTACGTCAAATAATACGTCATACGTCGCGCATACGCGACTCACCGAAACGACCCGAACCTATCCGAAAAAGGACACGTTCGGTTTCCGGTTAGCTTTGTTTCTCTTCTTCTGCGTTTGCTTTCCTTTCCCCTCGGCCAAGATTTCTTTTTGTTTTTTTTCTTCATCTTTTTTTTGTTCTTAAAATTCATCGACATCGGGGCACGCGGGTGGGTCGCACTGACATCTTTAATAATTGATATCGATAGAGAATCGAATAACAGTGACGGGCATTACGTAAGCGTTCAAAGAACGATACGCGTGTTCGTCTGAATTTTGAATTTTCGCGGTACTCGACGTCTGTGTTCAAGACCCCCCAAGACACTCGGCGCGACCCTGTTGTCGATGTAAAGATACTTTATAAATATATATATATAAATTTATATATATATACATACACGATATATATATATATATAATTATTGTACTACGCAGTAGGATAATATGTTGCATGTTGTTTATATATTATGTGTTTATGGATTCTAAATCCTTTGTAGATGTCGTGTGTGACACAGCGTGGCAAAGCGTTCGCGTCGCAAGCCCGGCGCGCATGCGTACGTCCTTCTTGCGCGTGCAGCGCAAGGGGGATGATGACGTCAGGCGAGCAGGATGCGCGCGTCGGTACAAGAATTTTAAATGAAAACCCTCCTCTACTGTAACGATACGCATCACACGGGTTATCTACTGTGAAAGAGAGAGAGAGAGAGAGAGAGAGAGAGAGAGAGAGAGAGAGAAAAGAAAGCTAATAATTCGATGTCATCACTGTATCTACACGCAACACGGATGTGAGAGAGCGCACCCACAAAACACTCTATACCGTTTAAGTGTATAGCTAGTAATGTAACTGGAATCATAACGAAGAGATACGTACGCGATTACGTATGGAGTGGTTAGTGCGCATGCGCGGCGGCCATGTTTATTAAGTGGCGCATGCGCCGTAGTGACACGCACGCAACGCGGGGCGGACGGCGCAGCGGGCGGCGAGCGGTGCAACAGGCCGCGATTTATAGTACAAAATAAACTTAACGTTAATGAAATAAAGGGTGTAACGATAGACGACGATTAAGAAAAGAAAAGAAAAGAAAAAATGAAGAAAAAAAAAATGAGAGAAGAAAAAAGAATACAAAGGAAACACAACTGTGAAGTTTTGTAACACGATTAACGCTACACACGCGTCGCGGACTTTATTACGATTCGCGTTCGGGCTGTCATGGCCGCCAACGAAGATGGCTGACTCGACATCGCGCGTACGTCGATCCAACGGATTCACGTTTGCGTCGCGGTCCTCGCATGAATCCGCGCATTGGTAAATTCCTTGATCTTACGTACGGCGGCCATTGACGTTTCACAATAATAATCACAGTATTTCGTCACACTAGTACAAATGCTACCTCACACACGATAATACAGGGTGCACCCGGATGCTTACGATTCTATTACTCTTCGCCGCGTACGACGCACCAAAGGGCGAAGTATACGCGAGTCTTACTGGAACGCCAATTTTTATGTCTCACCAAGTATAATAGGCATTGTTAACGTACGTTAAGAACTATATACATGTCGAATAACGGGAAGTCGCTAGATGCAAGGAAGTACGAAGGAAAAAAGCATTTTTTTTAACTTTATTTTTTCTCACCCTTTTTTTTTCTTTTTCTTTAAATCTCTTATCGAGCGAATGGCGGGAACCATTGAGTTTAATCTCGGTTCACCCGCTTGCCGTCGCTGATCATTTTCGTCATCACCGTCATTGCCAAAACTCTTCACCGTCATTATTCATCACCGACAAGTCCTTTCTCTCTCAGGTATATGAAAATCAAGTACAAACTACAAAATATAATAGTCGATAAGTGTAACATACAATAATCAAACGATGCAATAGTTTTTTTTTTGAATCTATAATAGAAATACGACTCTTAAGTCGCCCTAACGATGCTGGCGCGTTTACGTCCACTTATTTATCGAAACGATAGTAGATACAGTGAAAAAAAACGGCTGCGTACGATTACGAAGTTCAGAACGTTGTTGAAAGAAAAATATATATATATATAGTACACGACCAGCGTTAACGACAGAATCTCCTTGCGTCTATTGATTTGACAATTTTTTTACACACACACACATATATATATATATATATATACACACATAATTTCTCACCTCTAACAATTTTTTTAAATTTCTAAATATATCAAAAAAAAAGAAGACATTTCCCATAATTAAAAATGCCTAATTTTTGAATTTCTCGGAGTTCCGCTTCGTTTCTCTTTTTTCTCCCTTGCTCTTGCTTTACCTCATATTTTTTTTACTATTAAAAAAAAACATTTCTATAATCATTTCTTGTGACGTAACTGAGCTTTCAACGATGGTCGAATCGCCCCGTACGAAATTCAGTGCTCAAAGAACGTGACGAACCCTGGAAGTCGGATTACACGTAAAACGTAGCGTAACGTCGCGTAGCTATATTGCATCATTGAAAATAAAGGGGGGAAAAAGAAAAAAAAAACATTGCAACAAATACCGCCTCTACCTCAGAAAAATCCACGTACACGTACATAAGCACGATACGTAGTCCCATTTTATTCTTATTGTAATCAGCATCTAAAGGCAAACAGCGACATCTTGGAAATACGACAAACGCGCCCACAAAGTATTATTTTGTAATCAATTATACACAATTACGGCGAACCGTAGATACGTAAGCGCGTAATATTGTAAGGGCATCCCCCTCTCCCCTCCTTCGGTCCCCCTTCAAAAAAGAAAAATCCCATCAAATTTCACCATAGAATTTTCCCTAGAGCAGATTGCCCCATCCAATACCCGAATATGGATCCCTATGACGAATCACCCTGTTGTCCCCTCTCCCTTTCCTTCGCGCCCCCCGACCCCCCATAAGTATGTAAATACACCAGTTTAATATTTATTTATTTATGTTTCTATGCGCTGGACGCGTCCATGTTACACGTAATCGCAGATTAATTAACGATGTCCCCCCTATTGAATAGCGAAGAGTACATTCATCCTTATAATTAAAATATTCTTGTTAGAATCTAAGAGGCCCCGAACCGTCGCGGTTCCGCGTTGCTGCGTGAAATTTATATTTTTTTTCTTTCTTTTTCCTTTCTTTTCTTTGTTTTTTTTTTTTCTTCGTGAAATGCGTCACAGAATTTCCGATGGTACGTTACGAGGTAACGAGCTTTCTTTTGTCCCTCCGTACATTCGTCGTGGAGCTTGTACAATTTTTGGGTTTGGCGAAGGATTTTTTTTTTTGAAAGTAAGAAAGTTTTTTTTCATCCGTACCGTATTGTGTTTTACGTTATATTTTCTATTTTATTATATGTATATTCATATATATATTTGTTGAAAGAAATTTTTTTCGCGGTTTACAACGGGTCAGTAGTCATCCGAGGAATGTACGGCGGGAGAATAATGCAATTTGTATACTAAGAAGTGGTTACCAATTTTCTTTAATTAGAGACCGTAAGTTCACGTTAACGTTAAACAGTAACATTATATTTAAAAAAAAAAGTGGTGGATAAAATTCGTGAGTTATCCTGAGGAAGTATAAAAAAAATGGATATAAGAATTATTTGCTAAGGGATGGAATCAGTGTGTATGAGAGAGAGAGAGAGAGAGAGAGAGAGAGAGAAAGATGAGGCGAATGCGTATGCGCGTATGAGTGAAAGAATGAGAGAGAGAGAAATTCATGCGATATAAAGGATAAATAATTGTATTTTGAGAAAAAAAGCAAATCACACTTTTTCCAATTATCAAAATTTACTTCAATCGTACGACGAAGAAACAGGCGACTGATCGATCGATTGAAAGACAGAGAGAGAAGGTAGAGAGAAAGCAGACGTCTGTGCAAGTGAGCGAACGAGGGTCTTAGTAGGCCGTGGAAAAGTGCGAAACATTTAAAAAAAAAATTTCAATCCTGCGTACATAAATACGTCGCTTACGTCAGGGTGGCGACGATCGAGAAAAAAAAAATTGTGAGATAACTGGATTTTTTTTTTAATTTCTTCACAACGAACATTTTAAGTGTAAACGAGGAAACTGTAACAATTTTCTTAAATGGGAACGAGCGAGTGTGTGTGAAAGAGAGGGTGAAAAACATAACCAAGAAAAACGGAGAGTGTTCTTTGTTTTCGTTTCTTGAAAGTGTCGCTAGATGGCACCGTGGCGCTGCGACGCACCCTCGAGTGTAACTCACCACTTCTTTTTTTTTTGTTTGTATAAAAATTAATCGAAATTTACGTAGACTATTAATAACTGTTTAATTACTGTAAGACAAGAAAGAAAAAAAAAACTTTACCATTAATTATAAATTACTAAAAATTTAATTTCGTCCATGTCTTATCGTTTCATTCAGTCGTGTCCTTTTGCTCTTTATTTTACTCGACTTACGGCTCGGTTCTTCCGTGTTCTTCCGTGTTTCTTCTTCTATCGATGTTTCCCGTGTCGCGAGTCATTGCTGTTATCGATACACGCATCGCAGTACAATCCACGTACAAATTTAATGGTAACTGTGACCTGGCGAATACACACTTATTAATCGTATTCGCAAGATTCCTCGTGCGCACGGTCCAGGACTTTTGTAAATTCATCATTATTCGTCGATATTCGCATTTGTCATGTTTTCTTTGCGTCCATATCGAATCTCGGTAAATAAAAGTTGCCACGTAAATTTTGAAAAAAGTTGAGAAAAAAAATCGTACACTTGTATTTTCAGTGACGGATCAATAATTTGCCATTTTTCTGAACTTTTCTTTGGTAGGTATATATATATATTTTTTTTTTCGCTGATAACAATGGTACAAACAATAGTACGCTTTACTCGATTACGAAATAAAAACAGTAAAACAACACTATTCGTAAAGCAATAGATCGCTGATATAATGCGAGTTACCAAAAAAATCGGATATTCGCGGCTAACCACTGTGAGCCATTATCTACTATAATAGAACGTACGTATAACATCATGTAAAAGATAAATTTTTGTAAAGTCATTAACGCAGGGCCGACCGTCCACGTAACGAGGATATATATTTTCATTTTGTAAAGAAAAAGAAGAAGAGGCGCTATGTTGTAATTGACGAAAAAAAAAGATAAAAAAATAATGAAAAAAAAAAAAAAGAAATTATACGAAGTCTCGAGCGCTTCTGCGAGACGATCGCGAGTGTACAAGTGTCCGGCATGCATATTAAGATGACTGTAATTAAATAGGCCAATTTTACGAAGTGTAAGGATATAAAATTTTGTAAAGTTTCATTTTCTTCATGTTTTTTTTTTTGTCTATATCATATCGTTTACTGTTGCTGTACGCGATTAAAAGAAAAAAAATACGTGTCGGTTACTGTTTGCGCAAAAAGGACAAACTAATTTTTAATCCTGCGCGAATATATCGAATTGTTCTTTTTTTTTTGAAATTAATATACGACAAGCGTACGTCGGCTGGTTTTTTGAAAACAAAAAATGAAGATCATCAATTTCTCGATTGAGCTTGGAAAATGATTTTTTGGATTTTGAATTTTTGTGGACACCGTCGAAAAATTCGTATGAAAAGTTCACTGTTGAAGTAAAATTTAACGATTCTTTAATCGCGTCTCGCTGTGGCTAATTTCACGTGATTTCGTAATTAAGATGATACGCTAATTAGCCATCTCGTACGAGCCTTGTAATAATCAGTGTTGCGAAATTACGTACGTTTCTTCGCGAATTTCAGCGTATGCGAAAATGGAACGAGGATGCGTATGCACGCGAGAGACGGTATTGTGTGGTGGAAAAAAAAAAAAAAACGGGGGAATACATTAATTAGGAGAAATTTTTATTTTTATGGAAACAAGGCGACGTACGTTAATCAAAAAAATCTGGTATAAAAGAAAATACGCAATTTTGAAAATCAATATTCAAATTTCGTTAATTGACATTCCCATAAATAAATTCGAATGAATAATATAACAAACATAATGAAACGGACCACCGAAAATGATAAAAGAAAAAAAAAAGTAAACGACTCGATAGTTTGCGCCACGGATGAAAGTAAAAAAGAAATTCGAAAGAAAAAGGTATTGTACACTTTGTTTCTTAGATAAATAAAAATAATCGAAACGTATAAACGATTGAACACTAAAAAAAAAAACGTTCGGACCAGTTCGCGTCTGTCTTGAAGAAGATGTAGTGATGTAAGGAAAAAAAAAAAAGATAAAAAAATTTTGAAAATAATAAAGCAAGCAGCGCCGACTCAATTCCTTGGTACAACGAGATATGTAACCTACGTGTGATACAGCGTTTAAGATGATGAAAAAAAAAATAATAATTTAAAGAAAATAAAAAAAATGAGATAAAACAATATCTAAGAATTGAATTCTCATGTAATATGCGCGTGTTTACAGGGTAAAAAAAAACGACAGAAAATCGTGTGACTCGATTCGCAGTCAAATACGGTGTTTTGCATGTGGTTTAAACAGTTAATAAAGCAGGTGTTAATTAACGTGTAAATCGTCTAAATGTACAAGAGAAATAATTGGTGGGATTTTAAAGAATCTTGCATCGGGTTGGATAAAAAAAATAATAATAACGGTATCACCGTACAGGTATCATGGTCGAATTATATCTTCGCGTTAATATGCTCTAATTGATCGTTAAGAATATTGTCCTCGTTATGCAAAAAAAAACTCGATTAAATAATCAAAACTAAGAAACACGTTTATTGTCGTAGACACGGTAAGTTTTTTTTTTAGTTTTTCACATATACATTATTTTTACTATAATTTAACGTACTCTATTCGATTTTCATGCTAAAACCTAATTTTTTAATTCGGCAGGATCTTGAACGATGATAGCCGCCATTTTTTTTTTAATTTGCAAATTTCTAATTCGCGCCACACACCGTGACAGACGTAAAAGTTGAAGACGGTGCTTAAATAATAATTTTTTAAATCCAAAATTGCACTGTTCGTTATGAAGTCAAAAAAGCAAGTTTAATTGTTCCAAAATTAAAATATACATACGATATCTGTATAGTATATATATATCAAATAAAAATTTATCAACTGAATGTTCTGGTACAAATTTGGAAAAGAAAACGTTTCAAGCTTTTATCTTCGTCACGGTCTAAAATCTTTGGGTTTGAAAAAAATTTTTTGGGTATATTTATGTAAGTGCGTAAAGGATACATATATACATATATATACCCACGTGACTATCGTACGATTTCACTACAGGCGCATCATTCGAATTCGAAACACTATAGTGAACCAGAGCACCTCAGCTTCAAATTAAAAAAAAAAAAGATAAAAAAGAAGAATGCGCGTTAACAATTATTACGAATGATAATGCTCACGTTATCACGTGGATATAGATGCTAGCTTCATTTGCAAATTTGAAGTGGCATCGTCTACGTAATAAATCGCCATAGCCGCCATAGGGTCTAAAAGATTTTCATGATATATTAAAATTCACATTTTTTTCATTTCCGTCTAAAAAAGTATTTTCGAGTCACGAGTCGAAATTAGACACACAATTTTCAAAAATTCGCTTCTTACGGTATCACGTAAAATTCGAAAAACCATGAAATAATGGATTTTGCTTGAAATAAGTTCACGCGACGTGTCAATCACGTCACCCGATGAATAATTTTTGTTTACCAATAAGAAACTGGATTCGGGCTCGTGACAAGAAAACAATGAAAACACGTGTAGCTCCTAGATAAGAAATTTTTACATTTTGAAAAAAAAGTAAACCACTATCCGAATAGAATACAAAACCAGATAGCTCATACGGCAGATAAAAATTTTACGAAAAAAAAAAACCGGAGACAAGTGCAACGCCACAGACACAAAAAAACCAAGGGGTCCTTGTACGAGAAAGGGTTGACGTAATATGTAAAAGATCAAACGACCATTGCTGACGTTATTAGCTGATGCGTAAATAAAAAAAAGAGAAACAGAAGGAAAATTCGCGACGACGAATAGAACGAAGGCCGGCCGAGACGGTTTTTTGACTATAAAAAAATTTTGGCTCTTTCCTTATTCTCTCGTTTTGCGTCGACGGTTTAATAGCTGCGTTTATGCGTTTCTCTTTTTTTTTTTAAATACTAGGAATGCGTAAAATTTAGAGAAATACCCCGGGTTACACTCACTGGCTGATAAGCTCGAATTAAGAAGAAAAATGATGATTGACGTGATTGGTCCCTGTTAATTAGGCTATTGGCGTATTGGTCCAGAACCAAAGATTGGGATTGAGAGAGAGAGAGAGAGAGAGAGAGAGAGAGAGAGAGAGAGTGAGAGAGAATGAAGAGTGTCGAGAGAGAATAGTATAGGTACGGAGTGAATTTTGGAAAAAAAATAATTAACGATGAATGAAATGCTGCAACACGGACACCCGTTAGAAAATCGTCTAATACGACCTACCGGGTGTCACGCAGTTAGGATACGTGTATTTAATGGAAAAAAAGACGAAGTGAGTGTAATCCACGTACTTGATTCGTTGGGCGATCGTGAATTTTTACTTGTAATCGCTAGTGCGCATGCGCGTTGGATCGTACGAATAAAATTGTCACCGCGCACGATCGACGGTCGATCTTTAGATCTTGCGATCGCGAATACGCCCGCTCAACGAGTCAAGGGAACGATGTGTCTGTGATTAATGAGAATCGATTGATGAATTCGATTATTAATTAATTCGTGATTGAGTAGCCAATAATTAATAACTAATAGTAATACCGATTAACGATATATAATGTAATTATGCTCCAAGTTGAATAATACGCAAGGCGCGAAATTGAGGTTTCATTGTGTAGTTAAAAATACCGAATTGGCTTTGATATGCTGATAGGCGATAAGATAACCGATAAGTGGGACACAGGAAGAGTCTCTTTTTTGAATTGTAAAATGACGACGGCGAGGACGATTACGATGTTGATTATGATAATGACGACGATGACAATGGTTTATGACGACGATTATATCGTGATCGATTACGATGACGATCGATGGATGAACGAGGAGGATGACGACGAGGCGAAGGGAGAGATAAAAAGAAAAATTAATGAAAACAATTGATAACACACGCAATGGGGGGATTAAGGCGTGAGCAAGTCGTAAAATTAAGAAAGTAGGATCTCGAGGGACTTTTTCATACGGAGTTTAGATTCGATGTGGCGAAACTTTTATATATGGTATGTGTAATCGGACGGCGCGTGGGGTTTTCGATTGATAATGAATAAACTCATTTATTAAAGGATAAATTAATTGTCTACTGAATTCATTAGATGCTAAGCGAGTTCATTGAGTATTTTTATTCAGTGTAAAATTATGTATATCGTCGAACGATTTATTATTGTACTATAACGCCTATGTCTTACGACTAATTGAAAAACGCAGTGATCATGCCTTATAAAGTCGCAGTGAAAGTTTGATTGTAAACGATCGTTTGGGTATGGGTTGTAACTTAAAAGAAAAAGGAGTGAATTTTCAAATTTTAATTAATCGTACAATTTTTTACGCCGGCATTACCTGCGCGTAATGACGTAGGTATAATTTTGATTTTTGAAAATTTTTTACAGTCATTTCCGAATGATCGAACTTTTATTGCGCTTCATAGAAAATAACCTAAAGACGGACTGCTTCTCAAGTCAAATTTTATGAAATAAGGTGTGAAGGGCGTGATGAATTGATATTAAAAAAAAAACAAAATTCGAATGAGAATATTTATATGGTATTAATGAGTGTATCGCGTTTTATCAGCCGTTTCGAAATTTTCAATTTTTCTGCAAACGTCGATTTGAATTGAGAAGCCGCACTAGCTATGGTACATATACAAGAAAGCAAAAAAAGAAGGAAAATAAGATACAGAGAAAAGGAAACAGGACAAACAACAAAAACAATTATTATCGTCGTGTTTAAATATATGGAAAAAAACGGTGGTTATGGAATAAACAAGACGCAACAATGTTAATGTGTGTAAGCAGTAAGGTGTACCAAGACAACACTAATAAAATTGTTGCAAAATAAACGACGATTCTTCTGTCACTTGGTTTTCTTATCCCTCGCCCAAAATGAAAAATGAAATTCCATAGGTGAAAATTGTCAAGCAAGCAACTCAAATTGAACATTTTTTTTTTTAAGGCTTCGACCAATATCGTCTCCGAAACGCGATGCACTCAAGGCTTCTTCGTTTCGTAATGACGTATTTATTGCGAAATGTCAATAACTATAATTCTTTGAAAAGTCTATTTGACGATTACGCAAACGGCAGTCAGCTTTTTTACGGATCGTTGAATAACAGAGGCACCGCCAGTTGCACAATCAAATATGTATTATCGATTATAGCTTGTAACACAGCTGATCCACGATTGAAACGCTTGCTTTGTTTTGCATATCGATCGAAAATTTTATTCGTAACAGTTCACGCTTGGTTTTGGATTACGAAGTGTGATGCAGATATTTTTGTACTTAAATATTAAATAATAAGCGTGACTGGTGGTCTACCGATAACGCTACAGATGTGTAGTTCAAAAATTTACCGCTTAAGGAGGCAGCACTTGTTAGAGGATACGCGAGACGCTATCTTTTCGATATAAAAATCGTTAATAACTCTTTCTCTTCGCGTGTTCACTCTTGCAAACTCATTAAGCTAAATCCATTCAGCAGTCACTCTATAGCGAGTGATAAGGTTGAGTAAAGATAAAGAGACTAGGAATTATTACAGAAATTGGTGTTAGCCGAGTCTAAATATTGTTAGCATCTGTAGATCGACTTACCGACTGTAATGATAACGTAGAGCAGTGTACAGACAGTCGATAAGAGCGTTAGGGAAGCATAATCAATAAATTATATAATTATACGCGCGAAACATCAATTGTCATTTATTGCACCACGTCTCGATGTGGTCTGTGTCTCTTTATTGCACCAAGTACGATGCGTTCAATATTTCAGTAAAAAAATAAGTAATAGCAACAGAACAATAGATAAGAACTAAGATTTTACTTTTAAAATTATACCGTTCATTGGTATTTTGTTTAATAGTCAATACGAAAGTCTATATCATTATATGGTAACACGCATTCTTATATGACACTAAAACTCTTTTCTAATTATTTTTAGTCAACTCTATCATCCGGAACCACTTGTTCTACGCCAACGATTCTACTATACTATTACATACCTAATTCCAGTTCCCTGCGAAATTATCCGTTAGGTGCTGTCCTCTGCTAGCAATTTAAAAATTTTAGTACTCTTAGGTATGACTTCCGTAGACTGTTCCTTAATTTTTTTTTTTTCATTACAGCTTTTTCTTCTGCGAATTATCAGTAGACGCGCAGTGCGGTCCTCTATTGTTTTTTATGCTCGTAACAGCACGGATTAACAGACAATTATTTCTGATTTCAATTATAAGCATTATGGAGACTGTTACTTAAGCGTTTTTCTCAGCAATAGAGTTGGTAGATGGGATGGGACATGAGGTGACGTTTTCTTATACAGGGTGCGCTGTATAAATTCATCGAATACTATTGCAGATCAGGTAAAATAAACAGGAAATTAAGGAAAGAACAGGTCAATAACGATGTTAGTTGCGAATTTCGTATTTCCCGTGGAAACGAACTTTGCTCAGCTACTTCCTTTCTGTTGGCGCAAAAAACATTCAAATCCAGTCTGCCGATTGCCAGGTGAGCCATTAAATTTTAAAGTGCTGCTTTTTATTTATATACGAAAGCATCGATAAAACGGATCGTTTCCCGAAACCCATGGCTGTCACGATAAATGTTTAAATCGAAAGAGTCGACATACCATATTGCACATGCCGCATTATATAATCCCAGAAACTGAACTCAGCGAACATCTCGTCCAGAAGCCGGTGGCCAGGGTCTTTTTACAATAACAAACATTGCCAAAAACCTATTTTACACGTATCTAAATAATAATTCATTGCTACGAAACGTCACTTGCGGCGACGAACAAGACGTCCATGCAGTCAGTGCCACCTAGCGGCGAGCAGTCGAAGTTCGAAAATAACGACAACGAAGCCGAGAATTCTAAACAGCTGTATCGAAGAGGCCGTATACATTGCGATTGAGTGGAATAATTTTAATAATTTTTCGTGCGCCCCATTCGGAAGAATCCAATTACGTTCCTCAAATAAAAGTTTGCCGCGTATCGAACAATTTTCAAGATATTTACTATTCGTCTCAAGAGTGAAGTTCGACTCGGATACATTTGAATTGGTCGAGTCCCTCGTTCCTGCCTCCAGTCTCGCCCCCGAGGCTTTTGATATCTATATGGACCACCAGACGCACGTGTTACATTCTGACAAGGCGAGAGCGAGAGTAACAGTTTGTTCCATTGATAATTTCATTGGCATCGGAAGGCCATACGGACCATTCGATCCGCAATGGATAGGTTATGGCCGCGGGCTAAGAACTAGCAGACATATCGGCGTTTCGGGTATTTTACCTTCTTGCCTTTTCTTTTCTCGTTCTCTCTGAGAGTATCCATTGCGACTAGACGAATTAAAATAGAAGTGAACGAGGCGTGACGTATCGCTAAGGTGACACTAACTGGTTCTTTAATTGCTCCAAGTGAAAATCAGTGATTTATATCTTATTAGCAGTGATAATTGTTCGTATTTGTTTTGTGCCATTGGCTGCCGTGCAAAAAGTCTATGGATCATCGTATTACGTCATTCGAGTAACTCATTTACTTGTTACCTGTGGGATCTTGTGATCCCTTGCATAATAATGCTGCAGTCAAAAAAAGGTAAGATGTCCATTCAATTTCTCTTAAGGGCAGTTACGTCGATTTTAACGACCGATCGGCGGATTCTGATATTTTCATTTCGTTGGATACTCATTGTTCAGGGAAAGAGACAAAAATAATACCGAGCAGCAAGTAAAATTAATACACGTGAAACAAGGGTAATTATCGAATAACGTAACACGCATAGCGAGTACTGCGGAGTTTACGGATAACTTTATTCAGTTGATCGATTCGTATCGTTTAATTGACGTATTTTTATGAATTAATGATATGAATCAAACATTGATAAACCATTAACGTCTTACTTGCTTTACGATTTTATTTATCGTCAAAAACATCAAACAACGATATCAATTGAATACTCGAATACATGCTAAGACTTTTATAGCGAATTATTAAAATTTTCAAACATCATCGATTATCGTATTTGGTTTTAAAAATGACGTGTGTGATCCGTATCAGTATTTTTCAGCAAAATTTCATATTTTAATACGAGATGACGTCAATCACTTGTTATTCACGACCGACAACCTATAGATATAATTGAAAACAAATTAAACTGTAATGGCGTCTGAATATCTGACAATTGCATAAGGCGCTACATAAATAAAATTTAAGACAGCCGAATTTTATGAATCCTCAATACGCGCTCGTAAAATCGCCCAGGGTCTCTCGATATTACGAAAAATCCAAAGTATCACAGAGCGAGGAAAACAAACGAGGAAATTTTGTTGTCCGAGAGACATCGGAGATAGGTCAGATTTTTGTGAGCGGATCGCGGGGTGTTTGCGGTTTTGAAAATGGAGGCTGAGAAATCAGGTGGACAAAGGAAACTCTGTAATCACCAACGAACGTGGGGTCCCTTTATCTCGCGTTTCTCGACTTTATCTCCAGCAGCGATAACTCGATCTAACGAAATTCCAATTACCACCTGTGATGTAATAAACGCGAAAATTTACACCAAGAACATTAACACGTGGCGCACGTCAATGAGTACTGACAGCTGTCACTAAAAAGAGTCAATTTTCCGAATCAAATTTAATTTCAAAATGTAAAATTCCTGTATGCCATATGATAGACGTCATTTTGAAGGAAAAATTTGGCCATTTGTCAAATTCAGAAAAAAAAATTCAACCATGACAATGAAATATTTGAGAATTGTTTCTTTTTTGTCAAAATTTTTTAATATTGTCTCACCTGCACGATTAGTTAATGGCCTTCGGACTGGGCTTTTATAAACGTATTAAAGGTCTGTGCTTGTTGCGTTCTCTTGTGGGGATAAAGTAAAACTAGTTTTCTTAACAGTTTGCATTAATGGTTAATATGAAACTCGTGACGAAAATGACGAATTATCTCGGGTCAGTAAGCCGAGGAGTTTAATATGCGTGGTTGCGAACTGGGTCGTCGACATATGCTTTCCGTAAGCTACGTAAAAGACGTTAATATGTAATTTCAAAAAATTGTTTAATGGACCAGGAACTTTTTTTTCAGGTTTCACTAGTCCTTATCAATAAAATTGATTAGCATTGTGAGCGTGAGAAACGTGGGTGCCAATGAAAGATTTGGACAAGGACTCAGCATTACAAATGAGTCCTTGTACAATCGCTTGGAGCTGGATTCGAATCGATACGTCTACAGAGGTATAAAATCTTCCCGTAAGTGACACGTTCCTGGTTCCGTGATGACTTCCGGTTGTCCGGCCACGCCTATTAGTGAAAAATTTATGAAGGCTTGCGTGGATCGTTTTGGAATTTTTTTCAAATGTATTTCAGTACCCGAATAATTATTGATTATCGATATAAAATTTATTGCAATTAATAATTATTTTTCATAATCGATCGGTATTCTTGATTCGATTAATTTCTAACCTACCTGCCTTAATTTCGAAGTCGTGTAAAGTGCCAGCAGTCATTTTGTAAGAAAGTATAAATTTTCATGATGGAATTAATTCTTTGAAACGCGACTGTGAAAATGTTCGGAGATATTAAATTTGGACTTTTGACTTTTCAAGCCTCTTGGGTCTTCTGGTGCGTCTAGCGTGCATCGTGAGACGAGCGTTACGCAGCAATTACCATAAAACGCTCGTGATGCTATGTTGGCATCCTTGAGCCAAATATCAAATTATGAGACGTCTGGCTCGTATACAATGAGACAAGACCTTTCCCGAAGCGATGCATCTTGGGTAGCGACGGCCGCCATGTTGGAACAGACATCAGTCCCTAAGCAATTCGAACGGTTGAAATTTTGAAGTTTCAACATTCGCCCAACGAGTTCCCTATGGGGTATTTCCTGCCTCCGCGTATTTATACATCACGTTATACATACCCGTATAATAAGTTACCACTGTAAGTTCCCTATGACGAAAGTTAAAAAAAAAATTTCCTAAAAAGTTTTCCCTGCCAAATTCACCAGGCACGAACCGTGAAGACGTTGGCCCTTGATCCCGGCGACTTTTTCTTACGTTTTGGCTCGTTCGATCCATCGGCGTCGCGACGACACACCCAATATCATAAATTTCACAGTGCTACAGACACTGCAGGCTTAAACACAAATATCGACAAGTTATACGTAACAAGCACTCGGCTCCATGTAACCAGACCGCCTTTATCATTTGAAATTGTCAACCATCGGATGACCCGACGAAAAGCGTTATTTTAATTCCTCAGAATTTACTTAATCGAATACTCGATATACATAATCCAATCACGTATCCCGTGTTATCGTAAATATCGATACGATTGTCCAAAATTATAACTTCTTACAAATTCTACATAAATCGCTACCTACGAACACAGCCATACAGTGCGCGCGCACCCGTTTGAAGTTGGCCGCCTTCGATTTCCCCGTTGCAACCACCTTCACGTGGAGGCCCCCCCCCCCCCCCCCCGGTACTCGGGCAGCACCTCCTTTTCCCGTGCGACTGAATTTTCAATCGATTAAAATTCACTCCGATAACCAAAGTCCTTCGTGATAACTCCAGCCCGAACGATACCGACTTTCAAACGTTGCTTTACGCGTTTCCAATCTTCCCATTACTCGTCCCGCGAACGTCTACGTTCCGAAGCTTCAGCGCCGATACAACCAACGTAGCGGATATTGATATTGGATTTGGCGAGCACAAAGAACCACGCAATTTCACAAGTCAGTCAACAGAAGCATAAAGGGTTACGTGGAGTGTCGTTAGGATAATGAAAGAAGAATGGATAAATTGAAAAAAAAAAACGTTTATTTTATACAAAATACATCCGAGGGATAACAGTGAAAGTTCTTTTAATAATATAATAATACTAATGGAAAAGATTCACTGGCTACCGTTATTTTTCTTTACATTTCCACTAATTTTCATTATATTTTTTTTAATTTTTCTCCTTCCCTCACTCTTATTCATCTCGCCCTCTCTCTCCCACTCACGCAATCGCACGCTCGTCATACACGCCGACACACATAACTCGCCGCTAAATCGTACGTTCTGTTTACCTAGAGTTAATTCTAATAGCTAATAACGTCTATGTTATGCAATAAGTTATCGTACGTTCAAGTGGTCATAATTATTGGTACGTGCAATAAATATACAAGTAATATCACAATTTTACGTCCTTGGGACGTCATTTCGTTTACCTACTATGTCGCAAAACGGATGGTCTGCATATTAAACGTGTGTCGTGTACAGGTATTGTATCTTCATATATATATATATATGTATTTACAATCACTCTTGTCCAATACAATTTTTCATTACATAATTTTCTTTCTATTCTCGTATCCCCACTTTTTTCCCGTCTCATTGAATTCAATGGAACGCAGGAATTTTTACTGCGAGAAAGAAGCTTCTAGCACAGATTACATATCGCTCGCGATCGGTTGCTCGTTCGATAACGCGAATCGCAATTATTTTAGACGCGACGTAAAATCGCGTTAGGCAAATTGACGTCTGAGAGAAAAATAAGTGGAAAAGACGTAAACGAAAGTATTACGCCATTTCGTGTTTTAAGTGCGCCAATGGTCGATAGGGTATACATGATTGCCAGTTATTTTTTTTTTATATTTGTTATACCGGAAATAACGCGAAGGATTATTTTATTTTTAATTACTTTTTTTTTACACGTCAGCCAATTAGGTGTATGCATTTCCGTTCGATCGATTGGCATGACTAATGTATTAGGAACGTTATTGGGAAACAGAAACGATTTCTTTTTCGTTAAAAATGCTTTTTCCGAGTAACCGAAAGGATATCACTTGGCATCGTGTATATATATACATAATTAAGAAATAAATGGAACGCAAGGAGTCGCTATAAAAAAGGCACTTTTTCGAAAAAAAAAAAATGTTCACGTCGCACGCTAAATACGTAAGTATGGATACTGAGGTAGACTGTCAAGTAAAATGAATTTTTCGTTTAGCGGAGGCGAGTGGATTAACGCGACGTCCGAGACAGTAAGTACGATTGGCGTAAGTACATTTGTGTGCAAATAATTTAAAAGGAAAATAAATTATCGCCAAGACAAACGTCCAAAAACAGTTCTCTGCAGTTGATTGCGAAAGGTGGTTAAAAAAAAATACGTTAAAAAGCACGAAAGCATCGTTGTCAATGAAAATTTTGGAAGATGACGCAATTATAAAATATTTTCAAATTCTTTTTTAACAGTCCTTCCCACGAAAAGGATAGAAACGAAATTATCGACGAGCAATTCATTTCCAGTTTGACGCGATGTCGATTCGCAACGCCAATTAAACTATTCGGGATGATAAATTTTAAATAATTGTCAAAGCTGCCGAGTAGGTACTTCGTTTAGCACCTGCTACACATACCCAGGTATTACGGATCCGTAATGTCAGGCACGTATCAAGAAAAGTTTCCAAGGTACCATCCGACGACGAAGGGGGCCTCGCCCGTATTCTATTATCGGTATAAAATTTTTCTTGATCAGAGCCTGACAATCCTACTCGTACATTCTACAGGCTCACGCAACAGTCATCACACATGAAAATCTCACACATCCCTCGTCACACTATCACAAATTAGTCTTGAAAGGATTGCTTGCGCGAATATGTATTTTTATTGATAGCGACTCCAGGACACGCGGCGATTAATTAATTTCTGCACGATGGAATTGGGCACGAGGTAATTATCGATAAAAAAACAGTGGGCGGTTCTTCGAACGAAATTTCGATTAAACGTATCGATTAGCTGATTCAAAAAATCCCACTCGAAAGAGAATCGATGAACGAAATAATAATAAAAAAAAATCATGCCGGAGATAAAAATTGCAAACAGCCGGTTTTCTAAAGTGAAGGCAGTAACGAGTGTATCGATATATAACGATTTTATCTGAAATTACTGTAAGTATGAAACATTTATTCATTAACCTAGTCCTGTTATCAGTTTGAAAAGTATCCATATACATATATATTTATATATACATATAGATTCACGGACTTTCAAAAAAATCCACGTGTCCCGACGAATCCAGTATAAAGTAGATCATACCCATATTGAACATAAGACTGTTAACGTTGATTGGGACTAGCATCGACTCAGACTGGCTGCGTTACGTATTCGCGACAGAAGAAGTATGCACGACCAAGAGAAAAACAAACGTCACGACATGAGAACACGACTTTACGTTATACAGGCGCGTGTACGTATGAACTCGTAATTACTACTACCCAAATGGTATACGATCTCGTATCGCAGCATATATACGCATGTATATCCCATAGGAATATAAAGATATCAACAGAGATCGAATTTCGATGTAACGCCGGTGTTCCCCGTAATGACGGTAGATGGCGGGTCGATCGTCCCATAAAATTCCTCCATCGTCGACAGACGGAAGGAACGCGAGCGTAACCTACAGGTCGTGTTTCGCGTAAAGTAATCGCGCGCGTCCACATAAAAGTTGAATTTAAATCTTGGCAGTCTCCTGTTGAATGGCTATGGCGATCTGCTGATTGTGTTGCTGCGGCAGCTGTTGCTGCTGCATCTTGTAAAGCTGTAGAAATTCAGCGACAGAGAGTCGCGACATCTGATTGGCCTGATTCTGTCCAATGGCGGAGGTGGCGCCCTGAGACGTCGGGCTCTCTGCTTCGATTTGCTTGATCTCGCAGCCGGATTCACCGCGACGAAGTGCCTGGACCATTTTCAACTGTTCCAGTGCCTCCTCGTAGCTGGGTAAACCCGACACCAAGGTGTAAGACGGTAAGCTCTCATTGTCTGCCCCGCGACCGTCCATGTCTCTGGCAGCGGCTGCTCTCTGTTCGAGTACTGAAATCATAAATACAAAGACGCCTATCGTTAAACAGGGATTGTTGTGACTTGAAATCCGTGGTGACGGAAAGGGGTTGGAACGTGGGATGATCTTGGAATTATGAGCTAAACTTAATTATATTTTTGTTGCCTTTGGTAATTCTAGAAAAATGTACACACAATGTATATGCATATGGGGTCCGGCCGTTATGTGGTAAACACAAAATATTACGCAGAAGATAAAAGAAACTAGATTATTCAATCTTTCGAAAATACTCGTCTACGATTGGCTGAATGGCAAATGTTACGTAAGTCGCTGTACGAAGTACTTTCCGTCGCGAGATACGAAAAAGAGCGGACGAGTTTGTCTTTGACAAACAGCGACGGACGCGCCACCGCGGTAGCCGTCGGTACCAGTAGTCCGCGTTAGCCCATTGAATCCTGAGTGCGTGTTCCTTTTGAATCGGGAGACAAAATTCGTGACTAGGCGTTTGATTTACGGCTGATACCAAAGACGATTTAAACAATGACGTTACACAGGGCTGTATCCAATGTTAAATCCCCCCCCCCCCCGACATTCACCGGCATTAAAAGGTCCCAGTGATTCATTAAATACAGAAGATCCGCGTACCCTCGTGATTTTCCTTCTGCAGGCCCATATTCCTTATTGAATAATTCAATGATGAAGTATCGCACGAGAAAGGAGCATCTCGGAAAAAAATCTTATCCTTTCTTACCATCCCCCCTGGCAACGTATAAATTCGGGGATTTAATGGGAATTTACGTTTAATCACGGCTGCAGTGAAATATTTCGCAATCCTGAATCGCGTCGTAAAGACGACCGAATTCCTTAGAATTAATATTTACCACGTACTCCCGTTTGACGCTGTGTGGACAAGAAGTAATCAAGGTACAATTGATAAATTTACATTTTCACGTAAACGAGATGACTCAAGATTCTACCTCGCGTTACGTATACCAACTTAAAATTCATAAGTCGAATTTTTGTCGCATTAGAAATGACAGTTTAATGAATACAAAAAAGAATAGACCCAAGGCCCCCCTTCTTCTTCGCACGACACTGAACGCAGTCACGTGACATTCTTACAATTTTTTTCCCTCCTAGAACAGGTAATCGAAGACGAATTTTTTTTAGATAAAAATTATGAAAAAAAATTTCATCCACAGTATCATCTATATTTTATCGATAATCCCCCCCCCCCCTCTTCCTCCTCCCAGCAATACCAAATACGCTTTTTCGTCCACACAACTCTTGAAATAATTCCAACACACTGTCGGAGCAAGCAGTCATCCGCATTGCGCAGAATTCTCACGCTGTGAATTCCCATCGAGTTATAAATCTCAAGAAAAATAATCCCAGGCCCCCCGAAAAAACGTAAAGGATTTATCACAGAGTCACTTGTTGGCCTGTTACTGCCAACCGTATGAGAAGGCAGCTATAAAGAGAATAAGTAGATACACTTTTTCACCTGAATGTACATCCCGCATAAAGCTTACGTACTTAGAGTCATCCCTTTGAACGATAAATTAAAAAAATTTCATCCCACGAAAATCGACCATAACAAACCAATAAAAAAAAAAGTCATGGAACTGATCGTTGATAAGGGCCCAAAAAAATATCGATGACACAAGATACTGATAAAATCCAACCAGTGAAACACCTCGACGCGTAATTGGGATTACAGCATAAGTACCCAAGCATAAGGCCCAAAAGTCATACCGTGGCGCGTATCGGTATCCCCGCTGATTATATATAAATAAAATTCGTAATCCCGTCTAGACATCGTATTATCAGCGTTTGAAAAGTCGAAAAAAAAATTGGATAGTACGATATACGCTGACGTTATCAAACGATAGTGGATATACAATAAAAATAACGCGACCCACCGAATCCTCTGTTCTAAGTAAGCCCGCCTTATATAATACATACCGAGACAAGTGGATGAGTGATAATTGACTTTTTCGAAGTCCTAATCGATAATTCCGATTGTTTAACGAGTTAGCACGATTAGCCTATATCAGAGAATGCTTCGAGAACAATTACCACGAGAGGAACAACCTACGGGATAAATCGAGTTACCTTATAACGTTCCATTGTATTATAATGCCCACGGGAGAGTTAAAACACGTGGACGGTTCAAAGCCCCGATTGTTATCAGTACCCACCCCCCAGCCCCTCTATGAGAATTGAAATTTCGACCTAATTCGCCGGGCATTTCGTATCTACCCTGTGAGCCAATATGTTGTGGCTGTACAGGGGATCGTTGAAGAGACAGAAAGGGGTGGCTTTGACTTTTCGAGGGTTAATCAATGTAGGGTTCGATGCTCGTTGTTTTTGAGCGCGCTGTCTCGTAACTCTGAAACGCCTCTGGGTTAAACCTGGTCCACCCGTTATAATCCGTTCCCGTGGATAAAGTGCAAAAGTAATGCCCCGAGGGACCCAGCGGACCGAAGTGACTTTCGCTTCGAAGGCTCGACACAATGATGGAGCTCATAAGGAAAAACTGATGTTGCCGTATAAACCCATATACTATATATAAGGGGTAGCGAGTTAATACGGGTCATTGGGGTTGGGTCAACATTCGTAATACGTAATTCGAAAAGACTCGAGGAGCGCTCAGCGTGGACAAGGGTTTTAGGTAAAAAAAATTAATTTTTAATTGGTAGTACGAAAGTTCGTTAATAAATGACGGATCGGCTTGTCGCTCTGGTGGAAATGCTGGGAAATAAAAAAAAAGCTTTACTACTCGTACCAGTGTACTCGTAGTGTGGATACGGTAGCATTACTGTGGGTGCCAGTGACAAATTTTTACCATGTTAACGCGACCACAGAGCCGTTTTCCCTGAACCAGTCGTTTTCATCATTTATTTCGAAAAACAATTTCCGGTCCCCGAATGACGATGACTTCGTGTCCACGCAGTTGGACTGTACGTGAGATTTGCAGTTTATGCTAAATTGCGAATTTTATTTTTGCATAGGCAAAGCCGCGACTGGGTACATGGAAATAATCAGCGAACAAAGCGTTCCTATACCGCAGCGATTTAGCGTTGGTTAGCACCTCCAGCATCGAGAAGGCTGTGGATAATTTAAAGGAGGTTAAAAATAATGACAGTGAGGTGACACGTGTCGTCGTCATCCTGTCACCGTGAGAATCCACGTGTATCAGCGTGCTAATCGGTTTTGTATTTTGTATCCTTGGTTCATTTTTTTTCCCCCTTATTATCGTCCATCTGTGTTTCCTTATTATTCGTACGGTCAGCCACACAGGTATGGGAAGGATAGCGACTTCCGTTAAGCCAATGCATAAGGCAGCGTAAACGATCGTGGGGGTCATCGATAAATTCCAATTTCAAATGACCGTCGTCACGTTGGAGTGAACGGAGCATTAAAAATTTAAATTGGAAATGAAGAAGTTTTTTTTTTTTCAATTAAAATTATTTCAAGGAAGTTCGTACCGGTCAAAGGGAATATATGAAAAATAATTTTGAATTCTAGGATCCCTCAAATCTATTGCCCGTGTATTCGGCGACAGCCGATTACTCTGACGTAATGACGGTCAGCTGTTTATTGATATATATTTTTTAATCGCTGCGTAAATAAAACGTCGGGATATTCGCCCTGAAATTTTTTTGAATTTAAAAAAATCCGAATCGACGCGTATCATCGACGCGTACGTATGTATACGAGAGTATTCAGCCGAAGGACGATAAGGCGTGTATTCGTGTGTAATCGATATTACATAATGCGATATGTGTACACTCACGAAATCCAGCTACATACGGTGGTTTCGATGTTCGCAGATAATGCCAGTTAGATTTGATAGTCGCGCGACGATATCGAGCCGGGTCGTTAATTCGGAAGGAATCGCGTGGCAATAAAATTGGAATATCGATTATCGATAGCGCGTGGATTTAATTAAACAATTAAGGAGGAGGC
The DNA here is from genome assembly GCA_030142595.1 of Trachelus iudaicus. Taxonomy (NCBI): domain Eukaryota; kingdom Metazoa; phylum Arthropoda; class Insecta; order Hymenoptera; family Cephidae; genus Trachelus; species Trachelus iudaicus. Next base: position 447,831 of record JARQTH010000324.1, on the reverse strand, counting down.
GTAAGACGACGTATATATATTTGATTTTGGGTTATTTTTGGGTTACAGTGATAGGCACCCGGAGACGCGGGCTTAGAAAAGGTTAGGTTAGGATAGGGTTACAAGGCTGTGATATTACAAGGTAGTTGATACTGTCGATACATTTATATATATATATATATAATATACTATACATACTATATATATATATACGTATTACCAGTAAAAAAAATGTCAGCTAAAATTCAATTTCGAAAATCGCGAATCGTTAAGGAATTCTATATATAGATCGAACGCACACACAGACACGAAACTTATTGGTTCCGAAGACCCAGGCAACCCACTCGGTGGCCTCACCAATAATGGCCTATTTCTCATCGATAAACTCGACCCGTTTTGCTTTAATAGCCCGAACGGACTTCGAGGTGAACTGAAGCAGCGAAAAAAAAAGAGTGAAAGAAAAAAAGGCCAAAAAAACAACCGTGACTTAAAGAAAACGTGCGGACACGCCGAACTCACGGACTATATTGAAAATTATGTACAGCTTTCTCGTTAGAAGAAATTCGAGTAAATTTTCAAAGGCGAAATTAATGGCTCTGACTTGGACTTGTAACGCGGTAAAACTTTCCAGACGATTCTCCGATCGGATACTACGAAGACTGATATCCGATCGTTATCCGATGGATCAAGTTTTCTGGATAAAATTAGACGAGACAGAAAAAGAATTTATCTGCCTTAAAAATCAAATGGACCAACGACGACGTACGATCTATAATACCGAATCGGTATTTGAATCGATCGATTGTGATCGATTGCGATAAAGACGTAAAAAGTAATCTATTTACGTGAATTCAAGGTGAAAGAGACTTTCCGGAGAAATTTTTCGAGTTATCTTAAAGACGATATATCGATCTGACGTCATCGAGCCGTATAAGCCGCCACGGAAGGCTGCTGGAAAATACACACACATGGCCGAACGTAAACAGACTGTATTTTTCGTAGATCGAGATTGGCTAGTAAGAGGATCTAATAACTAAGTGCGTAATCCTTAATCTGTATTTAACAAAGACAATCACCCGCGTAGCAAAAACGAATATACTTTGTATGAAATTATTCGCGTACGAAAGTTCGTCCCCGTAACAGCCAATTCGAAGAATTTTCGAAAGAGAGTAAGAAGATGCTGGAAAGTACACACACATGGCTGAACGTAAACAGACTGTATTTTTCGTAGATCGAGATTGGCTAGTAAGAGGATCTAATAACTAAGTGCGTAATCCTTAATCTGTATTTAACAAAGACAATCACCCGCGTAGCAAAAACGAATATACTTTGTATGAAATTATTCGCGTACGAATAATTTTCGAAAGCGAATAAGAAAACGGACACTCAAGAATCAAGTGACACTTCAATGATAAATCGGTACTCGAGTGTTATCTAAAAAAAAAAAATTAATAAAATTGCAAATATCGATACGTTTATCGAGCCTCAGGGAAATCACCGATAAGAATGAATTAATGATAACGAGCTGTGAGGTCTAGACAAATTGAAAACCTATATAAAAAGTGTCAGACACGAAATGACAGCTGACCGCGATCTCTAGAATCTTAACGCCACGTGTTACTGACGTGTCCCGTTTGTCTCGAGAGCGTCTGGCCATTGTTGAGAGATAAAAACGAATATAGGTGGTCTGACATATAACGTGTATTAATCTAATTAAATGTATTTCCTACATTACGAAATTACCCTGCGACATGCACGTATCTTGCCGTTGTGCATTCACCGTGACATTTCTTATCTAACAGATAATTGAAGCTGACAGATTGGAAAGAGCGTTTAAAACGATCCTGTACTTTGCTCAGGAGATATGGGTGGAAAAATTAAAAATTTTAGTTTTCGTAGATTTTATTCGACCTTTTTTCGTGATTTAGGAAAATTCTTCAAATTTTTGTATGTTGGACTTTTCTTTGAGAGAGAAAAAATATGACGATGTACTACTGGGAAAATCGTGTTGCTGGAATTCTATTGCGCAACCATGCATACACGTCGGTATAGGTACGTATCTTGTCGCTCGAGGATCCTCAGCAAAGCGATCACGTAGTTTGCAAAGAATGGCCAACGAAAATGTTCGCGCGTTATTCGGGAGGTGAATTTTATACCGGAAGTGACGCTCCGATCGATAATGGCAATCGTGTATAGCCTGACTATGATAAAGTGATAATGATAAATAATTGTATATCAATGGCACTGATACTAACGAGTACTTAAATATGCATAAACATGTCCCACGTCGTTAAAAAATATTTTTAAAATATTTTTGACATTTCGAAAATTCGATAAAAATATATACCGATCGTCGATACCGGATATACGAGGATTCCTTATCTAATTTTGTAAATTTGATTGGTCGTTAAGATAGTAAGCCGCGACGATAAATGATTATTTTTTGAAATCACGTAAACATTACAGTTCTCCAACGTGGAATAACGATATTAACGATTCTTAAAAAAATCGATTATCGATTCCAATCGATTGTCATTTAACGGTTTTTGGAATTTGACTAACAAGGTGCTGCAGACGTTATAAAATAAAAGATCCATACGTAATTTTAACAATGTATTACGTTGATGTTCCGTTGTGCAACCCGTTGCATTGGGAATGTTTTTATTCGTTATTATATCGAAAATTATCCCAGCACAATTATTGGCGAAGCGTCGATCGTAAAAATTCGCAATAAAAATTTTTCCCAACGATTTTCGAATTTGCGATAAGAGCCGTCGTTTCGCTTTGACAGGATTTTCGTGTTCACTTGGCAAACCGTAATCTCTCGTAAAACGAAACGGCGGCGTCTTATGTACCGCCAAAAAAATAACCTAACTTGAAAATAAGATTTCCATACGTCGAATTGAGCACGTATAGTCCGTTCGCGTTACACGACGAAAATTTCAACAAAAAAAAATCATGCTTCCATTAAAGATCCTCAAACGTAGAACCGCAACGAGTACTTGCACGAGTACTCGACCCAACCTCAAACTATTTTTTGTTCAATTGAAAAATTCTATTACATATAATTTAACCATCTAGCTCGGGCACTGTTTCGACAACGTAAAAAAAAAGTACCTCGAGGTCTGGGAGCTTCCTGGGTTACCGGTTGTCATATCGAAACGTGCTCATCACCATTGCTAATGCGAGCACCGAAGTGCTTTTTCTCATCGCACTGTTCTTTCTTTTTCAGAGCGTGACCGCGCGCGCAACGTTCAAGGCTGCCAACTTTTTAGACATTTCGACAAAGTGTATAACACATAAAAGAATAAGAGACGCTTCCTCGCATAGCGAAAGACACGAAAAAAAAGAACCAACAACTTTGTACGTCAACGTATTGATAGCAAAAAAAGGTGTGAAAAAGGTGGCAAAACTTCGAGATACAAAATCACAAAACGATTTCTCAGTCGAACCAACTAACGCGACTAAGCCCGTCAGCGTCGCGAGCACTCAGGCCCTGACGCGAGAAACTTTTGAATTTCCCGCCGATTTCCAGACCCGCGTAATAAGCGTAATCAGAACTTCCAAGACTAACCCAATTATCCAACCAGCCTGGTTAATTAAATTTTCACAAAATCCCTAAGCATCCCGCATCTTCGTTCATATCCAAAAACAATCTCTACTACCCGCATCGCATATACATTTACAAAAAAAAAAATCATTCTAACCTCAAAATTCCACATTCCCCATTTACTTCAAACAGATATAGTCTATCAATATCCGTAAGTTAATATATCATTTGTATACCTTGATTCCACTGATAACACCTATCGCCCATCTTTGCTCCCTCCGTTTACGCACCGTAGCCACCACCTCGATATCGATTCTCATTCCTCCATGTGCATCGAACGTCCGACGTTCGCGAATCACGCGACGTTAACTTCATAGCCGATTCTCAAAGCACGCGCAAGATACCTCAAGGCGTACCCGTACTGCGCGGTAGAGCATGCGACTAAACACGTGACATCGGCAATGGAATATTAACCGTCAGTACGATTTGAATGCCGTGTGTAGGAGCATTAAATCGAGCGAAATCGTTACATGCGTACAATGCGTGTTACATGCCAATACGCATTAACCTGGTAGCATTATATCCACAGCACAGTATCATCAAGTTGGAATGCGCCTCAAAGATGACTTACGAGATGATCAACATCGTCGTGATAAACGTTAAAAATATGAATCAGTGAAAAAAAAACTTTTGAAGGAAGTATCGCTCATCGCGATAAAATTTATTGCTTTCATAGCGAGATACGTAATTGCTTGATGAAAATTAGCCTTGAGAATTTTTTTAAAACAAGTATTAAGGGCAAAGATACGCGAACCCCTCGTACCTTAAGGTGACGAGCCCGCTCTGTCGCTTCTTTGCGTGTAATCACGATTTCCTGCCTCGTACATATGCAAAGACGGACGTACGACGATGTCGCGACGCCATTACGTACGATTTATAACCGCGTGACGCACTCTCGGTTTCAGTCCTTTGTCCTGCCTTTTTGCTCGCCATGGCCATGGCAGCCGTTCGTTTTAATTTGCGCCGCGTTTACAACGGATTCGTTGGATCTTGCCTATGGAAGGGCAAGGTAGCGAGACCTTCTAGAAGGTTCGCGAACAACGTTATGGAACTTGCGGCTACGTATACCTATATATGTTATACTGATTCCATGCCTATATCTACAGTACGTTCAACGCCTTTCCATGGAGCTGTAATGCAAGCTAAAGCGTAGTGCACAGTTTGGGTCGCTTCATGCGTATCGGAAAAATACAAAGCGTATAAGAGATCAAGGATTTCTTCAGTTCCACGTTTCTGGTAGACCCAACGACGGTTGTGGACTGGACCAGAGACGGGTCTGAGGTTTGTGCAAGATACAATGAGATATTGACGAGTGTCAGGGCGCCCGACGTTATCAGCTGCCATTGAGTCGCGCACAGAAGCAGCGACGGGTCGTGGATTGAAAACAGGTCGAAAGGTAAGTGAAACGGACGAGAGTCTGATACCCGGATCGTGGTAGCTCGTAAAAGTAAGTTGACTGGATCATCGGTACTGAGAGCTCATCGTCACGCAATCCGAAGCAAGAGTTGATATAGCGGGTGACATATTTTTTTTGAAACCCCTTGTCGAGAAGTCTAATGGCCAAATCATGCTACCCTCGGCGAGCAACCCTTTCACGGGCATCGAGCCAAGTGGGTCGGCATTGTTTCACGTAGGGGGTCGTTTATGACGTCATCGGCCAATAGTCATCTTGCGAACGGAGATGATAAGGGCGGGGATCCAATGTTATTCTGGGTCGTTGAGGTTTGGTTGATGCGAGAAATAAGGACGGGAAGGTCTTTTGTCTTACAGGAAGATACCCCTGAGATCTTCCTGTATCAAGGACTTCCGGCTGTCGGACGTCCGTCTTCATTTTGTCGAAACGATGGCGGGTTTTTTTTTGTTGGCATTACCAACACAATAATTCTTAGTTAGCGAACGAGTGCGAGTCACGTTCTCTTAGGATCTGCGGTCGAGGTCGTTAAACCGGTGGTATCTCTTAGGAAAGAAGAAAAAAAGAAGGTCCAAGTAAAATCGATTAAAAGACGCGTTCGCAAATCTGATGAATTTTTTACGGTCTCCGATAAAAGTTACCTCGAGCAGCTGGAACGATGTGACGAATTTGTTGCTTTTTCTTTTTTCACGAGTACGAATTTCCTAGGCTACACAATATACCGGGTGTCGTTAACACGTAATTTATGTAATTTCAAGTAACATCGGATGGAACGGGACAGATTGATTTAATATTCTCCACGTGTAACTGAGAAAGATAAAAAAACAGTGATTCTCCTTGGCGCATTAATTAATGAACTCGTGACTGGTGCACTTTGAGTGCGTAAACGGAAAACAACAAAAAGCACGTCCTATAGCTTCGAGACGCTCGAGGGTAATTGCTAATGCAATTAAATATTAAATTGTCAGCTAGTGGGCGTGCTCGTTACGCATCAGCATGAGAACTTTGTTTTAATTCGTCAGGTAGGCAATTCGTGATATAAAATCCCAAATTTCCAGGTACAAATTCCATCGCGCCAAAGGTAAAAGTCCGTGTCACGTGAGAGATCGAGAATTTATTCTCCGTGCAGCTGATACACGCGAATGATCGTGATGGACTTTGGATTTACCGATGATGACGTCATTCGTGATCTACCTGTCCAAGAGATTGCCGCGATGACGTGGAAGATTTCATCACACTGTACCATCGGGAATATGTCATGTTTCCAAGGAAATTGATTTTCACTTAAACCCGACACAGAATGATTCAGTGAAATCGGTACTGGCGTACGTCATCGAATTTTTCAATGATACCAATCACCTGACTGATGAATATATTTGGTATGGCTAAATTGCCAAATTAGTTAAAAAAATCATCTAATAATTTTTTTTATCACGAACCAATGACTTATCATTGTCGCGAACTACTTTTAAACGCAATCTCTTTAACCTGAACCAATAGCGTTGACTTTACGAAGAGGTCATCGATATCTGTAATCAGTCATCATCGACATTCCGATGACACGATACAACTGGCGATAATAATAATATACCTCGATACCTTGACGATCCAAAAAATCACTGAGTCACGTCTACTGTTCTTGCAAGGAAAATAAGTTTTCGAAAAGTCATTAGCATTCCAAAAAAAAATCATTCAAGTTCGGTTCTAACGATGACGTTCTATTGCCGAATATAAAATCTGCCAAAGAAAGAAAAAGAATGCATAAATCACAATCTAGATAAGAGTACCCATCAATCAGGAGATTACAAGAAAAAGAAGGTTGGTATGGTGCCCTGCCAATCACACAGAGTTTAAAGGTCACCGAGTTATTTCTTGATTGGACGTAAAAAGGGCAGAACAAGAAATAGAAGCGAAGGAAGGAAGAAAATTCATCCGAAGGGAGAGTAAAAATTTTGCCTGGAAAAGTCCTATAGTTACGTGTGAACCGAGCACGTGTATCCAAGCAGAAATACATAACTGATAACGTCATCCATTGGTACCATTACTGTGCGCGTTAATGGCATAAAAGTTGTAGGTTTATTATTTTCGTGCGAACGGAGCTTGTCCCACGTCGTCGTGATGTTCTTTGCAAAGAAAGAATGACGGTACGAGGGCGATGGTGGCAAAGGGCGACGACGTGAAAAAGAGAAAAGAAAGGGGACGGAAAATGAACTGTTAAAATAAAAACGTAACGTTCCAGGCACAGCTCACGAGTTCTTGTTAACGCGCCTGTGAAAACGGGCGTCTAATAATAGCCGTTATAATCGGCAGCAAATAAGTCTTCGGTATTTTGCTGGAAAACGTTGATTATATATACACACGTATATACATATGAGTGCGTGCAGAATATACAAATATATATGTATATATATATAAAGCTTGTATAAATCATTCTACCAGATCCGCAAGACGCTCAAGGTTATTAAATTTGTCAATTTCTCGCTACAACTAGATCGATATATATATATATATATATATATATATATATATTTAATTTGCGTGCCTAATATATATATATATATATATATATATATATATATTAGGCACGCAAATTAAATCTCAGACTTTTTTTTCATAAATTTTGTTTCTTTAAAAATGAAAAAAACCGAACGGTTACCTAACTTTTAAAATAATCCCCATTACTTTCTACATAGTTTCGCCATCTCTCGGACGACTGTCGAATTTGGCTTCGAAAAAGGGGTGTTCCCCCTGAAGATTGAAATTTCAATCCATAAACCTTTTTACATGCAGACGCAGCATTTTCACCCAAGGTGAAAGAAATCATCTCCTTAGTACCTGCAGCATTTTTCCTCAGTCGGAATACGAAAAGGGATGGCAGCGTTTAAAATGTTGCTTTTTCAATGGCATCGCTTTCACTACTGTTTTTTGATGTTATATCGGGAACACCGTCAATTGTTATACCCCGTTTCGAAACTTCAGGATGACGCTTTAAATTTTCCCTATGGCTAAGAAAAACGTATAATTTTAAATAGCCACCGTAGTTTCTTCAGTTTTCGGGCCGAGAATTAATTTGTACACCTAGTATATCTACGGATTAGGTTGACAAAAAACCGGTATGTGTCTCATTTTAATATTTCATGACGGCTAACATTGGCAATGAACTCTGATCATTCGCCGGCGTTAGAGAACGAAAACAATGTAGTTTCGTGCAGATTTATTGGGCAACTTTAAGCGTGTAAATATTATTGACAACGCGTCCACTTTTTTTGTTCAGCTATAAGCATATCGTTGAACCTGGATACTCTATGTAAAAGCTGCCTGACTGTGACAAGTAAAAAACAAAGTAATTCGCGTTATATTAAGATTCGTTACATGGGACTCTTCGGAAAAGTGTCGCTGTCAGTGTTTGCCTGTAGAGTCAAGCATAAAGACAACGTATAGACCTTGAGAAAAAAAAGGTAGTTTCACGTTGTATTAAAATTTATCACGTGAGACTTCGAAAACGTATGGCTGCGAGTGTTTGCCTAAAGAGTCAGGTATAAAGACTGCGCGTATTCTTGACTCACGAGAACCGCCATTATCTTTGTCCTAACTGTACGTCAAACAAGAAGAAAATTTCTATTGAAAAAGCTCTTTAGTATTGTTCTCTTGGCGCGTTTCATAGCGTTTTCGGTTAATCGTAATAGGAGTTTCTGAGAAAGGTTAAGGAACGAGACGTGCTCGGACTTCGGCGTGTCTTCCGAGCGCATCGATCTGCTCAAAAAAAAACAGCCAATTCCGCTTGAGGGATTTCTCGGAGCAATTAAGTCCTGATAGGAATTTACAGAGACTACTGATACAACAATTTACGTAACGTTTTTTCCTTCTCGCACGGGGACTCGGGTCTGTTCTCGCGCATGCGCAGACCGGCACTTTCCAGAAAGCCATAGCGTATAAACAAACAAGCTGTAAGTACAGTGTCAACGGAGAGAAGAAGGAAAGAACCATTAGTTTTTCAAAGAACAATTTCATTCACCTGTCTTCCCGCTGAATAGCGCGAATATTACAATTCTGTGGACGCTGCGGATATCCCGTATACGTGCGCGAGAAACGAATGCGCACCCGGCATGCATCGCGGGTAGCGATCGTCGCGCCCCGCGCGGACGACCCAACAACTACGGGCATAGCGAACACCAATGAGTGGCCTGTGGCGAACACAGTCGAGTCGCTAGCAAGCAGCCCCGATACAAATGCCCGTCATTGTTTTGCAAAGTTCAACGTCTTCGAAGAGCAACCGTACTTACCCGGCTTTACTCGTTTACGTTAGACTCAAGTATGATTATACGCCTGATCGCATATGCATATCAGGTAAGAGCTTACACGATTCCCCCTTCAATGGCGTAGGATAACGAGACGGGCTGTCAGACGAATTATAAATTCAACATGGCTGCTTTGTGTCGTACGTCTCTTTTTTTTCCCCTCGAAACGTGTACCTATATTGATTCTTCATTGAGTCATGTATTACGTGGTACACAGTGTATAGCGTGCTTCATGGATCTGTTACGTCACACGGAAGGAGCCATCCTGACAAAAGCCATATTTCAGTTTCTGAGTTCCCGAAGGATGTAGACCCAAGGGTGTCCAGTGTAATTTATTCTACCGTATGCATATGAGGTGGCAACGTCGTAAGAAATAAGTAACAGACGTGAGTTTAAATACGTAACACTGCTTTATATATATATAGATATTCACACAGATATATATAATATAAGAACTGCTAGTCGGGAACTTCTGATTTAACAGATCCATGAAGATAAGTTTTCAAGTAGCCGTTCCTACTTGTGAATCTGCATCGAAGCGATATCAAATTACTAAAAGGAATGGTTCCGTGTGCAGTTCAGCTATCTGGATATTCAATTTACCGTCGTATCTCCATATAATACCTGCACAGTTGGTACCAGCTTCGGGACAGATCTGGATACCTAACCTATATGGTACATAAAGTACATAATCGCAGACAGTCACCCGTCCAGAAGGTCGCGTCGTACGAAATTGAATCGCGGCTGAATAACACTTCTGCCCCGTCAATTTTCAAACGATTCTCATTCGAACGCAGATACATACGATTACGTTCGATCATTCAGTCAGCCGATAAGCTCGACAACCAGTTTACGTCCTTTCATTGTCCTCGCGTTTCTTTTTCCTTGCTTCTCTAGAACGCTGGCCTTCCGTACGTCGCAAGAAAAGCTTTCGCGTGCGTCGCTTCTGTACAGGGATAAACCAAATCCTTGAGGCTCGTCTCCGTGAACGCGATATAATGCATTAAGAACAAGCAATCCCGTTCGAGTTACTTATAGGGATTTGTAGACCCTATAGCGAATATATATATGTGTATATAAGTTATATCTATCAAATAGAAAGGAGTAGGAGGTACACATTTTCATATTATATGACAACTGATAGTATTTTCAAATTTGTTCCGACAACATTAGCCTGCGACTATCGGGAAATGAGCATCACTTTGAATTTAGCGACAAGTGCAAGTATCCTCAATATCTGGAACTCCAAGAAACTTTATACGGTGTCGTTATCACAATTTTTTCTTAAGGCCATTCTCCCGAATAATTATTCTGCGTCGAAGATATTTCCAAACGCTTATCGAATCACGAATTAGATTTCTAGAGCAATTATGAAAATTCTTATACGATTCTCTTACAAATTATTAATGACGTTGAAAAAGATGATAGCTCGCAGTGACACTCTTATACCTAAAAGATAAGCTTGTCTCCGATTGTGAATCGTATTTGTGATAAGTATCGCCATTATAATTTTTGTCCTTCCTTATCGTCGGGAGGAAATTCTAACAGAAATCCTTTGATGACGTTTTGAAACTTTTATTCGCGACAAGAACTCCAGTACTAGAATATGAAATTATACGTATAGCCTGATGCTGCTCGGATTTTTGATTCCTTAATTTGTGTGACAAGATCTTTTTTAAATATCGTAACAAAGATGTAACTCACCGTGACGTTTCCATTGTTGAAACTTGTGATAGAGAAGACAGGAGCACATGCAGCAAACACAGCTTAAGACCATCAAAGTCAAAACCACACCGACCCAAACGTCAGCCAAGAATTGCTCGTACTCAGCCTCCGTCATTTCCCTTGTCTCGAACTCCTGGACCACCTCGGAAACTACCTGTACAAGTGTCAAGTTGCCCTCGATTCCGTCTTCGACGACTCGATCCATGGACTCCATCGTTAGCTGTGTCACATTTAATCCGTTGAACAGCGCCATTGTCGTATCTCGGAATGCACGAGCGTAGAACGAAACTTGGAATTATACGAAATTTTGAAGTTCGTCGTTCACGTTAAATCGGCTGCAAATAGATTCCGGTACACGCCACTAACTTCAAAATGGCTGAAGTGTCCGATATCGTAGGAAGGTTCGTCCGTTATCCTCGGATTTGAATGTCCCGATTTGCTTTCTCCTCGCTCCAAGCCACACAGACCGATACAGCTAATTACACTTGGATCCTGCACTCTGTTATATTATGCAATTCCCAGCACTATCGATTTTATCACGTGTCCATTGAGTATCCGGTATCTATTATCGATAAGAGCGTTCTTGCTATTAATAGCCTTTATGCTCTTTGTTATATTTTCACGAGACAGTCACGTGACAACGGCTCGATGCGTCTCCGAGAGCCAATGCCTATAGGCTGTACGGTGTAGCTATGGTTTTTCAAATTTTCCTTTTATCCTTCGCGCCTTTTTTCACCCACGCGTGACGTATGCTCTATATTACAAAGAGACAGAGAGGTAGACAGGCAACGGAATCCTTATGAAGTTCAGGAGACTAAATATTTGTCAACAGTCAAAAACGAGACTCCTTAGACCTTCAAATATTTACGTACACAAACAAGAGACCAGGGGAAAATTTCTTTTTTGCCCTTTTATCTTCGTTTTTACCTTCTTCTCTCCCTCGCAAAGCTTTTCTTTTGTATTCCCTTTTCTCTCTTCGCCTCCTTTGTAGTCTCCGCTTTAATATTATATGTGCGTACAAATAAATATATATATATACAGCTGCAAGCTAACCGTCGACCAGTAAATCTGGCGCTGAAAAATTTACACACTTCTCGCGATGGATTTTTTTAACCGTTATTTGCACGCTTCTCAAGCGACACAAAACCGGGCAGTTCGAGACATTTTCACAAAAATAATTTTTTCACCCACTGGAACACTTCGAGTAGTATTAACTTCTTCGCGCGTTGTATACTTTTTAACGCACGTTCAATACTCTTCGAAAATTCGTCTCGTCTTAGTCCCAACCGAATTCCACACGCCGTAACCACGACGTTGTCGTTTCAAGTCGCGCGCTGCTTCTGAACGCTCCAGGGTGGGAACACTCGAGATATACTCTTCGGCTTCACGCTAGCCGTCGCACGGCCGTACCCGCGCACGCTTGTACCGACATATACGTACGTAGACAGGGTTACCAACACTCGTAAAATCTACTACATCCCTACTCCATCGGCGCTATACACTGCTTGGCCTCTTCCATATTCCACTACGGGATCACGAGAGCCACTTTCTTTACGCGCTAACAGCGACAAGTCAGCGCTTAGTCACGTTTGACAGTGTCAGTCGGTCAATCGGCCGGAACAAAGCGGTTTTACTTAAAACATATTTTTTTTACTAATAATTTTCATCATTTTATTATCAATCACGCTCAACGCAGATTCGCTTCTTATCATACCGGGACGTCCTTTGCATTCAGGACTCTACGAGGAATTGATCTATCAAGACGGTATTTTTATTGTACCTTACATACATAACCTATCGATCCATCGTGTCCTGATAGATAAAACGCTTTTTCAAGATTTGAAATTTTCTCTCCGCCCCATTCGAAAATACGCAGTGTCACCTACGGCTCTGGAAAATTTATCAAAAGGTTCTTTTCTTTCCCTCCCCTCCCTCTCCTCCTCCTCTCCCCCTATCTTCAGGAGTTTTCTATGGCGTTTGTATTTCCCGCGCTGAGGGGTCCCACCAGGGGATGAGGAACGAGATTCTTATCTCGCTCGAGTTTATATGGGTTCTACTCGGTTTGACAGACTGGTCTCTGTAGGACAGATGTTTTTCTCGTGGCAGCGTGATGTTGCGTAATAAAGCCGATAGCGTCATCGATTCGAAAGGAAGACGACGGAAATTATTTTTCATGTTAATAGGTACACCATGGGAATAACGAAGTAGTGATATGTATTTTGTTTATAAACAAAATTGACACACGGCCCATGGAATGCGCCAATTAATTTTACCACGTTAAATCCCTGAGTCTGAAGTTGGCTACAGACCCATTTACGATAAGATTTACCTTTTCGAAAAAGTCTTATAAACAAGGTAGTAAACACAGCTTGGAATTCTTGTTTACTTTAGTGACGTAAACGTCACGTAGAAAACGTTCGATCTTACGATCGATATATCAACGATAGTATAATCGGAAAAGAATTTTAAATTAATTACTCTCAAAGAAATTTTTTTTGGAAAAATAAGTTACGTTCTTAAAACACCTGGTCAGCTTGGGTTATCGGCAGGACATTGGTATCGTACGTAACGAATTATGGGATCGGAGTGAGGGGTACTTCGTTCCACTATTTTTCTATAATCCTTATCAGGGCCTCTCGAGATGACCTTATCTTTTATCAATCTCCTTCCCCTCCTTTACTTCACTAATCCCCGCTCGATCGCACGCTCCCAGTAATTTCTAATCAGTCATACCGATTCGCCTATATTTTCAAGCGAATGGGCTGCCCCGTTAAAGGCAGCTGGAGTCGAGATTTGATTCCTTTGGCTCTACCGGAGACGAGAGCCGGCTACAACAGAAATCAATCACCCTTATAAAATACTTTGCGGGTTCAGATAAGACCACCCAATTCCTTTGCCTCCCTTCGTTATTTCAGAAAGCCCTCCCTCCCCCTGCCCACCAATCCCCTCGCCAAAATTAAATGGAACGAACTGATCCGAATCTTCTTCCGATAACTTCAAGGGAAACTCTAATGAATTTCGAGGCCCCCCCTGGCTTTCGCGACGTTCTCAATTGTTATTTTGACATTTCAGTACAGTCAGAGACACCAGGGGATATCTTTTTTTACAATCCATTAGTCGAACGAAAAAATTCGCAAAATAAGATACAAAACGTATTGATTTTTTTTCAGACTGTACTAAGCTATTTTTTTTTCTACGCCTAATATTACTTGCGTTGTATATATATATATATATATGTACTTCCGCGAAATTCTTGTGATTATTTTCTTCTAGTCTCTGTAACGTCTAGTGGTGTGGGAAAATTATTTCAATTTGTAAAGAGTCAGCCGAACGAGTGGCTGATGTCATTCGGCTGCCACGTAGCGAGCAACTGTGGTAACATTTCGAAATTCTCGTAAAGGAGGCTAAACCTCTTTTTTCACGAGTATTTGCGCACCCCACTTTGTTCGTTATTGTATAAACTTCACTTCGCCCACGAGTAACAGCGTCTGATCCTATAGTTGGCAAGAACTGCTGCGTTTACCTTACACAGGATGGATACCTGCTGCTCTTTGTTATTCCACCACATGGGTTCTATAGGTTCAAGCAGTGACCCCAAAGTTCATACTATTTACAAACAGATTGAAACTTTCGGTCCACCGCTTGGAAGTTCAGCATCGATAAGATAAATACGGTAATTATGTATACCTTAACTTAATGATAAAGATAATACAGGGTAATTATGTATACCCTTCGTTAGTTAAACAGAAACGGGAAAGTACACTCTCGAGATTTTACTACAGTCTAATATAGTATGATGTATCGTAACTTACTATAGCTTCAAGTATAGTATAGTCACGTAGTAAAACTATGACTGTAAAATCTTGGTCACCACTGGACGAAGTAATGGAAGGCTGCTGTGTCACAGGGGTCTTCCAGGGGTGCGTATTACGTGTCGAGAAGTCACCTACGTGCGTTGTCATTATGATCGAAGGATTCCGGCCTTAAAAGTCCATTGACCATCGTGACAGGAGTCACGTAGGTTTTGGGCCTTAAAATACATATAGGTATACCTGTAATGTTATACCTATAGGTATACAACGGTATATATAGTTATCTGACTTTCCAGATGATTCGCACGTTGCAACTTGGATTGCAGCACAGATAGGTTTGTATTTTTTTTTTTTTCTTTATGACGCGTCGTATTTTTTTCCTTCGTTTCTCTTTCTTCGCTCCCGCACGGCAGTCGAACGCAGGACAATGAAACCGAGTGCCAATCAGTGGGCGGGTAAAGGGACGTGCGGCGAATGACGTTCTTGCGTGATTGGAACGCTGCGGCATTTTAGGGCATTTCGTGGAATTTGAATTACAAAGTGGTCGGAGAGTGAAAAATGAGACATGGAAAGAGTGGGAGATACATATTAGCTGTGTATATGTATATATATGCAAATACGCATATACCTGTGCATTCGCAAAATCTGTACGGCTTCGCCATTCTACAATTGGCAAACGTCATGACCCTTTTTCGATTCATTTATACAGTGTGTCTATTTTTTTTTCATTTTTCTATTTCTTCTCTTTCGCCTATTCTGTTTCTTTCATTTGGATACCGACCCAGATCCTAACCTAATTCAGCTCGAGATAAAGTGTTCTTTCGGACTGGATTTAAAAAAAAAATTTTTTTTATCACGCGACTTTGTTATCGGCAGAGAAAATTTTTGAATAATTCAATTAACCAAAGTTAGTCGATTTTTGTTTACTTAATTTATATCTTATTTTTCTTTGGCTTCTTTCGGGGGGAAGAGATCTTTTGTCTGGCTGTATATGAAGTTTATAAACTTTTTTGGAAACATAAAATTCATTTTTTTTTCTTTGTAAATTTTAAAACGTCTTTTTTATACGTGGATATTATTACTGTATTGTGTACTCGATGGTAATTTCCGTTCTTTCATTCTCACGTCGTTCCATTGCCTTGTTGTTATGTATAACGAGTTATCCGGATGTCTATTTACGTCTAGGTATAACGTATCAGGGATTGTCGTATCGACGAAGTGTCAATCGATCAGCCATTAATAGTCCCAGGGTAAAGATCGAGCGTTCTTGTCAGGTGAAAAATAAACGATGTTTCCCTGACGCGAAAAAATTCGCCCGTCGAATCCACCGGCGTTCTGTACTTTCGCGAGGAAGGCCACGGTTAATGAGTTTCAAATGCGACATCGATGCGCGATTGGTAAAAGTTCGAGGACGTCGCGACGCTCGTGACTGGATAAATTATACCGAAATCACGGCTGACCGTAAATGTAGTAAAGTTTTTTCAAATAGTGTATTGAAAAAAAAAATTTTACATTATCGAGCACAGATAAGACCGTACGACGCAGCATCAAGGATACGATACCCATAGAGACGTGATTATCCTTGACGGGCGAATTACGATTTCCTCATAGCTCTGGTTTCCTTCGATAAAAAATTTTTTTTTCAGGTAAAGATGCTCAAGATGTTTCTTATAATTTTTCAAGGTACAAGAGAGAGAGGGAAGAGACTGAAGATTTTCTCTGATCGATTAGCCCGACTTTGTTATTCCTGTTTCTGTTGTGAACGGTGCTTGATGACCTTCCGGCAACACGGCGGCTGATTATCCATACTCATTAAGGATAAGCATAAGATCACAAGACTTTGTAAACATCCTTTCTCTGCTTTGGGAGCGTCGGGCCTTCCGCAGGGAAAATCTAATTCGCCTGGCGAAACGAGAGGAGGCTGCAGGATAATTCTAGGAGACGATTCAGCTTTATGATGTTAATGGATTCAACGTGGCGCGAAGTCTCGAGTTAGACACTTTCTGCTTATCCGATGCGGCGTTTGCGCCTTTCGTCCCTTATTTCTTTACAAGGTATCCTAATTCCCTTTAGCACTCATCTCCTTTTATCGGTGGGTAGTCGTACTGGTTTTTAAATTCAAATAAGACGCTACCCACGGTTTATTTTGATTTGCCTCGGTTTTTTTTTAAGATTTTCAAAAACCAAAATTCAATTCGATTGGAACAGGAAAAATCGGTATTGCTTAAGGGATGTACTTGCCTATTTCATCCCTTAATTCTGAAACGTTTTTATCCCACTGGGTCAACTGCGTTACAATTTTTTTTTTTGAAATTTCATACATGATTTTGTATGGCTTTTTTTATATCTCATTCTATGTTTGAACATCGGGACACGTGTGCGATTTCCGGTGAGCATCTTCATTGTTTCTTCGTCCGTACGGTATATAAATTTAATATTATTCTCTGCCTTGGTTTCTCATATATTTTCTTCGCCGGAAAAATAGAGCGACTTCGTTTCTGCGACGTCGTGACCGGATATTTCTTATTTGTAGAAAATTATTATGCAAATCGTTGGAACAGTCGGGATTCTCATTACGTGGAATAATAACATTGTCCCCGGTTGATATTAACTGTCTCACGATCCAAGGATACCGGGTATCATTTGTATAGGCATTTTTTGTATTTTTTTTTTTTAAGAATATTCTTAAATCCCAGGCTGCTTGTATCGTCCAGAGTATTTTTGAAAATGCGATTTTTTCGGAATTTCATTTTGAGGATCATTTTCTACGAACGTGACTGCCGGAAGTGGAACCTGCATCCGGTGTGTCTTGTCACGTAGCGCACCCGAGAGATACATAAAATATGGAAAGCCCATGAGATTCGCACACATGTGCTTCCCAGAGAAATCTGTGGATTCCCTTATGTCATGGGAAAAAAATGTGTCTTTTAAAATTCAAAATTCAAAAAAGCGCTACCTTACCTGCAGGTATCGATAGTCGGGGATATTGAATCTTATAAAAAGTATACCTTGGAACAAAGTATAGTATATTTACAGTATAGTATATGTATATGAAACGCGATCGATTCTTTGATAATAAAATCAATCGATTTTCAGCAGTCGGATATCGATCGCTTTGGTGACTTTTCAATGGATTTCTATCCGGTCCTTTTACATCTGGGAAAGTGGGACGCAATATTCTCAACCGGTTTTATAAATACCGTTCGTGATCGATCAACCTTATCAATGCATGACAACGATCAATCGATCTTCAGGATCGACGTTATTGGACCTGATTGACTTGAAGTATTACAAAAAACTTTTTTTGTCTTTATGCACCATTTAATTTCCTATCAAATTGGATCCAAATTTATTTTATAATCAATGGAGTAATTTTTACCTTTTTTTTTGTTATTATTAAGCAACAACCAAATCATCTCCAATGCATTGGAAGTATCGATTGAATAAATCATGCTTCGATTATCAATCCTTTACAGGTAGTCAACATACACGTGACATCCGTGGGACATATACAGGATGTCCACAGGATATCCACCTGAGATAAACAGAACATTAATACGACACACGTCACATACCCAAATATTAAAAATTTTTGCATTTCCTTTTTCCTATATTTTTCTTCGTTATCACCAGATCCATAGTTGGCGCCTTATCAATTTTCCATTTGAACTTCCGATAAAGTCAAGTGGATATATTATCCTCCTAGTCAGATATGCCATTCGACCGTATAATAAAATTTTTTTTTTCAATAAATTCAACATTTTGAAAAATCCTTTGAGACACCTCAATCATCGAGGATCACGATCACGTACCATTACAAACTTTCATTAAAACCAATGACGATCTTAAACTCGTTCTCCTCGTATGTAGACCTTCGATAAAATTGACATACTATATAAAAGACGTCATGCGCATTCGTCAACGATTAAAAATCAAGCTGCGATCTATAGTAAATCCTTGTCGATTTTTATGATTTAAAAAAAAGATCGATCTTAATCGTTTTACCTGTTTCCAAATGGAAAATCACTGTATCCCGTAGTTATAATATTTTTCACCAACAGGTACTGCACGCTACTGGTATTTGGATCGGAATATCAATGGCGGGGCTGAAAGTAGGCCAAGGGCTACTTTTTCCCTATTCGATGAGAATCTGCAAATCAGAGATCACGCCATTACGCTTGTCATACCGATCACGTAGACTTCTAGAAGAACCTCATCGTCGTCAGATCGTATTCCAGGTAAGGCCGTGCGTTTTTCTCATTACTTTCCGATCGCTCCATCTATATCGATCTGTACTTTGGACTTTTTTTTGTTACCTCAAAATAAAAAATATTACGAAACATTATAATTCGAATTTGCCTTACGAATCTTGATCAATAACTTTATTATGAACCTACGTAATGTATATAAGTATTTGCTACCGATACTATCATTATTAAATTTTTGAATAAATCGTTTTTTTTTACTTCGTTTTTTCCCTCTCTCACGAGTCTGTTTCGGGAAATAATATTTGCTTCTTCAACTACGTTTTTGTCTTCTAGAGTAATCTGTAATAATGACCTTATCGCTGTGGCTCTTTCGACGAATAATATATCAGTATTGATACAATTGCTTGTTAGAAAGAATAAAAAGAGAGCGAAACGATATATATATATATATACCAGGTTACGTTGTATGTATACAAGGATAATCAGCTCAAACGCACCACCTGAAGTTGTCTTCATTACAAATACCTAATAGAGGAGCTAATTTCAGTCAAGTGACAGCTCCTGCAAATATATTGAAACATTAAACTATCTATATGTCATTTCGTGCGGGGTGCAAGAGAAAGAATAGAAAATCAATTTCGTGAATTCCCTTGTTAAACAAAGAAAAAATTTGAGAAAAAAAGCACGCATCATGGAAACCAAGTTACATCTGTCCCATCCATTCCTGTCTGTCTCGAGGGACGCTCGGGACTATCGATTTCCTGAATTCCGAACCCTTAACCATAATATCCTGCAGGTTGGTACAGTCGCACTGGATCCCAATGTTAAATTACAAACCACGAGGTTACGATTATAAAAGTCATTTCAGCTTCCCAACGGACCCCCGATCGATCGGTCCAGGAAAGCTTAGATAAATTTAGAAAATTCAATTTTGATAATCGATCCAATTCAATTTTTACTAAATCGCCATCTTGTCGGTGGCTGAAAATTTATTGATAAATTTAAAGTGCCAAATCCAAAAAATGACGTAAAAATTCAAAGATCGATAAAGAACGGCAATCATTAATGGCAGCATTAACGTTACCAGTATCACTGTCTCTATCAGTGCGTATATCGATTTGCGGTAAAGAAGGTAAATTTCCAATTTCCTCGGCTGGCACGACCGGAGGGGTGTTTATTCATTGGGCAAAAGGGAGGTCGTTAGGACTACCTGCTCTCTGGATCTTCTCTGGCCAGGTCTCTGATGTATCCCACGCTTCTCCTGCTGGCACTAATCTACCATTCCCTCGTGACAGCAATTCTCCCCTAACTGCGCTAACAGGAAGAAGATTTTGTTTGCGGCACAGAAGGAAATTTGTTACGGATGCGAACCGACGCGATGAAAGCTAAATGCCGGCCGTGTAGCCTGACGTTCCACGTTTCTTTTTTCCATTGCTTTGGTTGGTATCTGTTCTTTTTCTTTTTCTCTTTTACAAGACGTTTACTACGGATATGTGTTAACGGAGGCACTGAAAGGTTTTTCTTCCTGGTTTGTATAAACTACACGGGTGTGTATATATGTATATATGCTTGCGTAGATACAGGTACAGTGGCGTAGGAACTCCGTGATTCTTATTGCTGGTACAAGGACGGCAGCTCTTGTCGATTTTTTTATAGATGAAAATTCGACGAATTTCTTTTATTTTTTTTGGGGGGATTTTTGAGACTGATTAAATCTTGGGATAAAATTGATAAGCTGCTTTTTTGAGTATAATAGGTAAACTTTAAATTTTTTTTCCGTATACGCTTGTTAATATACGCTTTTAGGAAGCAGATTGGAACTAATTATTGTTGTAATATGGTTAGTGTGCTGAATGAGAAAATGGAATCGGAATTGGACTTCAATATGCAAAATCCAATTATTCTACTGACGTTCATTTCAGGTTACGACGCAATGTAAAAATTTGCATAGGACGGGTGTAGCTTCGTTGGAATTGCATGGTGTGATAATAAAAAATACATTTTTATAATTCGTCGAAACGAATCTGACGTTAGAATATTTTCGTTTGAAAATTAAACGTACTATGCAATTACTGTGGGTGATAAGAACGTCTTTACAGTCGAACTTCCTTTTATACTGTTTTTTTTTTTTATTGACTGCTAATATTTTCTCAGGGTCATCACATAACTCCATAATTTTCGCATTCAAAGAATCTGGAGTATCCGGAGAGTCAAAAGCGGCAAAAGAAGTCACACGGTATATGTATACTTCAGAAAGTCGACGGAAGTTCATTCATTCTTGACAAAAGAAATATTACGTTCTTTTTCATTCAATATGTATACATATATATATACGAATTACCAGTTGAATACCTTTTTTTTTCCATTTTACAGATGGATACTTTTATCTGTTCATATGTGTCACATATGTTGGTATATATGTATATGTATATATTTTTTATTTTCTACGCGTTATAAACAGCGAAACAATTTTGAATTTTCCCGCTCTCCTCGCCAATATATATATATATCACCGTCTTTAACGCGTATGGCTGACTAGTTAAAAAATAACACAAAAATTCGCACGTTTGTTTATTCACGAACGATAATACGCGGGAGTTCGATATGGAGCAATTTACGTTAGAGTGCGTAACGTACTTGGCTGTAATGACTTGGAGGGTTCCGTGATATATGACGTCATTGGATCCTTGACGATCAGGATGCGAATTAACGTTAATTCGTCCTTCGTCAAACGCGAAGACAATATGTTTCCAAGGGCCGGACAAATTGAGTTAGTCAAGATAGGAGTCTTGTTTTTTTTACATTTATTACGGGTCTCTATTACTTTTCTTATTCTCGTCTCTTCGCAGGACATTTCTTCTCGAAGATCAGAGAAAAATCTTTATACTTTGATATCCGTAAGCGACTTTGACAAATTCCAGATTCGTTTCCTATACAGTTGCGCTCAAGGATTTTCTAAGGCGCGACGCGAACAGCGTGAAATACGAATCGGCGACGACTTCAAATTTTGAAATTTATAGTGATCGTAAAGGAGCAGATAAAAAATATTTTTTTCAATTTTCAAAAAGCACTTTTTCTATACAAAAAATAGTTACCGGACTGTCTGGGCTGGATTTTTACGAGAGCTCGTAAGGAAAGTCTAGGGCGTCTCATACGATTGTAAAATTTTTCGGGGCAAATTCGCCATTAAACCCATTGACAAACTATACCTACGTATTACGTGTATTTGTATTTCACGTCAACGGGTACCTTATACTATAGACAAATTTACGTTTTACACAAAACTCTAATCCATTCTGTTTGTTCTGTTCTTTGCTGAATCCAAACAGTCGTCAGGCACGAATATTCGTGTAACGCAGAGAGCGAGCGAAATCCACGTCGTAAATAAAACGTATTTTGACGTTTCCGCAAGACAACGATTTCACGTTCGAAGGAAGGAAAAAGATCGAAATTAAGAATACGCGTACGGCCGTAGCTGGGCTATGGAGTTCAACTCGGTATTAAATATACTGCTTGTATTTGCGATGGTGTAACCGCTGCTGATCATTTTAGTGGTACACGTGTAGCGACGCGTGCTTACGTGGACTTCATATACGCTTCTGGGGATTGGTCGACAATATGATAAGCAAGATCGCTATCATAAAATAAGACAAGAAGTACCAAGGTCGCGACGAAATAACTGACCCGGTTAAATATTGACCGGAACGCCGTAAGTTCCGGAAACCATGGAGCGATTGTTACGTCCGGTGTGACGTGAGGAATAAATAATTTTGAGAAATTTTTTGCATCGTTTTTTTTTAACATAATGAAAAACTGGTATATCTCTTACGTCTTGTACCTTCGACTGCTTGGAAATTTATGACTACGAGTGTACGGATGATATATGGATAATAGATAGTTGCAAATGACTAATGCCAGGCCTAATTTTATTTTCACGATACTCACACACTTTTATTATATTTTCAATGCTTCGGCAGGAATTCGTGTATGTGGATACGTTGGTTTGGTTTTGTACCGTTCACGTCTTTGAACGACTTGTTATTTTCCGTTTACGCCAATGTAGTGCTAATAGTGCGTATGGTATACTTATGTGGAGTCTGTCTTTTGTTTTTCTGGGGGTTTTTATTGGTTCTATGCTCGAGTATTTGTTGCGTGAATGCGAATTGTATTTGTGTACGATGATTTCTTGGCGATCTTAAGAATATATTGAACTCCTGAATTGTTATGCGTTACTGTTTATGTATACAGTACAATGAGTTTAGTATTTGATACTCCAGTCGGTATATTAACGTCGATGGCATAGAAATTATAATAAGTATTTAATCGATTTAAATTATAAGAAGTCATGGGGATCTTAATATTGTTTTTTATTGATAGCTGATTAATTACAGTACGCATAATAGTGTGTATAATTAATTAGAAAATAATTTCAGGAAAATAATAAATTAGCATTACTTTGTTTCATCGGGGGCGTAGCTCAGATGGTAGAGCGCTCGCTTAGCATGCGAGAGGTACCGGGATCGATACCCGGCGCCTCCAAAATTTTTGTATCACTTTTTTTTATTATACAGTCAATTTTATAGTTAATCATTCTTATAGAATATTATTGTTTTCAAGCATTTAAATTTCAATCATTCTTTCACTTAGTAATAAATGTTCTAATGCTATCCAATGTTATAAGCTGTATCAGTATTTAGTATTCAGTGTTCAAATTATTAGTATTACAGCAATATATATATATATATACATATATTAGTGTTTGATTACAAAATGTATACATTTGTCATCTTCCAGGAATAAGTTTATTATTATCAGACGTCAACGTATTTTCAAAATTCCATATTAAGATTGAAATAACAAATCCCAGATATTCCCAAAATTTAACAACTGCGTACACAGTTGATTGGATATTGCGTGTTTGAAAAATATCTATACCTAATTTATTGCCATCCCGCAAAGAACAGCCATTCTATGGAATCCGTGTATTTTTCGAAAACACACAAACCGTCAACTAATTTAAGAAATGAAAGTTAAACCACCGCAGCGACTGCATATTTTCGCGAACGTGCAACTCCTCGAGTATTTGTGTCGTGTCGTTCCGTAACTTGTCTTCCAGAAACTGGTTGGAAAAGGTTGTTAGGAATTTAAACAAGAAAATCAAGATTCACCATGGCGGCACAAGGCGAAGTATCTAATACGGCATCCAATAGTCAATAATAATTGCCGATGCATTGGCATTATTAAAATTGCATATAATAAGAAGAAAAAGCTTATTTATTAACAACGATGCAAAAATTCCCAATAATAATTGTTACTTCGAAAATATTCGCTCGTAAAATTTCCAAGTCGCCGACGAACCGTGAAATTGAAATTGAACAGGAATATTTTTAAAATTTTATAACAATGATTACTTTCCAATAAAATGACGCAATTGTGCAACAGATGCAACTGACGTTTCTTTCTCCCACCAGTGTTAACGTATACCCGACCTTAAGTACCAAATGCATAAAAAAGACATGTAAACAAGACTGGTCAACATGTGTTCAAATATATCGTTGATTTACACTGAAATTTAAAAATCGTACAATTAATTCTGACATCAGTTTCCTCTCTGTGTAATTGAAAACAATTACAGATCCACTGCACTTATTGCATACGAGTTGAAAGTACTAAAATGCAGTTTCGAAATATTGATAAAAAGTGAACAATTTTTTTTATTAAATATCCAACACGCGTAACCATCCATAAACGAATAATCGAATTTTTCGTAAAAGAAGAATAATTGAATTTGTTTTATAAAAAAAAATAAATATTTATTCTGTGCTTTGAACTTGCAAGTATTTAAACCACTTAGACAAGCGGTAATCAAATAATGCTTAATAACGTACGTCACCTCGTGCACGTTGCGATTCGATGACGTGTTATGCATGAAATGACGTAAATAATAAAAAAATTTATTAAAATTAGGATAAATCTTAAGACGTCTTCATTATTTCTCCGGGCATCGATTTCACCACGGAATTTAATCCTGTCTTTTAAATTCGAGGTCTCCTCAAGGACAGCCTTTCATTTTTCACGATTCCAGTTCGCTTCCGAATCCCCACAATTTTTCCTTAATCTCCGCCTCATAGACAGGCACGTAATAGTATAGAACGACTCCTATCCCGAAGACAATTTTTCTACCTTACTCGTGTCTCATTGGAAATTTGTTTGACTTAACACTGCGTGAACTTTTGACCCACTGTAGACGCTATCGACAATGTATACTGCATTGCAGTCATAGCAGCGAGCAACAGCGACATCTACGTTAAATCAGATTTTAATTAGTACCAGTTCGTTAAATCCCGATTAATTAAATAAATTCCCTTATCAAAACAAGCCCGTATCGCAATGAGCTGCAGAGCATCAAATCCCGTTGGAATGGAACGCAAAGAAGCTAGGCGCGTGTCGCAAAATACAATAGAGACTATCCGGTATACGCTGAATGGATTAGGAAGCCTAGGAAGAGCCATGGCGTCATCCGGCCGACGTCGATATAAGGACGCCGAGCGTCGCGGAGGTAATTCAGTAGAGAAGGAAACGACAATTGGCAAGATCGAATATCAGGATGGTGGTGAATTTCAAGGTGTTCAAAAAGTCATCACCGAACGGGAAGATCTCTGTGTACCTGGGTAAGCGAGACTTCATCGACTACCTGTCGGGAGTGGAGCCAGTGGATGGGGTCATCCTGCTGGACCAGGAGTACGTGGACGGAGGCCGTATAGTCTGGGCCCAGCTGATATGCAGCTTCCGGTACGGAAGAGAGGAGGACGAGGTGATGGGCCTGAATTTTCAAAAGGACCTGTACCTGGTATCGGAGCAGATATATCCACCGACCAAGAAGATGGAGGCGAACCTGACCCGACTTCAGGAGCGTCTGGTCAGGAAATTAGGAGCCAATGCCATTCCCTTCACTTTCACCTTCCCCCAAAGTGCACCTTCGAGCGTGACACTTCAGCCAGGTCCGGACGAGGCCGGTGAACCCTGCGGGGTCAGCTACTGCGTCAAGGTCTACTCCGGGGAAAGCGAGTCCGACGTCAGCCACAAGAGGAGCACCGTGTCTCTGGGTATCAGGAAGATCCAGTACGCCCCTACCAAGCAGGGTCGGCAACCCTGTACGGTCGTGCGTAAGGATTTCCTGCTGAGTCCGGGCGAACTCGAGCTCGAGGTCACCCTGGACAAGCAGCTGTATCATCACGGCGAGAGAATAGCCGTGAACGTCTGCGTCAGGAACAACAGCAACAAGGTGGTCAAGAAGATCAAGGCTCTGGTCCAGCAGGGTATAGACGTGGTCATCTTCCAGAACGGCCAGTTCAGGACCGTCATCGACGCCGTTGAGACCCAGGATGGCTGTCCCATAAATCCTGGCTCTAACCTGCAGAAGGTCATCTACCTCAAACCTGAACTGGAGAATAACAAGCATCGACGTGGAATCGCTCTCGACGGCAGACTCAAGAGAGAAGACGGGGAACTGGCGTCCAGTACACTCTTGACCTCACCGGATGTCCGTGACTCATTTGGCATCGTCGTCTCCTACGCCGTCAAGGTGAAGCTCTACCTTGGCGCACTGGCAGGCGAACTTTCGGCCGAGCTACCCTTCATACTGATGCATCCCAAGCCGTCCGAAAGGGTGAAGCTGATGCCCAGCGAGAGTCTGGCCATCGAGGAACTTGTCCAAGAAGAAAAAGGACACGAGGCCGCGAACCTTCGGTTCGTTAAGGCTTGAAAAATTTATCAGCCGAAAAATTATATTTCATTTCTTAACCCAATTTAATTATAGACTAGATAGAGTTCAGCTGGCTGAGGAAAAATTTACGTAACTAATTCAGCTGTTATTTAGCACGTATTTTATTCTGTAATCAAGCGTTACCGACACTCGATCATGTAATTGTACGTAACGTGCGTATCAGGGTGGAATAAAAATAATTTTGAAAAATACGATATCCAATTACGTAATTTTGAGTTTAAAAAATTCCTAATAAATACCCTATAGAAATTATCACCGTACCACTCAATCAATTTTATAACGTGACAGTCATTCCTGCGCCTGTGACAATATAAATGGTACCCAATGAATTATAATCGTTCGATTAAATTAAATTGAGTTTCGATCAAATTCACTTTTCAACGGTTATACCGGGATGGACGTTTAATCTGACGTACATATAGGGTCTCAAGTATCTCTCGGCTGTTCTACAATTTATTCTCTAGGGGTGGCACACCTGTCATTATTCTTCTGGACTATGACGGGGTATCTGGACACCCCACGGTCTCGATTCCGTTCATGGGAATTTTATGGGGTACAATGACACGGGAAAATAATATGAAAAAAAGTCAATGACGCTCAACGTTCCTTTTTTATTGTTGGCACGTTGTATACCTGTTTCCGTTACTCTATCCCACTTCCACCTTAGCAGGTGTATCTATGTGTCCTTCTCTTCAGAATCTTCCCATCCTGTCAACTTCCTTGCGTGATCTGAAATACTTGGGCGAAGCAGGTTTCGAGGAGAAAAGTCTTTGGAGTCCACCCTATGTGCATTCACGTATTAAATATATACGTATATATACATATGCACTGTATGACACGCAACACGATACGTCAAACAGCCGGTTTTCTGTAATTGGGTTAAAATTTAAATTTAGAGGGGTCGAGCCTCGGATTTTATTATTATTTTATATCAAATGCATTTTGCGTAATAGAGGTCTGATTAATTTTTTTTAACCAAACGTATATATGGATATTAAGGTATTTAATGGGCTTAGCTGCTTTTACAACGGATATATAGGGTGGCTGTGAATTTTTTTATGATTACGATTAAGACTGGTTGAAAAAAAAAACATTTATTTTTGATATCAGATAAGTCATTTTGATTTCGAGTAAAGTTGCGTTATCTTTCCTGACTTTTTCAAGGGCTACTTGCATTTTGATCCACGTACTGAATGGTTTTTTTATTTTTGGTTTGCTCATCTTATTCCTATCTCCAGCACTGACTGTGACTGTACCGCCGTTAAGGGGAAGAAGCGCGAACTCAAAGCGAAGCAGTTTCCAATCCTGCTTATTCCTAGAATCTGATGGATGCTGATCAAAGCACAAGATCAGTAGTGATTTTACAGATGATTGGTGCCCCTTGAGTCATCACGTCTGTATCTGGAAAGTTTGTTCCGGTTTGCCTGGAGACTTGGGCCTCTGTGACTGTAATTAACGCGTGGAATAGATATGAAAGGAGTAAAATTAATTATTACGTAATTTTTATCTCTTATCAATGTTACGGATTAATTTTTTGTTTAATCGGCTTTATACAATTTAATCTTACTCAGGACCAAATACGTTATCAGCTTTTGACTTCTGATACAGGATCTTTATATATTTAATATTGCTTGATCCGATCATTGATTATCATTGTTTTTGGAGCACGTGTCAAATGTTACTCGATCGATCCTTGATCTTTTGCTTTGTATGTCTGTCAAAAAAAATCAAGTACTTCTCCATCTGTAGATCAGGAAGTGATGAATTTTGAATGGACCGGAGCAATCCTTCGTTTCGAGTATTGTTCTTGACTTCCGGTACCCTGGAAGTTCCGGGTGGGAGTCGTAGATTATTATCGTGTGAAATAGAAAATAAAAAAATTCAGTAAAATCAACGTATAAGAATAAAATGATAAGGTAAGATTAGAGTTTGAAAAATATTTTTTAGTTCAGTTTATCGATACGTAGATAATTTTCTTCGGGACCGGTAATTAATTATTCTCGTAATTACCAAAAAATTATTAATGACGACGTAACCGCGTTGTGAAAATCCCCCATTGGGAATGCTACGTTGAGAAATGAGAAATCGTTATCGAGATACAAAGCGAGAACAAATGAATCTCGACTGGGTGACGCGTTTATGTAGACTCAAGTAGGTGACGTAACTGTACATAAGAATCGCACGATAATTATTGTTGGAAACGCATCTGGTTTTACTAATAACAAAGAACTTTTTTTATTTCCAACTATCGATAATCGCGTTAGTTTCATTTGATTTGTATGGATTACGTTTGAGATTTTTTTATCGGGTCATTGAGGGCTCGATATCTGCAAACACTTATCAATTTTATATATATATATATATATATAGTTGATAAGCATATATCAACGTCACAGTTTGTCTGGCGTGTAATGGTACTTCTGGTTGATAAAAAAAATCAGGGTCTAGAAAAGTAACCCGGTCCATATTGATTATTTGAATTTTATGCGTGGGTTATGAGTTGATTTAAAAAATAAAAAAATACACGAATTGGTAATTCAGTATCGTAATGAAAGTTTTTAAAAATTTTATTTCAAAATTTCTGAAATCTAATAAACTTACTTTATCGAGTGTCACGTGGCCTGTGCCAACCATTGTTACTGCCTATACGGGAGATCCCATTAGCCACTCTCGATACAGTTTCCAAGTGAGCGGCGTGAGTCACGAGTCTTTGGCCATGACAATACTTGAGGCCAGTGGATAGGAGTTACTTCGAATGCAGTATATATTTTTCGTGAGTTAAGGTGCGCCGAATACTATTTTTTTTTTTTTTTTTTTTCATTATGGTACTTGATTTCATTGGACTCTCTCCCGAGGTTTAATTGTATTTAATCAATTTTTTTATACAACACCGAGGCCCGGTATCGCGAAAAGTAATTGAGAACCATTCGGTTTTATTGCAAAAATCTCATTAAATTTTGCCGACGTAAATGAAGGCTTCGGAAGACATTGAAATTTTTGTTATACATTTGGTTGATTTATATAAAAAAATATTTTTAAATTCCTTGATAACGTTCCGCGCGGTTCTAAGACGTCCCTGAAAATTTTTTGCAAATGTAATTCTTTGCCGTTTAATTCAAGGAGCCAAAACTCAAATCGTACTGAATTTCTCTACTTGAAATTGCAACGCTTATGAGCAAAGCGGTCACGGTTAACCTTGCACCATAAATCTGACTGTATAAACCGTTATTAGAAACTTGTGGAACGGCAGGTAGATTCGGAATAGCTCGATAATTCAAATTAAACATTCTTTACGATCCATTCATTTTTAATTAGTTAAAAAGAACCAAGCGCGAGGTTATACACTGATTAAAATTACAGATTACCCAACGAGGGTTACCGCCATCAGTGGGAGGATCAGTAGAATTTAGAGATTTCTTTTTTAGAACGTACCGTATTTTCTGTAGCTCGTAACGTGGGTAAAATTTGAAATATTACTTTTAATATGCGTCGTCGCGAGATAAGATTTTAGTTCTCGGATAATTCGTGTAAATGTCTTATTCATTTTTTGACGTTTCGAGTAAAATTATTTTCTTGAGGTTTCACTCTGTATTCGGCAGTACCGATTCGATTCGTACGTCACAGTTTTTTGTGTTCGAGTTAGTTTATGCATACGAATTGAAAAAATAATTGGTTATCGTACGTTACCGTGCATCATTACTCGTGGTTTATGAGGCATGTAAACACGCTGATTATTTTGTATCGGTGGTCAACAATTTATCGTAATGGCAGTACTGAAAGGCTTGTTTAATAAAGATTGTGCGTGACGTGTATAATCGATTGTAGAAAATATCGTAACGAGCATTGTAAAATATTGTGACCATATTAATTACGTTAACGATCAATTTCAGGCATCAATTGATATCTAAGCTTGATTTTACATTCAGTTTATCAAAGTGAAACATTGTTCCGTTCTTCGGTTGTCAGGTTATTTAATTTCGTTTCTAATTCTATCTCAATGATTTTGCTATTACTGATACATGGTAATGGATGTTTTATCATGAGACTACTGTTACCTAAATTTTTATCTTTTGACGCAGTCTTTCCGGCTGTCATTCTTTAACATTCCTGCACCGGGTGTGAGAAGTTTGACTGCTACTGTGCATCACGTCACATTTGACGACTCTAACAAAATTGACAATCGAAAACCCTGCTAACCAACGTTTCATCATTGAATCTTCATTGTAGCAAGTAAAACAGGCGAGAACTCTACTGTATCGATCAAACAGTGCACGACCTTACCGACAGATAGTAATATGATAGTTTTCAGCTTATCGTGTGCACATAACAGTCTGCTTTCGTTGGCCGGAGGTAAATGAAATAGGTATCTTATGCTTTCCGTTAGTTCAGCAGCGACTCAACACAGTTTATTCGGTTTAACAAAGTAATAGCTTCGTCAGCCCACAGATAGCAGCACTCTCGATAACCTGTGATAGTGTCAGTTTTGCAGAGCACGAAATACACGGAAACATCTAGTCTATTTATCTACACTTAACGCTAAGAGTAATATAATCAGTTCCCTGAATGGGTGAGTTTCATAAATGTATTTGAAATCCGACCACGGTGTATATATTTTTACTTATTGGTAAGAGGACAAAATCATATCGCGCCTAATCAAAGTAAAATTTTCGAACGAGACTGGCATGAATGATAAAACCCCAGTTCAATGATATCTTATCAGTAAAAGTTTGTATCCTACTCTTATCTGAAACCGTCGATCCGTGATACGGCAGGAACAACGTGTGACAGTGATATTATAGTCAGGACGATAATTTTCCATCTTTAAAATTATGTAAAACTTACCGACGGTAAGTACCTACAAGCATTCCGAAAAAGCTACCTTGACAAACGGGCTGGAGCTCTGCGAGGTTATGTTAAATTTCCCGTGAGCAAAAAATTAACACTGCGCTATCATTATAGTCATAAACACTGCGAAGTGCTCCACTTAAGTAATTATTCAATCGTCTTTCGCATTAAGAAAGAATCCCACGTGTGTTTCGTTGTGATCGTCACTCGTGTCACTTTATATAAAATTACAGGATGTTCGCACGTCTTGTTTGTCGGAGCATTTAACTCGTTGGGCAAAAGCCGGCAGGAGTTAAGTGTACGAAATTTGTCGTAAGGTCAAATATTTAAGAGAAATAGTTGAACGCGCCAAAAGACGAATTCGGTATTGTCTGACGTGTCGTTATTTTCTAGCGGGTGACGAGAACAAAAAAAAATGCGGGAACGATACCGCGGACTTCGATATGTGGAAGTAAATAGGTACGGAACCTGGTGGCTAAGAAACGTTGACGTATAGTAGCGACGTGACGGGCCTGCGAACTACGGCGTCAAACGTACTATGGAATTTCGCATTACCTTGCGCTTTTTCCAGCCGATTCCAATTTCAGCCTCGGTTCTTCATAGGGCTGAAGCATTCGTCCTCTACCCTCAAACTGTACACGTGCGCTTTTCAGAACGTGCGCGGATCCCCTGAAGACCCTAATATTACCAACATATGTTGAACTATTCAAAATAGGAAGAAAAAGATATATGTATATATATATAAGAAATCATGAACGTTGAAATTTTCAAAATACATATACAATATAAAATTCCCAGCAAGTTATTTTATGCGCGATACCATAATATGAAATTTATTGACAGACGAGTGTGTTTTGATTTTTTTTTTGGAGAATTTCAAACTAACAATTTTAAGTGTAAATCTACATATATTATTCAATCTCATACGCGATATTAAAAGTCACACCCAGAAAAATTTTCTAATCAGTTTAAGCTGAGAGTTTCGAAATTTGATAATACCCGCGCGATCGACATTCAGTCGCTGCTATCAGCTGTCTAGTATAACGTTCGTATCTTTTTACGTTATCTCCAAGATAATGAAAAACCAGGCGCGACCTAGAGCACCGAGTCGTGTGCTGTTTACCATAGAGCACAGGTGTTGGATAGGTGAGTCCGTGAAGTTGTCCCAAAATAGAGTTTGTCAGTGTCATTCCAGCTTGTTGAAATTCAAAAATAAAATTACTGAACTTTAATTTTTCCCAGGTCCAGTTGGTCTCCTCGGCAAGGACTATAAAGAGTATCAAGGGAGTCTCGTAAAATTCGAGCTCGGTTCCATAAAAAAAATCAGGCATTACCAAAGAGGGTCAAAGAGCAATGTCATTTCGCGTGCTACCTGAGGATCTGAAGTCAGTTGCCAAATCGGAGTTGAACGAGGACGAAACTCTCTTGGGACAGGATGTGAATCATATTTTGGATTGGTTAAAAAAACAGCCACACATTAACGCAAGGAAGGATCCACAATGGCTGGTAGGTTTCTTGCGTGGCTGTAAGCACAGTCTGGAGAGGACGAAGGAGAAGATAGATGCTTATTACACGATAAGGACACACTTGCCTGAATTATTTGCCGATCGAGATCCAAAGTCATCGAGGATTCAAGAGATTCTCGATCTGGGGTACGTACCATTGAAGTAACATATGTGAACGCACCTTTATTACTCTCGTGTCTCAATGTGCCCCGCCTGTGATCCATCAGCACTTATCTGCCGTTGCCGCTGACAGAGAAGCCAGACAGTCCACGGATCGTGTTAATTCGGGGCGCCATCTATGATCCGAACAAATATACTTTTTTGGAAATTTTTACTGTCAATTTCATGATAATGGATCTACTGCTGCTGGAGGACGATCGGTTAGCGATTTAATTATTTATACTATTTTTAAACGTAACTATAATTTTGGTATTGATATACGTGCTATTTTTATTTTTATTCTTGTCCATCCAAGGCTAAATGTCGCGGGTCAGGATACCTTGCTGGACCTAACCGGAGGTAGAGTGGAGCACGTGTCGCAATTTTCACCAACCATCATCAAAAAAGTCGTCACGTGCTTTCAGGTGGAATTGAATTTTATAATGGATGGCTTGATGGAGGGTCTATGAATGATTATGATCTTTTTTTTTTACAGGATGCTTATCCCATCAGGACCAAGAGCTTACACTTTATTAATTCACCGACGACCTTCGACCTGATCTTTTCTATCTTTAAGAGATTCATGAAGGATAAGCTGAGGCAAAGGGTAAATTTTTTATCATCGTTAAAGATGCTTTTGATCATACCAATCATTCTTGTGCTATAAATTTTTTTTAAATTTAAATACTGACTTTCTCAAATCAGGCATATTAATTCTAATGTTTCTTATCTAATTGATTGAAGATTCTTAAGTTTATCAGTAAAGTCTGTGATGGTAAATTATTTAAAAATAATTTATTGTTTCAGATCAAAGTTCACAGTACTGCTGATAAAGTATATGATTACATACCTAAGCAAGTGTTACCTTCTGATTATGGTGGCGAGGGACCATCTGTTGCAAAATTGACCAGTAAGTATCGATTGAGACTGACAATTGTATCAGTAAAATCGATTGGTCTTCACAGTACAGATTTATAGGCAATGAATATATTATTTTCTGATGTCCATACCACTCTTTTAGGTCACTGGAAACAGAAGGTACTGGAAAACCGTGAATTCTTCCTGGAGGACGCGAAGTTCGGTGTAACGGAATCAAAGAGGCCGGGAAAGCCCATTTCCGGTGCTGATCTCTTTGGAGTAGAAGGCAGCTTCAAGCAGCTCAGCATCGATTAAATCCCAGCTCTCTGACCAAAGAGAGAAAAAAAACGTTCCTGCGATTCTTTTTTTAAGAATATCTCTAGCATTAGGCATCAGATTGGTCAAAACAACAGACTGATTAGCACGTGAGATGCCTGTACCAAAATAAAAAAAAAAGATAGTCATCCAAGCCAAAAAAAATCGTTACAAGAACAATTCTTAAATATTACCATGATATCTGAAAACGTTACTATTGGACATAGAAAGCAGCCTTTACCCAGGATGCTACAGTTTGAACACACGTGTCTGTAATGTCTCGTCAGAGGTCGCTTATATTATGCTTCCGATAGGCCAATATGTGCCAGTATATCCATGGAAATGATAAGAAAATCTAGAAAATCCCATGAGATCCAGTCTTGGATTCTGCCAAGTGGAGGAAAGAGATATTTGGATACATGAAGAGGTCAGAAGGAGATCAAGCAAGGCCGTGACCAGATAAAACAATATAAATATATATATATATATTATACTAGGTAGTCCATGTTAAAAGGAGGGATTGCAGACACAGTATACTACGTACATACTAGTTACATACCACACAAAGCAGTAGGTTGCGCCAAGGTGGAGACAAGGGATGGAAGGATCGGAGAGTAGGTGAGACTTGTCTTCGGTAAGACATTATTAAGGACGTGCCTGGAATAGCAGGCTGGGTAATTACATTATCATCCGACAGACAACCCAAGTCCCGAGCACCGACGTCGGATAGACCATCCACCCCTTTGGGCGTCCAACGCACCCTTCAGAATAGGAATACGTGTTCGATCGTAATGCGATAATACACGTGTGGATGAGGGTTGATCGTTCGCATTTCTTCGGCTTTTTATTTCCTTCGGAAATTTTTATATCGTCCTACCCCTGCGAGGAAGGAGTGCTCGAGGAAGGGTGTGTTTTTGAGGAATATTTTGTACCGTAAAAAAATATTTATTTCCTTTGTCATTGTAGGGAAAATAATTTTTGGAAAAGCAGGATTGTTTTTTTCTTAAATTTAAATAGATTTAAAAAAAGGGGGCGGAAAGACACAGGTTGTCAGCCATGATGAAGGTAGGCGTTTAAATTACCTCAGCCCTTTCTTCTTGTATCTACGTGCGAGATCTGCCCCAATGCGAATTTCGCACGTTTCGGTAGCAGGGCGTCGCGACGCTTGTATCCAGATGTACGCCGATGTATGCGTTGGTGTATATGCAAATTATCCGGCGTCCCTGCACACGTGCTAACATCCGTCGATGCTATCTCGATTCTCTCATCCACCTCGAAACCCATTGGGGAACGCGGGCTAGGGAATAATTTGAATAAGAAAAGTTTCGTCTGATTTTCGTCGCGCTCAGAGACCTATGGATTCCCAGAGAATCGGAGTGGAGTGGGCGAGGTAGCCTGAAAATTGGAGTTTTACGGATATCCGTTAAGATCTTCGCAAATGCGTTTCCAGAGCTGCGTCATTATCTTTTTTTTCCTTTTTTTGCCCCTATCTTGTTATCCTTGAAAAATTTCAGTCCATCTTTCGATCTTGCAGATATATATATTGTATATATATATATATATATATATATATATTGTATATATATCTGGATATATATATATATCTTAATTTTTGCAAGAATCGTCATTTTTCTAACCCAAACCGAAACAGTACGTTCAATCGTCATGTACCAATTTTTTATTCTGTTTCAATGAAACCGATTGATACGCATCGACGACCCAGTGTATCCAGGTCACGGCCCCACGCATGATTTCCAAAAAAAAGTTTGAATCCTGAAAAAAAAGATCAATCATCTTCTATGAAAATTCCTCTTCAATCTTTAATCAATTTTCATGCAAATCCTGAATTCGTCTTACCAGTCCCACGTTAATCTTTCACAGTCCTGTACACCAGAACCACCAAAATATTAAAGTGTAACGTCATAAAATTTGTGGGCTATATAATTCGTACAAAAATTCGTAGCGCGACGACATAAATATTCTCTAAATTATTTAAGCCACGAACCGATCTCTCTTCGCCTGTACTTTGCGGCCTGTACGCTACAGTGCGGTACACTATGGTACAGTACAGTATGGCATACTATAGACGGTGTATGGTTAAGTTAAGAACCCTCGTACGTACTTTTCGTTCCGTTTGATTTCTCTCAGGGACTATAACGGCTGCCGCCCCCTAACCCGGACCACTAGCCTAACCTAACCATCCAGTTACGTTTTTATTCTGCTAG
The DNA here is from genome assembly GCA_030142595.1 of Trachelus iudaicus. Classification (NCBI taxonomy): domain Eukaryota; kingdom Metazoa; phylum Arthropoda; class Insecta; order Hymenoptera; family Cephidae; genus Trachelus; species Trachelus iudaicus. Next base: position 411,095 of record JARQTH010000324.1, on the reverse strand, counting down.
TTGGCTGGCTGCCTACAACTGCCTACCTTTCTGCCCTCATGACTTACCAATGAAGCCGTTTCGCCAGTGGTATATACGGTACAGATATATCTACCCTGCAAGGACACGTTACAGGAACCGGCTTGTATGTAAGCGTGCATAATGAATATTGAAAAAAAAAAAATCCAAAATTGATCGTATTATTTTTTTACATACTTTTGTCGTCGACTGTCACTCTTCTATTTGGTTAACGGGTCTTGGTCGTCAAAGGGATAATTTACTATCTTATTCGTACTGCTCGTACCTGCCATTCGATCTCTCTTGAAAGTATGACGATCGGCTAATGGCAATTGCCGCTAATCGGTAGAAAACGTTCGTATTCGAGGTCGTTCCAGAGGTCTGACGTTCGCGGAGTCAACGCGTCACCGTAATACAATTTAACGAGCGGTGGCTTTCGCGAGAATTATTTTCTTCCTTATTGGACGGAAGTACTTGGAGATCTTTTTTTATCGCGATTCCGTGATTCCGCGATTCGATACCTTGTTAGGCACCGTTCATAGTCGATTGCAGGGTAGGTTGACCGTGGCGATAATTTCTGTACGTTAAAAATAATAAATTAATCAAGTTATCTTGTCGATCGGATTTCATAAGGATTACGGAGTATTATCAGCGAGATGATGGGTACAAAAAAACTTTTTTACGTTAGTCGCGAAGCGAATGGCATGCAAGGAGAACCTGATGGACAATAGGTGAAATTATGAAATAAAGTGGATGACCTTGATGCTTACGTGTATAATAAAAACAGGTTCTGATATATCGATCATATCGATCAGACCCAATTCCGCAGTACCGATCATTTTAAATGGCAAAATTCTTGCGGCAAAGATATTCTAACGATACTTCGCATCGTCTTTACGCTGGAACTGCGTCTTGTCTGGTCGATTATTAACGCGAAAGATGGCGCCACCCTAATTCTCTTCGGCTTACAATTAATTCTCCCAGAGGGCAGCACCGGCAACTTGCTAGTTTTACCTATGGCCTTGCAAACCAGCCTTGATCTTGTGCTGTAATTTTCGCCGCTTCTGCCATCCACCATTCTACGCAGGATCTCATTTACTTAATTTAATTCATCGCTCAGGATCGTTAATGCGCTTGTCTGTAAGATTATTTCCTTATTACGTATTCAATGCCGAGTGATATATTACGTATATACGTGGATATGCCTACTGATACTATATAATTAATAATTATTTTTATTGTCAATACATTATCGTAAAGTTGTGTAGGGTAGTACATACCTATATCAAAATTTTATTATTATGCTAAATATTTTTTAATTTTTTAAATATTGTATAACTTCACACCGTACATTTCTAATGGACTATATGGAATTTAGTGTAGGTAATGCTCCTATGGTAACTGTTTACCGACCGAGTAACGCATGAGATTTAGGAAGCATAAATTAGCTGCTTATTGGACGAATACTCAGAAATTCTCAGACAAAAGCATACAGTTGACATATTGGGGCACACCTCGAACTCTCTATATATATATGTACGATAGGAATGTATATACCGCGTGAGATGTTTGAAGGAAGTTAAATGTCTTGTTTTCTTTTGACTCTGTGTTTCTAGGAAATCCCATGTTATTTGGGCCGCTTTGTAATTTACGTATTTCACATTTTTATTCGACGCACGCGTGATTCACGTGCTTCAAGTAGAGGCACCTTGTATGGATATTTCGCGTTAGGACGAACAGGCTGTATTTTTTTTTTCTAAGCCGCTAAAACTTTTCAAATCATTCATTTCTCAGCCGCATTGAATTTGCATGCTTTAATGCTTGTCGACGTTGCGCAATTCAAAATGAAAAATTCGTTTAGTTGACCAACCAATTTTTTAAAATTCCTTTCAATGGCCACGTGATCGGATTGCGGTAAAATTAGCCACCTGAAATGTACGGGGTGTCAAAAAAAACGTTTCATAAATGTCAATTCGTCTCTGCGACCATGTAAAAATTTTTTTTCCATGTTTTGCTCTCTTTATTTACTACTTTAATTTGCACTGCGACAATGTTTTGTTACGCTCGATTGTCAATAATTCTTGTAACTACGTGCAGAACATATTTTTAACTGTACTATGCAAAAGAATTATTGTCCTGTGTTTGTGGGTAAACGAACATTCTGTTTTTACCGCCAGCATAAGTTTTCTATTTATAAGACGATTGCCGCTCAATAAATAATATAAATTTTATTAATGTGCGTATCCACGATTAACGTTACCGATATACATTTCTTATCGTTCACAGGTTAAAAAAACGTGTGGCCACGACAAAATATCTTTTGACGTTACGCGCGGGGCACGAGGACTGCGTCCTGCTGTTGATCGAAGATATTCTCAACGTATGCGAAACGCTGAACGTTACGCAAATATTTTGCAAATTTTCGTCAACACGGCACAACGTTACCCCGAAATCGCAAGATCACGTGGTCGTATTTGAACGACGTGCTAACCTAAAAAATTAAAAGTGCAGAAAGGATATCGCAAGTAAAATTTAATTTTACGTGCAATAATAATTCGCACAATTACGTCACGACGACCGTCACGGTTGAGAACGACGAAAAAATTTATGCCTGAATCGTATCGTGCAGATCGAATTGATTTTGTTCGTATTGAACGTTACTCTGGTCCATATGTGTATTTATCTATTCAAGCAGTATATATGTATATATACGTGTTATATCATTCCGAGAACGTACGTGCGTCGTCAAAACGCTAATTCAGTTTTGGAAAGTGTCTGGGACTCACTGAGAGCTTCGAACCGATTTCTCCTGAATTCTGTACGAGTTTGCAATTACCAGTTTCCGGATAGTCTGATCTTCTCCCATGGGTAGCAGCAACTTCCCTCTGGACCAAGGAGAAACTTCCGTTTCGCGAATATACCGCGAACGTATATAAACTCGTATTTGCGAATTAAGGCAGTCTCCGTTACAGCGACAAACGCGACTGTCGCTTGGAACCAATGGTACCGGGTAGTTAATTAAAAAATTTTGAAAATCACGTACAAATATTTACCGTACACTCGTTAAATTCTAATCGACGAGTGACCCATTTTGTCAAAAAGATCCTTGCGGCTAAAAACGTTCACCAGGCTGTAAAGAATTTATTAATTAACCTTGGGGCGTATATACATATATATATATACATTGTGGAATTTCTTTTGAAAGTCATTTACAAAATGCTACAGTCACTTCGCGTACTAAGGTATACATATGTGTGTGTTACAGATAAAAAACAATGATATAGTTTTACGGTTAAAATTGATTTCTTTTCTTTTTTTTAGTTTATTAAATTCCATCACGGTCAATCACTTTTCTGCGAAAATTTTGCAACGGTTTATTGACATAATCTTAGTCTATGCTAAATTGTTCAACGGTGCGTAAAGTAATGGCGATTCGAAATACAGTAAGACTGTTTGACAGATGAAAAAGCACGTGCTCTATGGTAAACAAAAATAGAAAGGAAACGTGCGCGAATGATATTTTGGGTCTTATATGTAAACTGGTAATAGGAATGACAGCGGATCAATGACTGGGGGCTATTTTCCCTCGATTGTCCAGCGACGATATCGCGCAACTGCGAACACGCCTTAAGTGGTACATAATGGTTATCTTTTTTTTTCACTTTTCAATTTACGTCTAGGTGTACTTTCACTTTTTTTTTTCATTTTACCTGATTCGCCTATTTTTTTTCACTCATAAAAATTGTGGTCATAATTCTTTCTGGTCCTTTTTCTAGTCGACGTCTTGTTTTCTCTTGGACCAGTTAACCAGATGGGCGCACAATCCTTTCTCCGTGTACAGCTGCACCCTTAATTGAGGTGGATGCTTCGCAATTGTATACATTTTCACGGGGATTCCCCGTAAGAGACGCTCGTAATTCCCATCGAGCGACAAAGTCGCTCGACACACTTTTAATTAAGATCGCGACCGTCGCCGTGGCTGAACCGAGCTTGAGACTCGAGATTGTAATTGAGTCTGAGCTTTGGGTCGTCCGATATTTATTTTCTAGCCGAAGACGCCAGGATAGGCTGAAAGTGATTTGAGTAATTTTGAAAAAAAAAGAATGGATTCTAAATACAAGAATAGCCAGAGTGAGATGGATTGTTAATTGGAGTAATTAATTTTGTATGCTCACTGCGACAAATGAGATTTTAATTGTCACTTACCCATTACGTGAACAAGGAACATGTTTTTATTTAGCATAATTTGAATAACTTGCTTCATAGTAGTAAATTAATAAGAGCGATAATTTACTGTCTTCTGAGAATCTTGTGGCTTTTCTCGCACTTGTAATTTCAATTTTATAATTAAATATCTGCATAAACGTGAATTTACGTTGTTACGAATAATTGATTTTTTAATAGAAAATTATTTAATGCCATTTAAAGTTTTATGTGTTTGGGCTAATAAAGTATAACAATATCTTGGTACGAAATTATCAAGAGGCTAATTACAAGTGGCTAGTTTCTCTATAATTTTTCAAAAATCCTATACAAAATTTTGAAAAAGCAACATCACACGTGATTCATGGATCATTAGTCGCACGTATCACGTTTCAATAATACATTGCCTGTCATTCCATTATTCATTGTAACACGTTCAGGTCCATTCCCAAGTCCATTATGTTATCTCACATGATAACTAAGATTACGTCATAATTGTATCTCAGCGGATAAATTAAAAATATCAAATAATCCATTAAAAAAAAATGACCTCCGAAAATCTGACAGGTGCGAATGATCGAACAATATTGGAGAATAAAAAAAAAATGAAAAAAATCACATTCCAATCTTACTCAATCTCAATATCCACACGCAATCGCAATCAGAAAAAAAAATTGCCCTATCCATTCGCTTCAGAAATCCATTTGTTACGTTTCCAACAGTGGCAAATGATTCATCATGCTTTTGCTGTATGTTGCTCGCGTTACATAATCATTTTGCATGGACAATAGGAACTGTCCTATTCGACATGGCCAGTACCATTGTTAACGATACTCAATGATAATCATCACGTACATCGAATGATACAGTGAGACGAGCATTTGGTACACGTATATTTTGTATATATGTATAAAAATAAAATGGCATACTTTTTCGAAATTAAAATTTTTCTTTTTTTATAAAAATATAGCGAAAGCGCGAAATTTGACTGATTCGTTACTATTATATTTTTATTGGTAGATTTTGACAGACACGCAGTTCGCTTAATTTTTTATTCTTTTTGCTTCACTTTCAGACTCGGTACCCTCGGGCTCAATTAATTTTCGCAATTCCATCATTTCGAATTTATCGGCCGATACGAATATTGATTGCACAACACGTTGTTATCATTGTTTATTATTATTATGAAATTACAAAAATTCGAGCGTACGATAAATATCTTTGCTTATCTAAATGATTAGTAATTCTACCTGTATTGTGCGTGGACGTTCGATTGGATGCTGAATGTATCAAGAGCGTAGGGAGTGGAATTGATCAAGGTTATGAAATAAATTGAATTACGTGTATTGTCAATGAGGACTATTGTCGCTGTATAAAAGCGTACAATAATCGGTATTGATCGTTGATCGATTATTGGTAGGGTGTATCAGAGTAAAGAATTTTGTGGCCTACATTTTTATCGTTTACGAAAAAAATGGGGGTTTGGTGGAATTAGCTAATTTTATAAAAATTATAGGTGTTATACCCAGTATCGATAAAATTAATTGAACTTGGACCGATAAGACGGTGGAAAATTGTCTAATTGATTTTTTAGTTATAACGTCAATTGGAGGTATTATGGTTTTTCTATATATATACTGCAATTGGAAGGTTAAGCCGCGTGAGTTATTATACAGCTTCCTTTTATTTTCTTAATCGACATCTCCCAGTTCTTCTCGCTACCAGCGTTTTTGATTTTAATGAAAGGATAATATCTGCCAGGAAATTAATCGCTGCACCGTCTTCGCATTGAACGTCCATGTAATCGATAAAGAAAATTGAAATAAGACGGATGCGATTAGACGTTATGGATATCACGTATAAATATTGAATCTGTAGATACGTCAATTTATGTCTGGAAAAACGTCACTGAAAAGCCTCCGGACGCTTCTAATCATGAATGCAGTCCCAGGCAGCCTAGAAAACTGCATAAATCATGCCAATAAGAAACTAACACGGGAGAATCTGGTATAATTTTAATTTGAGAAAAGACCAACGAATAATCCCACTAAACGGAAGCTGTGAACCTGAAGGGTGTATAGGAAGAATAAAAAATGTTCAAAAAATAAAAAACAAAAAAATAACAAACATAAACCAGCAATTAACTTATACGATACCATACGTATATGGTCATAAAGTTGAAAACTGTAAAGCGCGTAAAAGTTTACGAGAAAAATATAAAGTAATTTCAGTAAAAAAATTTTACCTCGTACGAAGCTTTTACCTCGAAGGAAAAAAATTTTACCTCGAAGGAAAAAAATCGTACTATGGTCGACTTTCAAAATCTTTCAATGTTTCGGACTACAAAAATCGTGTCACGTGCGAGATACTGCGGTATGAGAAACCGTGTCGTACCTACTTCTGTACGTTCAACAAGAAGAAGGTTAAGTCGTTGACCCTGATTCGATTTAAAAGCGCGCTATTTGAATGGCAGTATTAGCCTGCGTGGAATTTTGTGTAGCCAAAACAAATTTTTTTTCCAAATAGTAAAAAACAAAGTTTCCACGTGTTTCCAGTGGTCCATGCGCAACTTCCGATCGTATCCTGTCCAGGTGGGTCGAGGTCTTCCGGGTGTTGTGCTCGCGCGGAGACTCAGTCGGAAAAACTGAAGCAATGATTTCTGCCGTTCGTGTCGCCGCGTTTAAAACTCTTGGGGAAAAAAAAAAGTATCTGTAGCTAATTCGAACGAACCGAATCCGAACGCGTTACGGCCGCAGCGGAATTTCCGCTCTGTCGATCACGTACCAATCTCCGGTTCTATTTACCTTTTATGTAACGAGAACGGCTTCGCCATCCGTTCGCGGTTTTACGTATTGCGTAACCCAAACGTTCACGTACGAAAATTCGTAGGATCGTACGTTGACGTTTCCAGTGCCACTATTAATTTCTATAAAGACTGTACCAGCCATATAAATTAAAAGTAATTTTGTTTTGGACACGATATTGATTAATTTCTTGCACTTTGTTCTCTCGATTTCTCGTGTACAGTGACTACAGTAATGTACACGATATTTCTGTAGTCATTCTGGGACTGATCATTATTCTTATCGTTCAGGTAAAATCTGGTTATGTCACGAAATTTTAATACCGTACACATTACTCGGGTACTGTTACTCCGAAACTAATTATTATTGGACTTCTTAATTAGGCTGGTGATGAACTTCCGTTGGGTTTATGTCTTCACGGTTCGTTATACGTCACGTTGGGAATGTCAGTTAATTTTGTTATTATAGGGAAAAAAAAATTTTCATATTCCAAAATTTGTCAAAATCTGCGATTAGTCGAAGAACAACAATTTCTTACGTAAAGAATTATTAAAAAATTACTTAGAGATGACAGCTCGTTTTACCATGGGCGATAAAAGGGATTACAGAATTTCGTTGTATTTGAAGAAAAGATAATAAAAAAGGCCTACGAGAATTTTGGTTTAATCGGTAATCAAACAATTTGGTCGAATGACGTATTTCAGTGTCCAAGTAGGCTCGTCAAATTTTCGGTCGTTAATAAACGATTGATTGTCCATAAATATATGTATGCGTGTATACATATATATACACGCTTCGGTCATAGGTATGTGGATCGGTCACGTATAGCTCGTAAAAAGTCTTACCCTGTCGGTGACACCCTACGATTTCTCTAGAGTTTCTGATACCTTATGGAAACAAAACGTGGTTGAGTAGCGGCAATCACGGATTTATACATCGGCCATTTTGATATTCAATACCTATAGGTAATATCAGGCGATTCAGTAAAATATATAACGATAAGGATCGTATCCCGAAGTATTTTCCGGCTGAGCTTGTGCAAACCCTTATCCGACGTTAATAAAACGACGCCAGACCTGTTAGCAGTGATAAGAGCTGATAATAAAAAAATCGAAAACAATCGCTATCTCTGTGGACATTAACTGGTACAATTAGTCTCCGTATTGATTTCGGTGGTGGAAAAAAAAATTACGAAATACCAAGCTGTCGGTAGGTGAAAATAAATCATTCAACGTAGCCGGATCGTACTCGGGTCCCAAAAGCTCTTTGCGAGTCCCACGTATGTCTGAGATGGCATCGACCTTGGAGACTCGTAAAGAGAGAAAAGGAAATGGCTGGGCATTAATTTCCTAAAAAGCATCTACGGTCTCTCTCATTAAATGATTTACTCTGGTCATAAACCGCGTACGATCACCGTAAACGTCTTATATCGTCCGCCACACGTACGTCGGCGCATCCAACCATCCGCGCATCTAAAGTTCCGTCCTTCGAAACCTTACGTCAGTTCGACGTTTTTCGTCGCAAAAAGCTCGAGTCACGTATATGCGGGAGCTTCGAATAAATGATACATACGACAATCGAACAGGTAGGCGTGGACGGATGCCGTCGGGTCTTGGGTGAGGAGGCGAGGTGACGAGGGAGGCCTTGGGAGCTTGCGACGGAGCGTAGCAGCCAATAGCAGCCGCAAGCTCGACCCGGCCGGCCAATAGGATGCGAGCTGTTGATGACGTGACGTTTGGGGGCGGGGTCAGGAGTCACTTGTGAGGGAGCTGGACACGCCCCCAATCGTTCGTCAACCGTCGGAGCTTGCAAGCTCGCAAATCCTCGTAGATGCGCGTCCGCGTGCACCGACGCCTAGGGACGCGATTACAGACGCCTCTAGACGCTGATGCAGCTTCGATTTATAATACAGAGACGCACGACATTGAAATGACAATTCAATCGAAGCGCATTGAGTGTGCTTGCGAGCTTAACGACAGTGACGTCATATGCCGTTGCAGGACCTATGGTGCTAAATTATATATGTATATATATATATATAATTTTTTACATGCATAAAATATTTTTTTTATTTTTAACATCATTAAACCGGATGGATCTTAATGCGATGATGATCATTTATATTTTCAGAACAATCAATCAATCGGTTCCGTTGACCAGTTATTATAAACGTAAGCCCGCATTCCTGGAGGGAAAAAAACGAAGTTCTTTTTTTTTATTATCTATGTATATATACTACGTTATGGAAACAACATACCAGTTCCTGGTAATATATGTTGGACTTGCTCATTATGCTTGAGGTGATCGTAGCCAATGACGTTGGTATTGCAAATCGAGTAAATTAATAGTTCGATGATCCGGGTAATCAAGATGATTTCAGTGCATGCGTGTTACGTTATGATATTCGGGACACGTTCTTTCTTTCTGGTTGGTCATACTGGCCGATCGATAACAACTTGTCATTCGGGACGAGCGTCGATCAGAACTTCCGGTTTGCGCGTTTTCAGATTGTGCTGTATTTAGTGTATGTTGGTGCATGTATGTATGTACGTGAAATAGTACGATTTCGGCCCTGAGCAAATCTATGTGTTCAAAAATTGCGTCATCCTCAACGTACCTCGTGACGTCAGCAGAAGCGTTTTCACTTTCATTTTCATTGCACATTCTATGGCGACGCTGAAATTATGCCGTTTACGACGTTTCTGCACTCCACGTTGAGAAGCTGACGTTAAAGATTCTAAGGACATCTGGATAAGCGTAAAGTGCGTGGATAATAAGTTCAGTAAAGTCTGTTTTCATTGGAGCAAAAAAAAATAAAATATTTGTCAAACCAACCGCATTGCAATAATAATTTTTTTATTTGACAATTTTTTAGGGGGGCAAGGGGGGCACGTGTCCCCCTTTTTTCGAATTATATAAATTTTTTTCACATACCTTCAATATCTACTGCTGGCTGGCAGTATGAATTTCGCTAATATGCGGTATAAGCAGAAACGGCGATAATTGCTAAAATTGCTAATTATTTGCCAAACTCTTTAACGTATCTTCGCATAAGACGCAGTCGATTTGTATTAGACAGTTTTTTTACACTGGGCAGACAAGTAGCAATGAACTGGGAAACTATTTGTTAGTAGTTAATAAAAAGTGCCTATTTAATTATTTCATATCTGAATAGTTAGTATATATTACTCTTTTTGTTGATTCAATTTTCTTCCGTGATTATCCGATTATTTATGTACGTCACAATAACTCGTGATTCTGACGTCATTCTTTTTATGGTTTAAATTTATGGAAAGTAAATATGGTATTTTTTTGAAAACAAAATTTTGAAAATTATTCGAGAAAAAAAGAGCGAAAGGATGCTCAAGTAATTTGGCAATCAAACCCTCTAATACTTATCGCATGACCTTGTAATTTCCATTCGTCCTCCTGCGATTCCTCCTCGTGCGTTTTCAACGAGCGACGAACGCCTTGATCGCGACTACTATCCATTGACATTCCGCTGAGATTTGCTTGTGGTATACGACAGTGTCGCCTTAACGCATTTGCTTTGCGTTTAGCGTTCAACTGACCTCGACAATTACATACCAGAAATTACCTACGACATCTGTATATTCCAATGACAAGGAAACGTCGCTGACATTAATAATCCAAAATTGTATTTGCGAAAAAAAAATTCAAATCGATCATTTTCCAAAATATCCGATACCAAATACAATAAGAACGCATTTGCTTGCGCGAAAGTGAATAAATTTTAAAGTATCTTGTTGGGTACCAGGAGAAAGTTATCACAGTTTGCACTGTCCAATGCAAAAACTAACGTCCTGTTTAACAATTGCATAGAATACAAAAGCATACAGATAAGTACCTGAAATACAGCGCAAGTTGATTCGTTACGTAAAAATGTGTATGAAAAACAAAAAATTATCCAAGCTGTCCACGTCGCACATTGCGGGTACTCCGGTAGTATTGCGTTAACGTTATGAGGCCAAATAAACCTAAATCGTCGGAGGAATACCCAGTTTTTGCCCGTGCAAAAATAATTTTAAAAGAAGCATATATACACAGTACGATTGAAAAAAATTATATTTGACTTATTAAAAAATCAATATAGGTATTACCCGATCATCCCTAATATTAGCGATGCAAACAGCAGGTCGTACGAATCTCGTTTTAAAATATCTCGTGATAATTATATCCTTTCTCTTTCTCCTACGTTCTCTCTCCGTCGCTCTATCCTCGTCCTTTTTTAATTTTTTTTTTCTCGAGGATATTCCGGCTAGCAGGGAAGAGCACGTCGTCCGAGCGTGCTTCGAGCGTAAAAGCGAAACGTCCGACTCGTCCGAGTATCGAATTTAACGACGTGACGAGATTCTTACATTTTCTCGTTTGTATTCGTGGCTTTTCCCGCGCTTAACAGACTCATTCGACTTCCGGTATATATGGTTATCATTAACGCGAGGTCGAACGATCGTGCTGGACAAGAGACGAATCGAGAGTAAATAAATAATAACGATCAAAGACAAGCGGCGCCATCTGGATTCTTATCGTCGTAAGCAGTATATGTTAGGTTTGCATCGAAATTAATATTTTTGATAAACATTCGCGATAACGAGAAGCGATAACGCGTATTTATGAAAATTTTCTTGATTAATCGCTACTCGATGTACCTTAATTCGCATACTCGACTACCGTCGTAATTCATTTAACGTACAGTACCTTAAGTGGCAAATGGTCAGTACTATTTCTTCTTTATACGCGGTGTCCAATATTATAGCGGCACAATTTTATATAACTAGAAATAATATTTTTACAGCTGCTAACGCGAGTGCCGATATATCTTATATTTAGAATTTTACAATAGAAAGGCCAAAGTCTTGTTCATGAATTTTTCGAGGGTTTAAAAGGAAATCTTAGATCATTTGTGTCTACGAATTTGGCAACTGTGTCATGGCTGTTCTTGTAACGTATTAATTATAGATTTTGATGTATCTGTACTTGAAATATATATATATATATATATATTCATGAACACAGTTGCTTACTATATGATATGTACTGTGTATATATGTATATGGGCAGCCATCAGGTATAAACGTCCTAACGTATATTTTGATTTTACATTGGGCGACGTGCAATGGTAAAATCGTATTGTCGCTCACTTGCAGGTGCGACTTGTCCAATTCGGTATTCGACGTACGTGTCGCTGATTAAGTCGACCAGACATTTGAGTATTCCGGCCACTCGGAAGCAAAATATGGGTTCGCCCATTGACACTAGAGTCACGTGGCGGACAAGGGACGAGACTGGCTGCTTCGTCCACTGTAGAAACGATAGTCGGAAGTGTCGTTGAGTTGCTTCAGGATTTTCCGGCTGTCCTTATATCCGGTTTACGGTTTTATCTCCTTTCAAATTAGTAGATATACTGTGAATTTGTAATTTAGATGCATATCGGGATTAATGATCAGACACGTGTATTAGAAAAAATTACTGGAGTATATATATATCAGCTGCAGTTGAAATTGAAATGGAATTTTAATATTGTATCATTTATTGTGATCGGCAGACGGAATGAAGATGGAAATTTTTTTTTGAGTTTTTCTGTAAAAAATGACAGTTTACGTAATCATGTTTATTTTTATTGAATAAACATATTAATCGCTTAGGCTTCTCTTATTAATGGTAGGCTCTTATGGATCCAGCCAAGACTTTCCTTGGTGATGTTTATCGTTTCTTACTGCACATGAAAACTGTGTCAAATTAGCGACTCACACTTGTGCTGCGTTTCTAATTAACTTTCGTAACGTCATTTCAATTTCGTTCGGACGAAACGAATTTCTGATTTTTTTTTACAATGTTGGTACGCTTATTCTCTGGAAATCTTTATTGAAATCTTAAGTTTATTTTTTTTTTCACTTTAAAGACACTTATCGCATACGTTTCATCGTCTTTGTTCTTGAAATTCTTTTTTTACCTGCTTGCCGAATGACTGGATAATTTCTTTTGTTGGTATATCGCCCTGCTTAATCATTCGGCTTTCACAATTGGATTCAAACCGCAGTTAACCTTGTAAAACTTTATTCCGAGCTTCCTAGTCGAGGCAAACACTTACTCGTCGAACAATTTCTTATTCGTTTACGTGAATCTCAAGGAGTAACTTCACTTTCAAAAAAATATATTAAAAAAGTCAGTGGTATTACCTCACATGGAATTCGTCGAGTTGCACGAAAATTTTTTTCAAAAATATTTATTTTTATTATTTTTATAGAAATATTTTTTAATAAAGCTTTAATATATATATATTTTAATTTTTAATATATATATTCATATCCAACTGCGTTTAAATGATGTCTACCGTGTACTTTTTCTTTTTATTATCTTTGAAAATACAATTGCTTAATTTCCCAACGGGGATTTACCATTGGGATATGACGGACATAAGGAAATATTCAAGGTAATAAAAAAAAAATGCACACACGCTTGACACGTGAAACGTAGAAACACGTAAAATTCCATATCACGGCATAATATCAGCCATAACAAAGCTCAGTGACTTTACGAACAACTTATAGGTAAGTAAGAGAAATGTCCGGAAGACATATCTGGGCTTTCGGAAAATCCATGAAAATTGTCATTTTTGTTATCTGTCTGCGTATCCTACCTGACCGTTTACCTGATACGGATAATTATCATTCGGAAAACAGTTAAGCGTTTTCACATTACCGAGCGACGGTTTTTTTCTTTCACGTAACTATTTCGAAGAAGTCATCAAAAGGAACATTAGTTAACAGTAGTGCTAATCACACGTGAGAACGTATAGGAAATTTTTTTCTCGACTTACTCGACCCCCCTCCCTCGGCCCCGCCACCCATTGCAGATCTTTGAGTACGTAAACAGGATTTTTTTTCTCCACAAAAAGACCATATCACACATACTCACGCGTGTATAATAATTCCGTGACAATTAATTAACCCCTAATTAGCATTACCTGGCCGGTACACCGTTTTACCTAAATTACCATGAATTCCGTAACGCCTGGCAAATTGCACGCTTTGCATCAGCACGCGTTGGGAAAGAATGTAAATCGGCGCGGATGCACTCGCGGAATCTTAAGGTTACCAGTCGCGTTCCACATTGCGAATGTTGCGTAAGACTTTGCGCACTGGCTGTACACGCTGTGACGTTTATGGAATCGCTTAAGAGATTTTGCAGGTTGCGACACCATATTATTTTTCGGTGAATTAACGAGGGCTTAAAAAAGATAGATGTACAGACGAAACAAAAAATTTCGCTCCGATATACACAGTACTGATTCAGTGTGCGTGAGTAAAAATATTAACTTCCTAATTAGTGCCACGTGGCTAAATAATTCATGATAATTCATTATGTCGATCCGTCATACCGTCATAGGTTCGGCGTACAAAACGTCTTGGATTCGCATAAAATTCCATACTTACTTTTACTCCTGTTGGCTAAAGGGTCCTGGAATGTTGGCAAGACACGCGACATCACGTTTCGTACTGTGGAATGCAGGTCTGACATAATAGCCCGTGCACTTGTGTGTATAAATACACATATGTGTACCGTGTACAAACTCCGTTCAGATATAGGTATAGTATGACGATCTACCGCGATTCCCCAGCATTCAACGATGACGTAAAAATTATGCGGATTAGGATTCATCGTAGGCAATAAAAAAACAGGCTCGTACAGTCGATGCAGGAATTCAATGTATTTTTTTTTGACAGTTGGCAAACAACTAAATTCTTTAATAAATTGCGCGCAGTTTTTTTTAAAATAATTTACGTCATAAAGAGAGGCAACGTATGTTAAGTTCAAAATCATACATATGTTTGATGAAATATATTGTATACAGTGACACGTGTCTAGCCAGAGACTCGATTGTTTTGGATCTGTCAAAAAAGAAAACACATGGACCACGTGGGCTAAACGTCAAAAAGTATATAAAACCAATGGCAGGGTGTTCCCCGCGATATGTCAGAACGAAGTAAACACGTGGAAAGTTGTTAGTAAACAAAATAAAAAAGGTGACGTATGGGTAATATGAATGAATGTGTTGATAAGGTGACATGTATTTTGTGATTGGAGAATAATAAAGAGTCTAGATGATTAATTGTATACCTATAGAGTAAAGGGGTACGGTATCCAGGGGTTAAGTGAGATTTAATGTAAAATGAGATGAATAAAAATTTTCTCTCGTGCTTATCGCTCCCGAGAGGCCGAAGTCGAGCGAAGAGTCTTGGTGTTCTCTCCGGAGATAAATGGTACAGCTTTGCCGATGCTGACTCAGTGACGTTCCCGTCGTTTCTTGCGAATTGAACGCGCACGCCGCGAGTGGGGCTACTACAAGGAGGCAAGTAGGGCCCCGCGGAAGGCCCCACCATGATAGCTGTCACTCAAACGGCTTTAAAGGCACAGTCCCACAGGCTGTGAGTTCAGTTCGGCACCACGTGCCGCGAGCGCACGCCGAATCTCTCTCGATTTTTCAAAACGAGAGCGGAGCAGAGCATCGTGCACGATCCGGAAGACTTAGAAAAGTTGATAGTAAAATTATCGAAGATCGTCGAACGAGGAGGCTCCGTGAGGCGTGTGAAAAAAATTTTTTCTAGCTTTCGAAATAATTTTTTTAGTTGCAATAAAGATAGTCGACTCGATCGTCGATAATTATTTTTTTTTACGTCGAAGTGGCAATCGTTAATTTTTTTTCAAATACCTGCGAATCTCCGCAGCATCCTTTTTAAATCGCGAAGAGCTCTCGGGGATCTTCCGATCTACTTGATCCAAATTCAACCTCTCGAATGACAATTTGCATATGTAAAGTTGCAAATCGAACGTTGTCGATTTCATCGATCACTTTCTAAGGAGTTATCGTGTATGGCTTTATACATGTATATATGTATTATACGTGTTTGTATACCGTTAATCTTCGATTGACAACACGACGTACCGAAGATCAATAATCCGCTTCGCAATTTCTGTGCCACTTCTTGCGGCACTTCTCGTGGATTATTTGCCATCAGCTGCGACAGGAAAGTTTCCGTAGACGGAAGACACGCTGGGCCTGTTTGGTTGGATTAAAGAGAGAAAAGTGAGAGAGAGGAAGAATTATAGTGAAAATAAGGATAAGAGAGATAAGGAGCGGAGGATAGTCGATGGTGCCGAAGATTTTATTGAATGATCTAATTGATCGATAAGAAATTCCGGTCCAAATTTTATCTTCAATTAATTCGGTGCAATAATCAATCGTGGTGAGTGACCGATAACGTTTTATCGGTAAAAAGAAATCAATCTTTCCTGAAGGAAGCTGTGACCTCGAACGATCTCTCGAGAGGAAAGAGAGAGTAAAGTTATTAAATAAAAATATAAGTGTTGACCGCGTGTGAAAAATTTTGTTCAATTAAAAAATCATATTCCGAAACCAGCAAGTGGACCATCAGGATGCATCTTATCAACGTGTTTTCGTGCCTGCGCAGTCAGGAGGAGACGAAGCAGACTAATGTGGTGGATGATAAAAAAATAAGAGAGGTCGAAGGTCAAGAGTGTCCGGGAGAACGTGGAAGTCAGTGGTTACAATTCGCAGCGGCTATTAGCGGTAAATGATTAACTTTCAATTACGTTGAGGCCTCAGACATTTTTTGGAAATTTATAAAACAAAATATTTTTCTGAAGACTCAAGGAGAGACGTTCTCGGACAGTTTGGCAGAAAGTCAGAAATGAAAAAAAAGTTCCAAAAATTCTTTAATCAATGACACTGCAGGAACTTGCATATAATTAATGTTGTATAATCCCCCGGTTATCAAGACTGCCATGCTATCGTTTGAACTATGATATAATTATCAATTAAAATCTTTCGTCTGCAATTTTAAGTACCGCAATTGCAGCATCCCCGTCCGAAGTTGCAATCGAGTACGTCGGATTATAGTAGCCCGTAGCCGTTCTACGTGGCCAGTGTTAATAACCCCCTATTATTTCAATTGCTTCCTGTTAGACCTGTTCAATTTCAAAGTATTATTTTTCTGCTCAACTAACGGCAACGCTTATGGTATAACACAGTCACGTATAGAAAGCCGACCGCAGTGGCTCCGTGCCTTTCGGGCTTCGTGATTGACTCGTTGAAAACAGAAATTTTCAAAAAAAAAGAACGAAACGATTAATTTGGAATTTCGCGTGTTTCAAATAGATATTGCAAAAATAATTTGTTTTTATTCGCTTTTGCGCATACCTTGATATGTGTGAGTTAGGTTGGCTTGGGTTAGGTTAAGTACGTACCATGCGCTATAATACGCGTTATTGAATTAACATAATTAATTATGGATAAAGGGGTAATCGTAGACGCGTGCCCAGACTGGACGTCCTGTCTTGTTAACCTCGTTCAACCGGTTACGCGGTGTTGAGAAAACGGTGAGAGAGGAATTAAAGAAAAAAAAAATCTTTCATGGAATATTATTTTACGTGTGTAAGCACATCGGCGACGTAACCGACGAACAACGTGTGCGATGATATCTGGTCGTTCTGGGTTTGTATATATATTGGGGAAAAATTATAAAAGTTGCAAAAAAAAACGGGTTATTGGTTTCATATTTATCGGGCGATAACGGTGATTCATTTTTGAAGCTTTTAATTCATTTTTGACGATATCGCAACGGGCGACTTTACTTATTTTGCGAGACGCGTTTCGTCACCGTAGGACAAGTACACGGTGGATCCAGTGACTGTTGGGTTTTAAATTCGCGAATTAATAGCCTTTCTGGCTTTCGCCTGTAGCTACGTTGTATATAAGCCTTGTTGCGTTATGCAGTGACTCGAGGTTTTGGTCGTCGAGTTCTCAATTCACGCGATCTTTTCGTATGACATTTAGTTTATTGTACTTTGAGGATGTTATCGTTGAATTGGGTAAACTAGTGCCGGGATTGTAATTATTGGTCGATGTTTGCATTTGGCGAATTATTATTTGCGACACGCGAACTTTCATGACCAATTATTATTTCTGTTTGTATCTTATCTTTTCTTTGGGATAAAAATATATTAAACGTGGACACAGCTGATGGAGTCATGAAAGAAACATTGTCTTTTTTTGGTTTTCTTATCATTAAATTTTTTCGATCCACGCGAATTTCTCATTTAGGATTTCATGATTTTTCTATTAAGAAACTTTTGCGTGTGATTATACGTTGAATTGGGTAATTATATTTACTGAATATTAACCCCACGCGAACTTCTCGTCGTTGTTAACATCAGATACGTTTAATGTAATTTTCAACGATCGAGTAAATTTTTGATTGGATCATAAGATTTTTCACTTTTATTCTAATGTTAAATTATTTAATCTGTTACAGCCTGTATAGGAGTTATGGCCTGCGGTGAGCACTTGGCATGGACCTCGCCATCCTTACCATACTTGACAAGTTCAGAGTCGGAATTTCCGGTGACGAAGGGTCAAGGTGCATGGGTGGCCTCGCTGTACACTCTAGGCGGTATCCTGGGTTCGATACTGAGTCCTCTGTTCGTGGACAGAATCGGAAGGAAATTCTCCCTGTTGGCATTCGCCCTACCCCAACTAGCAGGATGGGGTTTGGTGATAGTGGCGAAGAGCGTGATGGTCCTCTACGTGGCAAGATTCGTCGCCGGCATAGGTCACGGCGGTATTTACAACGTAGCGGTGATCTACCTGGGTGAGATAGCGGACAAGAACATCCGTGGCGCCCTGGGAACATTTTTGAAGATGTCTACCAACGTGGGCACGTTGTTCGTAACGACCATAGGAGCGTACCTGCCATACTGGGAGCTTAACCTAGTTTCCATGTCAGTGCCCTTGGCGTTCATCGTGACCTTTGTCTTCATGCCGGAAACTCCTTACTACTACCTGATACGAGGTCGGGACGAGGACGCGGAGAAGAGCCTGATGACCCTGAGACAGGTGAAGAAGCCTGAATCCGTAAAGGCTGACATCGCTGCCATGAAGGACGGGGTCCTGGAGGGTCAGAGGTCAGAGAGGAACTCCCTGTTCGAGTTGGTCGCCACCAGGGGTAACCGTCGCGCCCTGGTAATTCTTCTCGGACTCAAGGCGACCCAGCAATTCTCAGGTCACATGGCGATCGTCGCCTACACCCAGGAGATCTTCAGCCACAGTGGATCATCACTAGCACCGGGTCAGGCTGTCGTCGTTCTGGGTGGGGCCCAACTGATAGCCGGTCTCGTGGCAGCTGGTCTGGTCGACCGAGCCGGAAGAAGACCCCTGATGCTGATATCCGGTCTGACTGCTGCTCTTGCGCTGGCTGTCGAAGGACTCTTTTTCTTCTTGAAGTACCAGCTCAAAGCTGACGTATCGTCGATCACCTGGCTTCCCATTGCTTCTCTGATCGCTTACGAAGTCATGGTCGCACTTGGCATCGGCACTCTACCTTACGTCTTGCTGGGCGAACTCTTTCCGACTAACGTCAAAGGACCGGCGGTCGCCTGCGGTATTATCGTTGGTTCCGTATTCGCCTTTATGGTTGGTCTCGGCTATCAAGCTGTCAATTCTATCGTTGGGATACACTCAACCTTTTGGATATTCGCTCTGTGCTGCGCGGCCGGTACCCTCTTCGTGTACTTCATCACCCCTGAGACCAAGGGCAAGACCCTCGAGGAGATACAGAAGGAGCTGAATCCTCCGGAGAAGACGTTGCCTGGTCCTTGAAGGGATCGACAACCTTGACTTGGGGGTCAGAGTTCAATGCACGGTAGAGGAAGTTACATCTGTAATGCTGGGATGCTGGATGAACTCTGGATTATGAGTTCGGGAGGCTTGAGAACTGTTTTGCTTATCAGGAAAAATAAGAATCTGTGATATGTTAACGGGAATGGGAGCTGCCGATGTCCCTTGTGACACCTTGTGATCTGATTATGAGATTCTTCTTAATAACAGCAACGATCATTGTGATTAGAGCAATTTTCGCGATAGGCGTCCATCCGATAACGATTGATCGATCGAAGGTCACGCACTCGTTTTATCCTGTGCTCCTTGATCTTTCTAAATGAAAGTAAGGACACGAGCAATGTGGATCCTTTTCGTTACACCGAATCGTAGTAATATATTTTTTTTCCGTACCTCGCTCCACTCCAATTTATTTATTATATTACATTGTAATGCGTAGATTAAATTAAATAAATTTTATCTAATATTCAACGAATTTCTTTATCCCATTTTACTTCCACCTCTTGTTCGACTGGTTAATGTTTTTTTCAATATCATTCTTGAAAGCTAATAAATATTCCTGTCACCTTATCACGAATCAATGAAATATATCGTACAGTTATAAATGTCAATTTGAAAAAAAATTATACACTTTCTGGCGTACGTAATATTCACATCCGTTTTGTATTTCGCGTATAAATTAAACCCGTTACATACGCGAGTAAAAAAGTTTGAGATTATCACGCTCGATTTTTTTTTTAATTCGCCACTGGGTACTTGTCTCTTTCGCACGTATGAAATATCGTCCTCGTGTGGATAGGATCGAAGGTATTTTGTTTCCTTATATATAAACACATATTATATTGCCTAACAACGAGCACCGATCAGCTTCGTATTTTTGTTACTCGTTCGAGCAATCGAATCGTGATAGCCACAGGCGAGAAAAGACTCTTGATTTGCCGTAGCAATGATTCCGGCATTAAGATATTTTCAGCACGTAAAATATAACAGCCCGAGGAGACAGCCAAATATCCGAAGACAATGAAATTATCAGGAATGCCATTCGCGTCGCTACGAATAATCTTATTGAGACTGTATTTCGGACTGTCGCTGATCATTGTACGACCATTAGACTACAGTGCGACTAAAAGCTATTTCATTGGTTGTTAAAAATATATTAATCGGTTATCGATCATCTAGAAATTCCTGTTTCGATCCTTGGCACAAATTTATCCGGAGATAAAGACGCATTAGTATTATTTTTTTTCTCAATTCCCTACATGGGAATGCCAACTTGCGAATATCTCCAGGCAAATTTTTTTTAGCAATTTATTTTCGCATTGCAAAAATACCAAAATATCTCAAGATCAAAATTTCAAACGAACAGTAAATTATTACTGTACACATATATATACAGACATAGACAAATTATTGGACTACAATAAAGGTTATGGTATTAAAATTATTCCAATAAAAAAAAAATTGGCCCAAAATCCTTTTTTTGACCTCGTAAAATTCTCAACTGTTTATACAACCAGTATCCGCGTTATCTTTATGCAAATATATTTTTTCTATACAGTGCCAACAGGACCACCCAAATTTCGTTGTCTACCGGTAAGGTCACGACCCACGTTTCCGTTCGTGCATCGAGGTCGTCATTGATCGTGGTCGCAAAACGCCTTTGGGGATCGCCATAAATCAGGAAAGTCAGTGTAGCGAGCAGCAAATAGCGGAATCATTAATCCGATTCTAGGCCAGTGACACAAATAAATTATCGAGTGTAGCCAATTAGACGGATAAAGAAAGTCACCCGTGTTATATACATCGACGAACATATATATATATATATATATATACACACACAACATATATCCGCAACTACAGTACAAGAACGAAGGAGAGAAACGTGAACGTCATTCTGACAGGAAGATCGTGACGCAGCCCACGTGGCAAACATTTTCCACTACGAGGCCAAAGAATTTTCGGCTTTTCTCTGTCGTTTTACGACGAGTCACTCACGGAGGGGTTACGGCCGCCCATCCTGTTTCTATGACCCATCGTTATAACGATATTCCATTCGTATCATGATGCTCGTATAATGATAGAGAGAACGCGTGCGAATCGGCTATTCTTTTTCGAGAGTCAATCTATCTGTCTGACTTATTCGCGTCTATTGGGTATTTTCCACTGTGCTGTCAGAATGATCTATGAGTTTGGGATTATTAGCGTTATTCGGCAGCACCGTTACTGGAGGAACTGACTGAAGTACGTTTGCAAAATGGCTACGTTACGGTTGGCAGTATGCTATCGGTCTGTGTATACTGTACGTATAAATTCTATATATATACATATGTACATAGCATAGAGGCAAATATAAAATATAGGTACAGTATGTAAATATGCTTCATGGTTTTTTGTATTACAGACTTTGCAGGTAGGATACATGGCTTTTATTAAACGGCTTTTATTTAGAACGGTCAATAAAAGGTCCCTTAAGAAAGTTCCTAATTTCTTAGTTTATTTAGGGAATCAAACAGCCACGTGCTCAGACCCGGCTAATTTGCGGATACGGCAAGTGATACGATTATGGCGCACCTGCAATGCGACCGTAGTCTCGCCGACTTTAACGCGCGGTTTGACGTTCTTCGGCTCGGCTACTTTACTACCCTTAATTCCATGCAGTTTTATGAGCGACGGCCTATATGTCTACTATCGCTAACTCCCCCTCCCCACCCCCCCCTCCTCCTTACCGACCGTACCAGAAAATATATTATACGCGACCGGGAGTCTCGCTCGTTTCGCAGCTCGTATAACGGACTTACCTGGGCTTAACTATGGCTGACCATAAGATGTAAGACTCCACAGCGAACTACCTACTTCTGGTTGATCCTCTTTGCGACCCCCCACTACCACTCCCTGACCATCCACCCTAGCCGTAAGAACGGCAACGACGTCTCAGCTATGAGCCTTTGGTATCCGAACGAATTGCCAAAGCCTCACGGCAAATTACCTTCGATCTTGTGAGTTCGGTGCGAATCAACTTTCTTAATTAGATTTTTGTCCGAGAGTGTACAAAACTTTTTAGGAGGAATTTTTTTTGCCGTATATCCTTTCGAGTTCAGGATTTTTGCCTTGGACGTTACTCGGAGATTGACGATTAGATTGTAAATCTCGATGACGGGATAATCGACAGGATCTTTGGCAAGAGGGAAGCAGGGGCAAATTGTGAGATATCCTTAAGGAGCATTTTCATTGGATAAATACTCGTCGTGAAGGGGTGAACGGGACGTGGAACATTATACCGTGTAAAGTATAGGCCCGTAAATCACTGGGCGAGTGCGCCGTCTATGTTGGAGAGTGGCTCGGTTAGGGTGGTTGTGAATTAGTGTCCGGAGAGGAATAACAGATTAGGCTAGATAAATTCATTGGTTAGGTTTTTGGTGTAGTGATAATTATTAGTATGAATTTTTTGGAAGAATTTCGTTGCTGGCGATAGGATATACCGTGGAATTTATTTTATCGGTGTATACGATTTAGGGTATTTTTGTAGGGTCGGAGGTCACTCAAGAAATTTTTTTATCTTTAGCTTCCTCCGGATCCAGTTGACAATGGTCCCGATAACGTTGTCATTGCGTCGGCTTAACTTTTTGGGAAAATGACAGCAGCTGTCATCCATTGGATAATATCTGTTGCAGTAAGTATAGCCGGAGCGTGGGACGGATACAATAAGGGATATTTGTTTCCGGTATCGTCGCCTATGGCCGCGAGAGCGGACCGTCTGTTTACTTTGGAAGTTTGACAATTTAGTTGATTGTCTCTGTTGGGCTGGGTTAGCCATGGCCAATCTGTGGACCCTTCCGTCCTCTTTCATCCCCTAAGCTTTGGATCTTTCATATTACTTTCGTTGTAGTTGCGTCCGTCACGCATCTTGAGGAATCAAGATATGTCCTTTCGATATCATCTGGAATCAAGATACGTCACGTGTGTTGGAGAAAAGTTGAGACGAGTACGAAGATAACTTGTATGGATGACGTGTGAGGAGAAAGAAGTGAAAAAATATGGTTATTAAAAAAAATACAAATTATTTGATCGATCGATAAATCACAGATTTCTAATAAAGATAATTAATCGAGGTGTCGTGGACCATCTTTTATCGTGAACGGATCAGGTAAAAGGAATTTGTTGGATAAATTATAAAATTTTTTTTTCCACGATCGTCGATTCCACCCTGTATGGCGGCGTCTGTGCAATAATAGCGTCTTTCTTCTTCGTGGACCGCAGCATCCGCAAGTGCTAGAAATTCTTGGCTGCGCTTTGATTACCAGCAGGCGGTGAATGGTGACAGGCCTATTACCAGATGCTAATATAAGAACCCCAGGTCTCGCCTTATGCACCCATAGCTAATGCCTACACCCTGAATTCACATTGGCGTCTGTATGGTACTGGTAGTCGTAAAAGCGTAGACGGAAGACGTCGCACCCAACCTGGAATCTACAATCTACGACTCACAGTGGGCCGAGACCCTCGCACAGAGAACGAAAAAGCCCCGTTGGAGTGGGTAATTATATAAATGAAAAAGATGGAAGCACTCGCACATAATTTCGTATGCATTAAAAGCGAAAGTTATGAATGAGATTTCGCATTTTATTATCTCGTTACGCTGGCAGTAGTCGCGGTTTGTAATCGGAAAACTTTTTCCGCCAATTTCTCGCGACTCTTAACAGCGCCTATTGGGCGTAACCGAAGAAGATAATTGACAATACGGAGAGTCTAAATCATAGGACAGCCTATTGTAAGTCATGGATTCTTCGGATTTATATCCAACTGGATATACTGTACGATCGAATAAAAAACTTGAAAAATTTTGAATTTTACCTAAAATTCACTAAAGTACGAGCTTGCGTCGTTTAAAAAGTAAAATGACATTATATCACAAAATTGATAATTTTCAATTATTTTTACACACCGTTTCAAAAGTTTCTAAAACCCTTCAATTGTTTTTAGGTATTGTCATAGTGATTGAAAAAAATCAATAAGGTGTTGAGATATACAAAATTTTCGATTACGTCAATTTACGTTGGACGATGGTAATTTTTTGTATTCATTCTCCTTTGACATTTTTTTTTCTCTCTTTTTCTCCAATACACCCAGGACAGATTTCCATTGCTCCTGGCTTCGCCGTTCCTGGCGCAGACTTTCCGTAGAAATCTCCAAATGGATTCCACCACTGAGTGCCGTTTGATTTCAGAGCCAGCTGGTGAAGTTAATCCGGTTGACGATGAACCACGTAGCGTCGTGCCCCAGGGCGAAAGTCTACTGCGCCACGAATCGTGGAAACAAGCATCTTCTATTGATCAAGGTTAGGTTAGATTAGGTAGATAAGACTGTCAAATAATACAAAATCACCTCAAAGCATAAACTGTACCAAATTATTAGGTAACGACTCAATCGACTGACAGTACCTAGTTCCTTCTTTAAAAACAGTCAAAACAATGATCTTGCACAAGTCCGATCGACATTGCCAATAAGAACAGTAATTACGCGTCACGGGCGTCGCGACGTCCCGTTATACCGTATAAAATTTTTATTCATTTTCAACCTCACCTTCATTCAGTTCCCAGAAGATCTTGAACTACCAGAAAGGATTTTTTTGACATCCTGGTCGCTGCACAGTAACACCTGTCATCACAAGCCGTATGCCACGTGCGGTATCGGAAGTGAGTATATATATATATACAAAAATTAAATCCATAATTAATTATAAAATACTTTATCAATTAACAGTGTCCTCGAAGCCTCACAGTACACCGGTGCAGCTTGGATTCCCAAGGCGATCATCAGGATGCGCGAACGAGAATGATTAAATCCAAGTGGAAAATATAAATCCAGCTGCCTCCGCTAATCGAGTCAAGTAAGAAGAAGGTCGATCAATGGATAATTAATCGATCTTCGAAACGTGGGAAAAATTTTTCAATAAATCTCACCGCGATCTGAGATACTTATAATAAGACATAGGCCGATAAAAAAGATATCAATAATACATTAGTCCAATTTTATAGGTCAATTAAAAGATTTCAGCTTGCACTTTGACCTCGGAATTTTTCTCGACCTCCAACCCCTGCCCCCCCCCCCCCAGGCTCACGATAGCGGACGATAGATCTGCCACGGAAAGTTGTACGTGTAAAAGAAAAGTGCGATAACAAAAAAGAGAAGTGGAGGAGAATAATAGAATAAAAAAGAGAAGGACGAACAAAACGATGGAATAATAAGAAAAAAAAAGAAGCAGCGAGCATTGCAGTCGACGCAATATTAGTAAGCACTCGGGTAGACGCCATTAGGATTCTCGGTGCATCTCAATGACGCGAGATCGAAGGGGGGTGGGAGAAGGGGGTGGCAGGGTTGAAGCAGAGATATGCATATTTTAGTGGGTCCGTATACCACGTGACGGACGTGCTTCTCTACTCCCGAGCAGATGCTCTACGCGTCTGACATCCACGAGCTCTTTCCACTGTCTACGTTGGTCCTGTACCTTTTCACAGATACGACTTCCCAGCATCCTCCGCGACCCTCTCGTTCTCGTCGTTCTCACCGGTGCCGGTGATAAGGTCGGTTGCTTCTACCGGTGGTTGTCGAGGTGAATGGAGCTGGCATTTGCATCTTTATTCGATGGACTCTCATCTGACAGGAGATTTTATCTGTCGCACTCATCTCGCTCATCTCAGGACCCCCTCCCCCCCGGACCTCAGGTCCTCTCGCACATTGAGAATCGTCACTTTTATGACGAACCCTCTATCACGCGCGAAATCCCTTACGGTCTACCACCCGTTAATGCATCTATCAAGGGGTCGCTCCGGAAGGCCCGGCACGTTGCAAGGGCGAACCCCATCCTGAGGAGCGTCGTCATCGAGCAAAATATATGTACCGGGTTAGAAAGTTTTTCTCATCGTTATTCTTGATGGCTGTTGGAACGTATTAAGATATTTTGTATGCATAAGTATGGGGCCCCCAGCCCAGGTTAGAGTCGTAGGTGGATCTTACGTGGGTCGAGGGTTGAGGTTAGGTTTTTGAAAACTTTTTTTTTATTTCATTTATCTTAGGATTCTCAGGTTCGCTTTATAGTCTTTGGTGGACGGGTAAGGTTACGGTACTGGTTTCGATGAGAGACCAGAATAAATCACTTCCATTTAATTTGCCAGAGGCACAAGCCTCGTACCAATAAGCTTTCTCTCGGTGCAAAAGGAGCAGCAAGACCGGATGAGTGGTACTGGAGATTCCGGAGGGGTAGGACAAGAGCGAGAGAGTTAGGTATAGGGGGTTGGAGTAGGGATGGTGTGAGGGGAAGAAAGAAGAGAAGCGGGTGGGAGAATGTACACAGTGGGCATTTCGGGGTGGTGGGGAGGGGAGGGGGGTGGAGAGTAGAAGCAAATAATAAAACTCCCTTGGCGAAACACGAAGAAACACCGAACTCTTTTCAAGAGCTGATTTATGCGTTTGGCAACCGGGTCCATACTGGATGCTGAGGACCGAAACTACCCAGTGCTCTGACCGATGCCACGAGCTTTTCCATTGGTGTTCCTTTTCGCTAATTTTTACTTGTCAGTAACGCTTCGCTTTTGTTTCTTTTTTTGTCCCCCTTCGATCCCCAAATAAAATTTGGCGGCTTTCGATCTCTGTAGAAAGTGTGCGAGAGTTAATTAAAAGAAAAAAAATTCTTCACCTTTCTGCCCTCTGTATCGCGTTGATAAAATCGATGATAACAAAAATTACACCAAGGGAATTACAAATGGCGAAAGAGTCTCAGTGGCCATTAGCACCTACCGGGACGGTTCCATCACGTAAGACACGGCAAGTAAACGAGTGGGAAAAGTTTTTGGTGAAAAAAAAAGAAAAAAAGAAGTTGCCGCTAAAGAACTTGGCAGAATGTCGTATCAAAGGTCGCAAGGAGTAAAAGAACTGGTTCGTGCTGGG
Source organism: Trachelus iudaicus (assembly GCA_030142595.1). Lineage (NCBI taxonomy): Eukaryota > Metazoa > Arthropoda > Insecta > Hymenoptera > Cephidae > Trachelus > Trachelus iudaicus. The sequence continues at coordinate 383,426 of JARQTH010000324.1, read as the reverse complement.
AATACCGAAAAGCTTTTAATTTTGAGTAGCATCAGTGGCTGGGTTCCTTTGAGCGAGTTTTTCAAGCTATATATATATATATATATATATATATCACAACGAATAATATATATATATATATATATATATATATATATCCAACACCGACAACGTCATCTCTCGGACTAACTCATGTACCACTTTAATGTATCTTACAGCACCGCGTATTTCGTACCGTATTAGATAATCCCGTTTCACGAAAACTACCCCGTCTCCTACTTCTTGCTTAAGGGTTAGGAAAAGATGGTCGTCAGAGTCTCGGATTCGTCGCAGAGGAAGAGGACCGTGTCGTAATAATAATAAATAAGGCGTATCACTTAGGACTGGCTTTGAATCCCCACAGGCGGCAGTATTAGATATCGGGTTGCCATAATGTGCCTTGTGGGGTCGCAGCATGGTCTACCGTCTGTAGTCTATGGGGGTTGGTTGTTGTAGCATAACACCATCGTATAACCTATAACCAGCTTAGGTTTACCGTTTGAGACATTACGTCATCCGGAACATAACCTAACAAACATAATCACGTGACACGTACGTCAATTATAATATTTATACGTTTGATCCGGCCGTGTACGATTTTTGAGGTAATGAAGTATTATTTTAAATGCTTTAAATTTGAGTTTCTATGTAACGACCAAATCCTACCACGTTGTCGTCTGCGGTATAACGTTCGACTCTCGCTCTTCGCTATGGCCGTAGCGAAAAGCCACGTCGGGAGAAAGTTCTGGCCGTCGCGTATTTTGCTACCTGGTCGCTTTTATGCTTCAGGCCACTTTTTATGCCTCCTGACTAAGCTCGCGCGTTATGACGAAAGTTATATTAACTTTAGTCGTCGGTATAATTTATCGCGGAACGTGTGCGGCCAGAGTGGAAACGAACTAACGCGTAAGGAACCGTAATGCATCCGCGAGACGTCATTTGGCTTGTCGTTACGTTGAGAACGAGGAAAATTGCCGGTGACAAAGTCCATCAGTCTTTTTTTTCCTATACAAACGTGTATATATACGTATAACGTTATCCGATCGAAGGGTTCCCGACTGAAGTTGGCTTAACTTTAGTAATCAGGTATAGGGACTAACTTCAGTCGGTTGGTTAACCCAATATGGAATTTACATATTAAGATAACAAAGTCATTGGATACAGGTTTCGACTGTATCGCTGTAACTTAGTGCATGGAATACGTCATTCGGTTATTGGTCCATGACGGAAGTGATAAAGAAAAAAAAAATGGATTCTGGATACGAGAGTGGAGGGTTGACGTAGGGATGAAAAAAAAATAATAATAATAAGCAGGCAAGCTAGAACGATTTTCAAAGTTTTTCAATAACTCCCCTCTCCCTCGAGAAAATATGCTTTGGGCTCGTGCGTGTGACGCGTGACGTTAAAAATACAAAGAGTCATAAAAAAAAAAGAAATGAACGTCCACGCGGGACTTTCCGTGTTTCGCGATCCTGTCACGTTCTGCCCTTATGTCCGGCAAATCTCAAAAGTCGTACGGAGACGGCCAGAAGTCATGTGGGTCTCTGATGCAATGGCGGCGAGGGTGGGTAGGGTATGCAGGAAGGGAGGAAGGAAACGAATGGACCACAAGAATGGAGGAGGCTAGAAGGAAGGGTAGAAAGAAGGGATTCGACGTTAAAATATTCTCACGGCGTGGAACGCATCAAGTCCTGCACACGGAAATCTCATCCGGCACATCGTCAACGCTGTCATTTATCATTCTTTAAAGGCAGCATCTCATTTCTTTTGGTACCCTTCAAGAAGGGTGGGAGGAAGGGGGGTGGAAGGGGGGTGGAAGGGGTAGGTACCCCAGGCTGACGCGACGTTTCCGATCTAATCGTTTTTCCGTGGCAGGTGACGTAAATACGCGTGCAAACGTATCTGGAAGTGCGCGACGTCAGCGACGCCTGGCGTCGTTGTGCGTAAATGTGAATATTGTATGGAAAGATATTTTTGCAAAAAAAATTATTCCTTTTGTTATTACAGAGTTTGCGTTATAACGATCTCGGGATGAGAACGGACGCCTGGCGTCGCGACGTCAGTCACTCGAAAGGGATTCTGTGGGCTACCAAGCGCGTAATACATTTTTACACTTCGCAAAGGGGTGACTTTTTTTTTGTTCTCGACACGCTCCCATTGGCTCACGTATACGATCGACCTTCGACTTTCTTTACTAGCAGTCCAAGTTTTCACGGGCGTCGGCGTCGACCCTTCGCGTCTATTTAAATAAGTTTTCGATTCTCCCTTTGACGTCGGACATCAGTCTTTGGTGGCGTCGACATCCCAGTCACGCCGTCGACTCGTTTGTCTGGATATCGGTAATGACGGGTGTCACCGCTCTTTATTACTTCCCGAACACCCGGTGCATGGGATATCGTATATATACGAAGCGAGTACAGATCCCTAGGGGCTTTTGTACATATATACGGTGTGCGTAATATAAAAATGAATGAGTTACGAAAAAAAAAAAAAAAGAAATAGACCGGAGAGGAGCAACTTGTTTAAACGAATTGCCATCAATTTATTTCATGTATAAAGGTGCTATCGAAATTAATTAATAAAATAATTTTGACTCTAATTAAAAAGTCACCATTTCCATAGTTCGAATTTCATTGAATATGACATTTTGAATATTACACTTTATCGAGTGACAGTTTTTATTTTGATAACCGTTAAAATAAATTTTATTAAATGGCCCGCGATGCGTTTGCTAGATCGCATATACTATAGGGTTGTTCAAATCTGTTGTACAACTTGAAGTTGGCTCTGTTATGGAAATCAAATGGTCTGGCCAAATTCAGGCAGTCAACTTGGTCCTAATAATCTCACACTAATACCGTGTCTCCCAACTGTACATACTACGCTATAGTACAGTACACTAAATGTTATACGTAACCAATGTCTATCGCGTCGATTCAAAATTTGGATAAAGATAATAAAATTGCAATCCCAAAAAATTCTCGGTGTCCGTAAATTTCGTTGATTTCGTAAAATTCGCCCGATTTTCGTAAATTCCACATGCAGTAGTAACAAGAGTCCCCCTAAGGGTTGGTTCGCAAAATTGACAAAGAGCAAAAGAGAAACGTATGTAAGCAAGCAAGGGCTGGAATAGGGATTAGAGGTAGGGGTGGGTACTGTGGAGAATCGCGGAAGGAATCGAAAGCGTGAAGATTCGCAAAAAAAAAGAGAGCTCGTCGAAGTTTCTCTCGGCGAAGCCCGAACGAGCGTTTCCTCTAGGTCTATTTCGACGTCAGACGTCGCCCGTGCGAAGAGACGCTTATCTGAAAGGGGGGTCGTGTAAGCATATTTCGCTCCTTTAAATTTTGTTTAGCAAAATTGACACAGGGGTGTGCCGGGGGGGTTTCGGTAATGCCACTTTGTTAACGTAGCTCCAGGAATTTTGGGGTGGGCGGGAGGCTGGCAACCCCAAGAAAATAAGAAAGGAATTATTCGTATACGTGTTCCACATGTGGCACTGATGTTGTCGCATCGATTTAGTCAGCCGTCCCTTTTAGGGGCTTGCAACGATAAGAAATAACGATAGGTCTTACCCTCTTCTTTAAGGTTAAAGAAAAGGAGATTTATTCCCTTTCTTACCATTGCGGTTGGCACCACTGGCTATTTTAATTTAATGCTATTAATTCGACCGGGAACCAACTCGAGGCTCTTCTCGCGGGAGCCAGAAGGGTGGTAGCTACCCGAAAGAATTCCTGTCTTCGCAAGGGCGTCGGGGACCTAAATTCAAAATTAGTCCGTGCAAGATCAAAGTAAAGTGTCGCAAGATGGCGTCTGCTCGCGGACGTGCACGGAATGGCCGTCGCATGCAAATGCCGCACGACCGTTAGCTAATGTGTCAGAGGGAACGCGGAGGAGCGAAGCAGAGAGGAACCGGGAGACACACGAGGGAAACTTTGAGAAAGGAGACGAGAGCTGAGCAGAAAGGGAGAGAGAGAGAGAGAGAGAGAGAGAGAGAGAGAGAGAGAGAGAGAGAGAGAGAGAGGAAAAGCAGGACAGAGGATAGCTTGTAAAAAGGAAAGTTATAACTGGATTTATTTATCGTAAGGACACGTGTGGAATATTGTTTACCTGGATGCTGATTAAGTCTGGGATACATAACTTTTCTTTGTTCATCACTTTCTATATATATATATATATATATATCTTCTAGAAAGAAATATAATAAACCTGACAGAGTATAATATTCATACGTGCGTATTCTTTCTCACGCGCGATATACCTTTAGTCTATTTTCACGGAGGATAACGTTTTCCCCGTATGGCTGACTCCGTGAAGGTAGATCGATGAGTCCCGTCTACGTCGTAGCCCTTTTCTATTTTCCCGTAACCGTACACCTCGCGTCTTCTTGGAGGCCTCGCGGGGACAGACCGTGCTTTTAATTTCACGCTGTTGACTGCAGAGACTACGGGAGTCACGCTACCCAGGCATCAGTCATTTTCGTCTACCGGGACGCCGTAGTCACGACGAACCTAACCTATACGCGCATCGACCTAATCGGGTTTGTCAAGTAATTTTTGGTACGCGTCAGACGACGATAGAACGCTGGAAAAATATTATGACGCTTTATCTAAACGCGTAGTAAATTTGTTTACGTCTATCATTAGTTTTATTAGGATTTCAATTCTCTTAATAATCTCACCAACTTTTCCTACGGTCTGTTCGGTACAGTTTACAAACTATTTCCCGAGTACGTATTACGTACCTTCCTCGTGCACTTGAATTTAATACACCGTGGTGCCCATATTGCGCAAGTAGATTAACAGCCTGTTTCCGTTAGACGGCGTATTAAACTGTGTAAGAATTCAACATGGACGTATAACGTATCGGAGTGCAGTCTTGTAACGCGTCCCGTGTATGTGCCAACTGACTCCATTGTTTCGAAATTATCTAACCCAACCTTACCAAGTGAAATCCCCGGCAAATATTAACCGATAAATTTTTCCGTCTTGATAGGTAACGCCGGATATGAATACCCGTGGCCCGGGTGCGCGGGAAATTTAAATATAACGGTCAAACTTATTTGAAAAAAAATTTTACGATTTTCACGTTTCCCGCCAATTTGCAATATTATCCTTGGGTATTACTTTTCGCGTAAACTTTACGTGTCTTTTGTCTGGTGAAAAATTGTATTACCTAACAGCCCTTTGTCTTGAAATGATCAAAAGCCACCAGTAGATTCGTCGTAACGTACGTAAGCGTATGGACGATACGAGAGTCAGAATGAAAGTATCTCAACGTCCATTAGCGTTAACTCTGCTCGTTAACTATGGAGAAAGATAATGGAAACTAGGGGTGAAAATGAATTTGTTCCATTTTCTCGATGTCTCTTGATTAATTGTGTTTCCGTTAACGTTATCAGGTGTAACAGCGATATATATATATATATATATTCTCTTTCAAGTATTCTTTCTCGCAGGCAGCTTCACTTCCGGCACACACGAACACACACAAGTCTCAGATTTCTCGATTCGCCAGCAGCCCCTACCGGCGAAGGGCGGTTCGCAGGGACACACGTGTCCCCGAGTAAAAACGCAGCCCCGAGTGTCTCGAGCTAACCAAATTGTCCCGACGCGCCCTACCAGTGGAATACAAAGAGAAGCGAAAAATGTAAAATGACGCCGGGAGGTGGTAGAAAATGAGAAGGCAGTGGCAGAGGAGTGGAGAAGCTGGAAAGTAAAAAAAAGGTTAGACCATAGCGGCCAGTGACGAGGGTGGGGTGTGAGGAGAGTGAAAAAAAAATTTTGAGTTACCCGTACGAGGATTTCAAAAAGTAGAAGAGGTCAAGAAAACGACGGCCGTTACTTCCAAGAGACACGGCTGATCATCGTAGCAATACCTTTATTTCTTGGTACCTCGTCTTGTCCAGCGATAAACTCTTTACCTACTGCTACGTTTCTCCGCGGAGCTTTACGTGCTTCCTTCGGACTGAAGCAGGACGAAATTTATTTATGGCTGCTTCCAGTCCTGCTAGCTTCGAACTTTGCTCGTCATTCCTCGTCATCCTTGTACCAATTGAATTTTTCATCGTTCCACCACGGCGTATACCGACTTCTAGTAGGTAAGGCAGGTACCTACTCAGACCAGAGTTATACCACCTCAGGACCAAGACGCCTCGCCGTTACATGTAAAGGGACTTAAAACGAAGCTTCTCCCTGTACCGGGTGGCTCTTATACGTCGTCCAGGCACAGCGGCAGAGATAGCTGAATTATGTGCTCAGACCTCATTCCCTTGGCTGCTAAGAGTCCCTAGGGAATCCCTCTTGCCTTTAGGAGACTACGAGACGGGATAGGGTGCCGCTTGACGATGCCGCCTGGCTTTGCTCTCTTACTGGGGTTCGCCGTGGAAGAGTCACGTTTTTGCTCGAGAGGGCGAAACGGAATCGTAGTTCTTCTAGCTTCGCGAGGGAGAGAGAGAGAGAGAGAGAGAGAGAGAGAGAGAGAGAGAGAGAGAGAGAGAGAGAGAGAGTAACCGCAAGAGAGAAAGTGTTATGCTTCATGCTTGAAATGACTAGAGAAAGGAGATAGCGAAGGAGAAAGAAAGTAGAGAGTGAAATGTGGGACTAGACGATTGCGTTAGGTGGGTAGGGGGTGGGTGGACGGAGGGGGTGGGCCGACGCGTGCCCAATTCGCAGACCTAGGGGGACCATGACGAGGGACGAGGGTTAAGAAAACTGAAGTATAAGACTACCCATAGAACACGTATGTTTCTCAGAAAACCCAGCCATTTACTTCCAAGTTTTTTTTTTTTTCGGAAAAAAGTAAAACTTTGTTTATAAAGACCTTGTTTTTTGCATCGCAAATTAAAAAAAATAGACTTCAGATACTCTTGGCCAATTTTGTAACAGGGATTCGCGAATTCTAATAGTAGGATCAAATTAGTGTTAATTTTAATTTTGTATTAGGTTATATATCGATTTATTATTTAACAATTTTCTATTTTTTTTTTATTTTTTACCGATAAGTCGCTCAGTGATAATAAATCGTTTTAAACTCTATGTGGATCCTAGGCAACAGATATGAATTTACTTTACCTCCGCCAGATTGTCAGTCCTGAATTATTGCCACGTGGAAACCGTCCGGATGCGTTTCGTGGCTCATAGGTACACGAACGGTTTCGCGGGCCCGTTTGAGGTTCGTCCGCACGCCGCCAGGTTGCTCTAGGCTCGCTATGCGGCAAACGCGAATCTATGTTACAGGAAGGTCGTAGATCTGCCTGAGTTAGAACGAGGTTCCTTGTACGTAACTGCTTACCTGTCTTACCTGTCTTACCTACTCTAATGCATAGTCCTTGTACATACTGTACGCGTATGGCGGATACATACTGAATTTCTATGTACGTAGTACAGGCAGTACGTACTGCCTGTATATTGTAGTATATTCTAGTAATGTACTTGTACTGTATAACTGTTGGTATACTGCATTATTTCTGAAGCAGGTGTTTCCTCCCTGACAGACTTACGCAAACGCTTGGCTATATTTTAGGCGTCGGGACGCACCCTACACGCACTCTCCGGCAGTGCGTACTGCATGGTTAAATAAAAATTTTGCAAAAATTCGAAACCAAAGTATTAATTTAATCATTGTATAATTAAATATCTTATGCATTAGTCGGGCGATCAGACAAATATTTTATTTTTTTGCTCGGATATTGATTTTACTTGGAATTCACGTAAACTGACTTTTTTGATAATTAATCTTTAATTTGTTTTTACAAAGTGTCTTTATCAGACTCGATTTATTGTATTCCCGGTAAAAATATTAATTGGATATTTTCAGTCTGCATTGTTTTTATCGATTACACCAATTTGGGTTATCAATTATTAAAATTTTTTTGATTTTCATAGCGTGCGTTAAAATGGATACAAGAAGTTTTAATTAACGTCAAGTTTAGCTTCGTCAATTTGCCTGTGACATGTCATGTGTGAACAATTATTGTTATTTGTAATTAATGTCTAGTCACCCGTTACTATGGCAGTTACCATATGAAATTGAACTGGAATTAATTTTAATGTAGATCGATTATTGATTTTCGATATTAATCGATTTGTTATTGCATATATGTATACATACATATATATATAATACTGTACCACAAAAATAAATATATCAAACAGCATACAGATTTTCCGAATTTTACGCAAGTCTTGCGTCACGTGTTTGGCATATGAATTTCGCAATTGCGATTTGCAATTTATCGACTGCAAAATGGCCAGGCACTTCGTGGAACCTTAGCTGGTGATCAAAAGACTCAGTCGAGTACCGTGCCAAGTACTTACCCATGTAGGTACATATGTAACTCGTGGTATGTAATAGCGCGGTTCTCCAGAATCAATTTACCGTAGCCTAGCCGTGTATGGAGACACAAAGCGTGGATTTTCGTAGCGATAGAAAATTTGAATAAAATTGATAAACCGTGTTAAAAATAAAAAAAATATATAAAAAAATGTTTGATAAAAAATTTTGAAAATTAACCATCATACAACATAAACCTTCAATATAAAAAATAATTAAACTCTGAGGATCCAATTGATCTATGATCCCTATACGTGTATTACCTGACAATGCAAAGTGCGCGAATTTCGTATTAAAAGGGGCACTTTTTGCAACGACTGTACGTACGTTGCCCTCGAACGCACTTTTTTCCTGGAAACGCATAAGGGTGGCCAGCAATTTGCCTGGCTTCCAGGAAAATGCCAATCGATACAATCATACGCTATTATTTATTAGGCGCCACGTCTCGCACAGTAGCGGGAACTTTCGCGAAAAGACCTTCGTTTTCGCAAAGCACACGTAGACGCAGTGTCTAATGGTAACCGCATGGATACCCAATAGTCGATATATGATTTTTAGGAATTCCAGCCTCCAATGATGAATTTTTTTTTAATTTCTATACTGCTTTAGCGATATTTGTTTAAAAGGCGCCTTTACGTCTAGACGGTCTCGTATGTTGGTACCTACGTATGTACGTACCTGAGTCAACGGAGAACGCATCGTCCACACGTTAGAAAATAATCAAGCACGGTAAATGGCTACCGGACATGACACGGTTATTAGCGATACGCGATCTATAATTACGTCATTGTCACGTATCGACAACGATAAGGCGTAAGAGTGAAATTTGGTGATAAGAAAAAAAAATTGGAATAGATTTTGTTTCAGGTACCTGTACCGTATGACGCAATTCGGGAAACGTCTCTCAGAAGACGTTGGACGTCCCAATGGATACCTCAAAGATGTATCGGCGGGATCGGCTAATAAATATTCAGTGTCTGATCAGGCGTCGGGACGCTATGCGTCCATTTGGTGTGAAATTGTATACCGACCAGTTCTGATTTCTCGGGAGAATTTCATTTCGATAATCTCGTATATGGAAATGAGTGCGGGAATCCAGTTACCTTTTGGGCATATTTTTGAGTCCGGTAGCGTCTTGTGCGTACGAGGGTCCTGCAGGCGTCCCGACGACGTCAAAGGGCGTCGGGTACGGCGAAAGTTAATTAGAGACCTCGGCGTCGCGTTTGCGACGATTATTCATGATCTCGAGAAAAGACGCCTCGCGATTGGCGTTCTTGCGGGCTTCGACTTCAACCGGCGAAATCTTTTGATAAACTAAGGAAGCGTCGCGACGCTTAGCATGCGGGATGGATTTCTGCGCGGCGGATCCCTTCGAGGATAATTAATACGATCGTAGTACGTTGGATGTGCTGTCGGTGCTGCCACCGCTATCGCGGACGGCAGTACCCGGTACTTCTACCTTAAAACTCCTCTTTGAGATCTTCCAGGCGTCCCGACGCCCTGGGAATACTAAGTGCGCTCTAAATTAACGTCCGTCGTTAACGCTGTTGCTGTGCTCGTATATATTCTATTGCACTGTATTTTTTTTTTTTTCCTTAATAAATGTACCGGCATACCAGAAACCTGTAAAAAGTTCCTTTTCGATCCTTCGGTCAGCAATTTTATTTTGTTTTGATCGTCCCAGTTAGCAATGCGGCAGGAAAGTTTTCGCCGTGCTGCGAATAAAATTGCGAAATAATAAGGCTGGACGAGAATCTCGCGTGATTCAGGTTTTTCGCATTGAGCGTGGTTATATGCATCGCGCATAAACGGACTTGCATTTCGTACGAAGGAAAGTCAGGGTGTCGCTGCATTAGAATCCAGCTTAAGAGACAAGGAAATCAAAACGGGGCAAAGGAACAAAGTCAATACGTGATAACTACCCGCAGACTGAGTACAGTCCAACACAAAAAAAATAAAAATGTCTAAAAAACCGTTATCAGTCGATAACCAATAAACGACGCCTCTTACGGTACAATTAATAAAAAATTAATCATTAAGCTCCTTAATGACAACGACACATAAAATTATCATTCCCTTATCATTACAGAAAATTTTGATCCGCCTTCTCCCCGCATACCTTCAAATATTACCCGCGACCCGAATTCAATGACACATCATAAATAATTTTCTACTCAATTAAATCCACACGTCGAATCACATAAATATTAATTAAAAAATCAATATCCTAATCACGATCGCAGTTTGATTAAAAAATAAATTTTCTCACAGAATGTACACGTACTGCAATAAATACCTGCAAGTCATACGCGCATAAATACACACGTCACTGGTTCGCGGAAGAGCAGGAAAATGTATTATAAAAAAAAATAATAATACTCTATAACGTTTGGTCCAAGATATTTCTCAGGCGTATAGTCCAATGAAAGATTCATGGCTGGCGACTGGAATCGAAAGTGGACTAGGGCACTCTTATAGGTAGGCACATACCTGTATACCCAACGTACACAGTGCCAACGTAAGAAACAATCTAGGATGCGTCTCGTAATAATTCCTATGTAACCAACGAAAGGATCCTGACCAATGGCTAACGTTTAATCCCACGGCGACTCGGTCGAGTGGTAGAATGAAAAATTCATGGACACTCTGTAGAGTGGAGAGCGGATAACGTAGCCACATAAGTACACGAGAACTAGCGTTTAGGCGCCGGCGTTAGCGTCGGTCAGCCAGGCGCCTCACGCTATACTGCACCATACTTCATGCTCGCTCTTACCAGCTTTAGAGCCATTATGGCATATGCTACTGATACTATTGCTATCGGTATCACCCAAACACACTGCTACGTTACATTGACCTTTTGAACTGCTACCGTAGCTGCTGAATTTTATTTGTTTGACGTATGACTAAATTTTTCTACGGGACACATGTATTTATTTATGATATATACATATATATATATATAAATATATTATAATTTTAAAAAATACTAGTTTCTTTTTTTTCATATTTTTTTTTTAATTATTAGTCACAGGTGTAGTTCGGTTTGTTACGTAAGCTTATAAAGTACCCAACCTCCATTCCCATGATGCCACCCTTAGAACCTTCTCCTACGCAGCTATATTTTAGCTTAACTGCTCTCTGCATCCCTGGGCGACTAACAATTCATTATCATAATTGACGTCGTTAACGCCGAACCGTGTGCAGGTATCACCTTATTTTCGTGTTACCCCGTATAAGAGGTATCATCGAGTCTCGCGTGCCAGGTCGTCCACTTTGTATTTTGCCTTTAATCAAATTTTATACAAATATATCTATAAATATATACATATATTTCTTCTTATTTTTTTCCTTTGTTCCGTGTCCTCTAAATATTTGTCCTGACCTTCGGCGTGACCTTGAGCCACCCCCTCCCCCTACTTTGCTCATACCCCAAAGGCATTTCCCATATTCCAAACCGGCTACGTGAAGAAATGCAAAATGTCCTCGCGGGCACACACCCACGACCGCTCTTTCTGCCGGGGGTAGGTAACTACCCTTACCGGGAGGCATCTTGCCGTTTCGCGTATAGGCTTCTTTCGGAGGGTGGGTAGGGACTTTTTTTTCAATATCGGCTAAATGGATTCACGACACGAACGTGAAAAACGCACGTGGCGCATGGAAATAAGAGAGGCAAGTTACGCGTCGCGAGCGCCAAATATTTGCCAGTGGTATAATTATATTACCGAGTGTTGTCAAGAGCTGTGCTGCCATCTATATATGTGCGTCGTACTTACTTCCGCATGGGACACGTAAGCTCGGATGTCGCATTAGCATTTAAATGAGAATTCTTTTCCTTTTTCTTTTCTCCCTTAGGAATTGCCGAAGGTTCTTGTTTATTTTTTTTTTTGTAATACTACGTCCTTAGACTGGTCCGAGTTCACGTCCCCAATGGGACATTTACGGGATTTTGCATTATTGGCGTTATTTCGTTGTCGAATTTTTGCGAATTATTACGCGAACGTAAATGGGGTAATTTTTTTTTTACTGAATTTGACTGTTTTATTATAGTGATATTTTGGGGATTGATAATACGTTTTCGATTTTGTTATGGGGTTTGGTCGTTTTTTATTTTCTTGCAATCAGATATGCATCTTGTGCTACTGGCTTTAAGACGCGATTATTCGTTTGATTTTAAAATACGGCAAAAAAGAGGTAGTCTCGACTCGAGTAGGTATTCAGGGAATTTTGGCCGGGTCGTAAATAACGGTGTTTTAATCGGGGATTTCTTTAATTGCGGTTTTGTTTCTCGAGTACTTCATTTCGCGAGTGAAAAAAAGTCTCTATTAGGTTTAAGATGGATTCACGTAGATACGTGTAAGTTGGGTTAGGTTAGGTTTACAGGTTTTTATTGATTCTTCGACGAAGCAATATTTAAAGCGGCAATTTCAAACGGTTCAAATCGACCGTTTAGCGATTCATCGTGTTTCGCAGTACAAGTTTTGTTTTTTTATTTCCCCAAGCTATCTCATTTCGACGAGTTTATACGTATTTTTATCGGCGTGTAATTTTAATTAATTAAATCGAACAGATGATTAAGAATTTCTACTCGGTCTTGTACATACATATACACGTATCTTTTGATAATTAAATATTTCTCAAGTCAGTATCACTTTACACGAACTATATACCAATTTAGAAAGTCTTATTGTTAACAATGAGCCTGCAATTATTGTATCAGCGAATATTAGCGTCTTGCGAATTATCGAAGCGTGCAAAGTCCAAGGACAGTAGTACGGTACAGCCAGGCAGAAAATTTTCACCGCCAAAAAGTCTGAGCGCGTAAATTCTACCTTGATGCCTGTTGTCCCAGTGTGCTGATATGGATTTCCTTTTTTTCTCCGTTATCCAGTATCCCGTGCTTATCGGCATTCAGTCCTCTCTTATCCTAGCGAAATTAGTCCGTGGATTAGGATGGCAGGATTAGGCGCGGAACCTTTACACTATCATCTGTAATCGGGCGAAGAGAGGAGAAAAAATTAGCCTGACGTTTGTTGGTTCATTGATACGCGGTTTCTATATATAGAAATACAAATTTATATTATATAGAAATACGAAGCTTAAATATTGTCAAACCTTAATTTCCTTTGTGATTTTTTTATTATTGGCATCTTAATGCGTCTTTTGATTCTGTTAGTAATGACGAAACACATTCCTGGAGTCAGAGGTTATAGGTCACAGATTTAAGTCTCCTTCGTGCTCTTCTCATCAGAGGGGACCGCATGCGATGTGACGTGTTACTTCTGAAAGAGGAAGAGGCGCGTCCTTTAAACTGGAGTCAATTGGCTTTTACGTTTTATATCGTATAACGTAATATGCGGCTCGTGTCTTGATTCGATGCTGGAATCCCAAATTGAGGCTTACTTAACGTCGAACGTGAGAGCGTCGGAGCGAGATATTCGTAAAACGCGAAAGGGATTTGTGAATTAAGTCTAAGGAATATAAATGATAGCATCGTCTTTTTTACCACTCCGAGTGTTTTATACCCTGTCGCTTCGCTTTTATCAGCTATGGGTTTTCTTTTAATTGAATCGAACTTCTTAGCCTTTTTAATATTGATCTGTGTATACACATTTTTTTATAGACGGATTTGTTGTTTGCATAAATTTTTAATCTGTCTCTTCTCTTTCATCATCAGTTTAATTTTGAAAATATTTTGTTCTCGTGCAAAGGTTATGATTTTGACGTTGAGTTTGGTAATCGGCTTTCTCTTTTTTGGGGGGAAAATGGAGGATACGAAACTTTTGATATCGTCTTGGATTTTTGATGTAAAATAGACAGCTTGGCGCTTACGAAGGATTTTCGAAAAATTTTAGGTAAATCCAGGCTTATGTGGTGGGAATTAAGTTATGGTAGGGGAGAAGTCGGAGGGATGTAAGGTAGGGAAAAAAAAGGTTGGGAGCTTGATCGGCACATCAGTTACCTAACTCTTGGATTTACATGCGATTCCTATTACAGATAATCTGCGAGATATTCTTCCTCCCGTGTAATTCGACAAGGAAATGCCTTTGGAGTACAGATTTTACGGGTAGATCTAAGTTTTTCCGATGTTCGTTCTTAATTTGATACAATAAGGTTTAAGAAATAAAAGAAATCCAGCGCGAAAGTGGACCGAGCAGTTTTATTGGAACGATAGTCAAATTAGTAATTAGTTACTTTGTTTTCGATCTTACTAATTTGTTTCTTTTAGTAGGTCATTGACAGTTGACAGTAGACTGATTAGAAAGTATAAAAATACCTGCTTCCTTGTAGTAAATAAATGTAGAAAAGTTTTCAGCTCCTTCGATCAGATCAAGGCCGAGCACCATGACAGCTGACGCTACAGCTAGAAGGTTCGCAGCGTGTCCGATAGATGGCGCCACGTATTGCCTCGTACAACGTCCCTAGTCAAGAGAGGTGTTTAAGAAGGCATAATAATACTCGTGAAACCTTAATTACCGTAATCCCTGTAATCTTTAATCCACGCTGAATAAAAAGTCTGTTATTCTTGATCCATCGTGAAAATTTTCGGCTGTCACTCCGCCTGGAGTTACCGACATTATGATTAACACCGGTAGGGCCAGCCAAGTACTTTCAAACTGTCAATCCCGTAGTGACGAACGTTATTCGTAAAAGTTCGATAGCGCGAAGAATGTCAATTATTACAGTTCCTTAATGACGTTTAACCCTTAACCGATTCACTCTGGCAACGCTGTGCTTACGTAAGCGGCAGAGCGAGTGTCGGGAAGGAGCAAAGGACTCGTGCTAAACCTGAAAAGCCTGAAGCCTGTTGCTAAGCGGCGAGTCACTCATGAGCCATGGATAAACGACGAGCACAAAGAGACCAACGTTGCCGATTTTTGCAGGGCGAGCAGAAGGAAGGTCCTTGAGAGAAGATTAAAATTTCAAGAATAACTTAAGGTAACCTAATTCTCCATAGAATCAATAAATTTCTTCGATACCAGTCACTTTCGAGAATTTACTTTTCAAATATAATCAACTTCAATCGCTCGATTGCACAGTGACGTTTGATTCTATTTCGTCTCTATTTCTGAATGCGTGTAATATCTTTCGTTCCACGATTTATCGCGCTCGTTTAATGATCGTTGGATTTTTCGATTTATACGAAATTTCATGATTCGCAATGTGCATCGAATTCTGATTTAATGACACACTAGGTAGACTCAGGCTTAGTGGTGGGATCGTAGCGCAATGCAGGACGCAACGTGGCAACTTGCCGCGGAGTGCGGTCGAAATGCGGTAGGGATATCGTGTATGTGCCTGGAACGTGGTTGCTATAGGTACCAACCTACCACCTATTTGATCATGCTTCTGTTTCGCATTCGATATTGTTCCATTTCGAATGGGAACATGGAATATTGTTACGTCGTTACATCGAGAACTTACTTTTCGAACTGTATTTCGAGAGCATTGGTTTATGTTTCGAAAAAAAATCGTTGTATGCATTTGTCAGTTTTTTGTATTTGTTTTTGTAACAGCAGTGAGGATAATCAAGACATTTTTTCACTCGAAACTGCAAGTAGGTACGTACGATAACAGTATTAACATTTTCAAATTTAATAGCAGGAGCGTTACGTACATTTTATTTGAATAAGTTGATAAGGCGGTTACATTGATACTCTTTCTTTTACTTTCCCAAAGGATTTCCCAACCATGGGAAATTTGCTGGACATTCTGATGCACAGGATGTCATCCATATTTCTGAGCCTTGGTTGGTATGCTCGCAAGTCAATGGCGTGGGACACGGTGCCTCTGGTTTACGAATTTCACAATTGCCAAATGGTTTTTCTGCGGTTATTGGCTTTGGACTTTTAATCCAATCGATGGCTTTATTTATGTTCACCAGGTAGACGTCGGGAAGGGATTGAAGATGCTTGATAAATCTGTAAAAATACGTTAACCGTTAGTACGAGACCGGTATAAAATTTATATTCATACACTGAATATATTTAATATAAAATAATATGTATATCTACTCACAGCTTATACGCCTTGAAATATTCTTCATTTTTAGAAAACCAAGATGCATGCATAAACACCGGAAACGGTGCTCTGGAACCTTTATAATATTTTTCAAACTGCTGAATCATCCATTGAGCCACCCCACTCGCAGTTTCCGGTCTGAAATCAAGATGTCAGTACAAGTTCTATTCTCATTATAGTACTTCACTGTGGAAGCAATGTCTGCTAAGCTTGAAGTAGCCCCAAGAGATTTCAGAGGAACACAATGTGACTCTCGATACGTAAATTTTACCAAGGAAATAAACATGGTAGGTAAAATAGACAAAGACCAGGGAAACTGAGAGGATCGTAGTTAAAGGATACATAGGGTGGAGCAGAGCAAAAGGAGAAGTAACCAGTCGGAGCTGAAATGTTCTTCCGAAGCGTTTCCACTTAAAATCTAAGAGGGGGATATCTTTACGTTGCGTCATTTAACGTCTGGCTAGTGAACCGGAAGTTCTCCCCCAAGTCACTCCCTAAGAGCGACGAACACTGGTAAATAATTTATAATTAAGAAGAGAACGTATTATCTATCAGCGAGGCAAGACTCGTTGGGAAGTAGGAAAAATGTTGAAGCATTTTTCAAAAACTTTGACTTCTGAACTCTTGAAACTTCAAAGTGAAACTCTTCTGAAAATCTCATAATTTTTTTTCAGTGACCCATACTCCTGCCTTCTTGAAATATCCATCATAGATTACTCACATGTTCAGGCAAGAATCCACCATGCTGCACGGAATATTTTGCTGATCTTCCCAGACGGTCATCGGTATTTCCCAAACTCCTGGAAAACTTGCCGTGGGACAAGGCTCGATCACGCAATCCTGAATGCTCTGATAATCAAGACTGTAAGGCCATAGGGGAGGATTCACGAATTGTATCGAGGGCATAGAGCTGTCGTACAAGAGTCCCAATTCCTTCATAGCCTGGAAACTTACGTTTCCTGACGTTTGCAAAAACGGCAGTCGCGCTCCACGCAATTCCCTGGTTGGTATCTTTGCAAAATAGTTCACTATAGTCTTGAGATCACCGAATTCGGATTGGAACGTCTTGACATCGATATTGCGCCAATAATTGTCCGCAGCCGAATGACTGGAAAAAGGGTTGCAATAATATTCAGTGCATCGACGCGATCGAAAGGGATTGATAAATCGCTTTGATATCGAGCTTTGGCAAAAAATTTTGTTTCAGGGTAATCGACTATATATTCCTTGCGAATACTGGACGTTTGAAATGGCAGGGAAATTCATGGAAATTATCCTGGTACAATTTCAACGTCGATCGGAGAGCGATCGTCTACCGTTTAGCAGCTGTAGTAAGCAGAAGGGGGATAAGTCGAAGCCATTCGAAAACGATTTGTAAGAAATTTCCTTGAAGAGGTAAAAATTGAAGTTCGGTGGGGTGTGGCATTCTCGACTGAAAACTGGAGCAATTGTCGTTGGCAAGTTGGCTTACGATACTGAATGCAAGGCGATCTCGTGTCCTCTCTTCCATAGATCATGAACTTTGGTATAGTCTGTGTATTCGTGAGACAGGAAGTGGGTCACGCCGATTGGGCATCCGTCAGGATTCTTGAGGTCGAACAGAGCTTCTTGAAAATAGTCATAAGTCATATAGTTGACGGCGTCGTCGAAAGTTAGCATGACCATCTGAAGAAAAATTATACAGAGAACAGATAATCGACAGTACCTCACAAAAGTTCATAAAACACTAAAGAACCCATACGAATATTTAACTTGTATCGCAGAATCATTTTAGCGCAATTTAACTTTGATCTTTCAATCAAAACCGTACCTCAAAATAGTACAAAGTTCCTGAGGCTGTTTCCCACTAAACTTTTTGGGTATATCCCACAAGGCCTTATCAAATATAAAATGTACTAATGTCGTCCTCAAAGTGCTCTGTTGTCACATATCCCATATGAAATTTAATAATTTAATTTAACACGAATACGAGGTATTTCAGGTATATATTAGCATAGCATTTTTTCTTCTTATCACCTACAGAAAATACTACCACATCTTGCCGTGAAAAATCTTAGACACCCTGTATATAAGCAACACGCGCATTTCCCATAGTCTAATGCCTTCTCCGATAATGCACGTGCACTTGACGTTCTGCATAGGAAGCATTAATTTTGTATATTGATCCGTCCATTACGATAGGTTCGTTCGACAGGGGGATCTTATTGTTGGTAGACGACTGTACCTATATCTATTCTGTGTACCGTAAATAACATAAGTATGTCTATATATGTAGGTACACATACAGTAAGCGTCTCCAAGAAGGATGCGTTACCGATATTCACTGTCGTGCTTTGAATATTTGCCTTGTCTCGTAAAACATTTTTATGGTACAGTCAAATGAATTTTGCTTTATTTTACCTGTGGAATTTTGTCGATAGGTATTTTACTGTTACTGTTGGTAGCACTGCACTTGCACCTTGGCAATTTACAGGTAGCCTCGTTGCAGGGATCCGCCAACTTTAGAGACTGCACTCCCGCGAGAAGAACGCATAGCGTCGCGACGGCTACTCGGAGACGTCCCATGTTACAGTTGTACGAGGAAGTCACGACTTCCCCAGACTCTGTGCTGTCGTGGTACGAAAAACGTCTATATATATAAAGACGACAGCTACTGATAGCGCTGGATATAAAGAATGATAAGAATTTTTGTATTCGCGCGCTACTTAAGATTTTGAGATTTTTCCTATAGACAGAAAGTGCCACTTGTAAATATTTTTAAGTGTTTTTCAGTTATCTTTTAATCATGATTAGACGTCATTAAGCGATAAGATGATTACGTATCAATTTTCTTGAGTACCGAGAGTTTTATTTTGAGATAAAAAACTAAATTTACACTCAATACGTCACTGTACGGCTTTGACTATTTGCAAAACTTTAACGTACCATTTTTTTTTCATTTTTCTTTTAATACCAAACTATACAGTGCATAGGAAAATATATATATTTCATTTCTATATATTAGGGCGGTACACCTATTCGAACGATTTTGTATTATTTACATGTACAGAATAATAATTCCTTTGTGGATAAAGCTTGCTCATGGAGTTATCGCTGCAACGCTCGATGCGTACTGCCTTTACGTGACAAAGATACACAGTAACGATTGTAAATCCCTTTGCCAAATTCTCTTTGTTCGTCTCGCTACTTTGTTTGGGTAACTGTCGCCTTGTTTCTGTCTATTCAAATTTCCCGCTCTTACTGAAAATTCAAAACGTCCTGAAACAACGTACGAGTTCGCTGTGATTGCTATACGCGTAATATATATATAGGTAGTAACACTATACCTTGTTAAAATACCTGTACCTCATTATTATTATACTATAGAATTAGTTTCTCTTTCATTTTATTATTTTTCTTCCTCTTATTTTTTTTTGGCTTTACATCCCCCGGGGGATCAGGCGTCAAAGTTTCTCTTTGATGTATTAAAATATCTCTACTTTTATTTCGCCTCGTAAGGTACCTGCGAACAGTCTTGTAATTGCACACGTGGAATACCCATCAATGATCTGTCCCGTGTATCAGCCCTATTATCCTAATTACACGAGACGTCAATACGGTACTGGGTATTGTAAATGGGAACAATGGCCAAGCGAAGCTAATTCTCTCGGATCCTTGTGTGGACGACGTTGGCAGAGATACACACGGTATAGCTCCAGCAACATTATCGCTGGTAGCAAGGACGGGTTCTTGGACCGCGAATGCAGGCGGTTGTCGCTGGTTGGTTCCTTGGCGACTATCTGAGATTAGCCGTGAGGGATAAATCCCCTGAAAACGATTAAGCATAGACATTTTCAGGAAGAAGCGATCCGATTAAACCAATCAAGGATGATTGAACGAATGAGCTATAAAGGACGTGGGGAGAATGGATTGTCGAATTGAGACTTTGCTCATGGCGCGTTGGACCCTTTGTTTTTCCTTTAATGGAAAAGCATACGTGACCAAAGGAAAGGGACATACGTGGACGGACGTCGAATGGATATGATTTTAGAAAATTTTTGAAAAAGCTTAAGGAAAATGTACAGGGATATCCTTGATAACACGGGTATGAAGTCTATGTTGATAATTTTATTTCTTTTTTTATATTCATACTTTTGTGAAATTTGACCATTTTTATATTTTTCAGCGAAACCATAAAGGCGCGTATGCACGTACGTGATCGTGGGAGGCTAGGGAAACACGTAGATTCGCTGGATGGCAGACGGAGCGGATACGAGGTATATTCTGGACCAAGGAAGATCATAAGGCGGAGGACTGATTTTGTTGTCTGTTGAAGTTCTTCGAGAAAGATTTCTGTGCCGATGACGTAGAAGATAGGCATTTTTTTAGATTTGAATTTACAAAAGTTTTCGGATGCTTTGTCTATGAGTTTATACCGGTGGGGAAACGGGTAGCAGTTTCACTGGGGGATATCTGTATGGAGTTTTATACGTGTATATATTCTTGGCTGGTGTTGGTTGACCCTATGTCCTCCCTCTTGCCCCCTTTCGTCCCTATCATCCTCCGCCTCCCACCTCGGTTAGCTACCCCAGAAGCGCTCTAAAGAAACTCCGGTATATCGAGAGACTACGCCGTACCTTACGGGCTGCGCAGGAGAGATAGAATAATTTAGCAAATATGGGGTGTATTTTGTAAATTTATTAACGTAGGGAGGGTGTGCGCGTGAGGGTGGCGGCGAGTAGGTACGTCTACGGCGGTGGAGGGATCGTCCCAGGGGAAGGCGTCGGGGTTGGCTAGAATGTATGCACCTACGTAGTTACGTTTTACGTATATGTATATACGTGTATGCCGTTTCTGGGTAGACAGAGCGAGAGAGAGAGAGAGAGAGAGAGAGAGAGAGAGAGAGAGAGAGAGAGAGAGAGAGAGAGAGAGAGAGA
>JARQTH010000324.1:319866-362042 GCA_030142595.1 Trachelus iudaicus | reverse complement strand
GAGAGAGAGAGAGAGAGAGAGAGAGAGAGAGAGAGAGAGAGAGAGAGAGTGAGAGAGAGAGAGAGAGAGAGAGTGAGAGAGAGAGAGAGAGAGAGGGGTAGGGAGAATAGGAGAGAGTAAGGTAGCCGTCCCCGAGGGCCAAATTTAAACGGGTCTAGAACTTTAGAACGTTCCGACGCTTCAGCGTTCCACGACCTTTGATTCGTTTTTCCTTTCCCTACAGTAGGAATAGCGCGAATCCAATTGCTTCCTGGATGTAGAAGTAGTGAGGAATTCGCAAAAATTTTCGTGAAAAGGTTTGCCAAAACTCCATTTGAGTTTACATTCCGGATTACGTCACCGTCGTTCAAATTGAATCCCCAAAAATTCTTGGGAACCGGGCAAATCAAGGTGTGACTGAAGATATGTGAATATCAGTCAATATTAAATTTTTTAACTCCATCACTTTGGCAATTACGTTTGTCTTCGAGTCCAATAGGATATTACGTTAATCTTCCTGAGATATCTAGGATATTTTATTAATTCGTTACAAGCGAAAAGACGAAGACCAATTTGTCAGTAATACATGGATAAAAGATATAGAAAGATATACACTAAGTTGAATCGAAGTTCCGTTGGCGATTTAATAGAAGATTTTAAGAAAAGTTCCAGTACTTTTATAAAATTACATACTGTTTGTACAGGTCCTTACAAGAAGTCTTACACGTGTACAGTGCATTATTCCATACTCTATGATACATACAAAGGTATCTCATGGTACTAAACATTTTATGTAAATACGTTACACGATATCCAATATACAAACTCCATGCCGCTCGGATTCCTTTATGAAAGCTCAATGATCGAACCGAAACGAAACTCCGCTTAGCGTTCTCGCTGCTACCGTGATTTTCAATCAGCCATTCCAACGGGTAGTGCCAGAAGTCGAAGTCGTTTACCAGAGCAAGCAGCTAGACGTAAAACGAGTCTAGACTTTGCTTGGCTTAGCATGGTAGCCTCGTGGGACCGCGTCAGTGCTACAGGACCTTTCAATTTCGTTCTACCAACAAGAAGGTAGAATTTAAAAATCAGACCTGCAGTACATAAGCAGCATGCCATGCATAACCTGAAAAATCAATTCCGTTCATTACATTAATAACAGGTTGATTCACTTGAGAGAAAACTGGACATTCATGCTACTCGTCCATTTAAAAACAGATTTTGCAAAGTTGTCAAGTAAGACTGATAAAAATTTTGTACAGTACTTTACAAAATTTTGTTTATTCCTTGCATATTTTTGTTCCAGTTTCACAGGAGGAGGAACTAGCGTGGATACTGGTGGCTTGTGCTGCCGACCTCCTGTCTGCAGGGAATTCACGTTACGTTGACCATCCTGACGGAATCCTTCAGTGTTTTAGCTTGAGGATTCAGCTATAGCGTCTGCGCATGCGCAGTGGACGTACTCCAGAGAAGGAGTTGCACCGGGACAAACTTGGCAACCATTGGCAACTGCCGTTCGGCGTTGCACATGGAGTTGATTCTGGTTACTCAGTGGAGTTAGCACACACTGTATATGTTGAAGGTTCTCTCGATGATTAGCTCCCGAGTGCAACTCCAAGTGGCACAATTAATTCTGTGGATTTCAAGATCTCAGCTGTCTCTCAGGAGCTAGCGATTCGTTTGGTTCTCTTGCGTTTGGTCTTCTGCCCGAGGTTCCCCGAAAATACCAGAGTTCCCCAAAATATTCTTCGGCACTGGAGGACAAAGTTGTAGAATAAAAATTACAATGAGAAAAACTTATAAAAGTGATAGGAAAATAGGAGGAAAAATGGTACGTGTCTATTTTCAAAATAACTATTCACTGTTGTGATAAAAATATTAAACTTTCGTTCGCGTTTGGGAATTTTGAAACTCTATAGCTGCGCGCGTAACTGCGTATATTGTATGCTTATCGTGGTTTATCCTGATAGAGTCGATTAACGTTTTATACGAATTCATATAGAGTTCGCTTGAATTTTCGTTACGGGGTGTAACGTCCAATAAAAATATAATCGTCTTGTGTTACAGGATTTGGATATGGGATCCGAAAAATACGCGAACACTGTTATATCGATATTCGCGATACACTCTCGTACGCAGCAACAAAATATCGGTCCATTGAGCCACAGTGTGATTTTCCGCAAAAGTAATTTCAGGATTTGGCATTCGGATGAATTCACCGCCTATGCCCATATACATATAGAGTGAATAGGTATGAAAAAAAACTATGCGGAAACTATTGAATCCGACGTACGATTCGAGAACCAAGGCAAGGAAGGGCGCGGGAAATTCGAAAGGATGCCGCGTGAAGAAGACGTGGAAAGTCGAGGCAGTAAATTTTGGGTGAACCCTCGCGAAACACGACAAGGGGATAGAGTAGTTACATTAAGCTACAACCACCCTGAACATACATCAGCGGTCAACCCTAACCTGCATCTTACCCGGTTGAATTCTTCCTAGTTCCTAGACGGCGCTCTGGACGATCTTACAGGACTGTAGGTACCAAAACTGTACCCTATCATTACACACAATGCTACAAAAATTTTAATTCGACTGTACGATAATTTTCAGATCGAAGGAACCAAGGGATTGCATCATGCATTTCCCGCAGCCTTGCCATATCACCGTGCTACGACTGCGCCACCAGTAGGAAGCGGAGAGTACCCTAAGTACTGGCTGAAAAAGAAAATAGAAAAAAAAACTTTTTGAATTAGGCGTAAAAAGTAAGAAGGCCCACGCGTCCGCTCGCGGTTGTAAAACGCGAACGACGCTCATCTAACTTGCGTAATTTTGCGCGTCGTGCCTGAAACAAAGAAGGGTGAGCCGAATCTTGGAAATGGAATGTGGATTTATTATGTATGTTTGTCGTGGGAGAAGGGGAGGTGGGGAGGGGAGGGTGATCGAGTGCTCTCGGGGTAACACTTCGAAGGGTAGAAAGAAGTGCAATCGTACGCAGCCCCAAAGGTTACGACTAATCGGTTTTATCGCCGCACGCACTTTTACGCTCTTTTGCATGTATTACCGTCACTTTTTATAAGGCCGCTTTTCTCGCTTCTGAATTATTTCAGACAGCGGTCCATCGGATGACGCTGGATGCCGTCGATATAACGATCCCCCCCCCCCCCCGGATCCCCTACAGATAATTCAAAATCCCATAATAGGGTATACGCATTGGGCCGTATCCGGCAACCGTGGAAGCCGGATATATTGAAACATCTTGAGGTCTGGCTGCCTACCGGCGGGACCTTTCCTCCCGCGACTTCGTCCTCGGTATAGCCAATATAGGAAGTAGATGCGACAGGCGAGGCCGCACTAAAACAAAATTGTCCTTGCTGAATATTTTATCCCCACTTCCCGGGATGCCCAGGATTCTTTCTAGTATATAGACAAGGCGCTACCCAAAGAGTATAGGTATATATATATTATATATATATATATATATGTATAGCCCTTGGACCTAGTACGAGTTTAGGAGTTTACGTTTTTTTTCTTCTTCTTTCTTTTTATCTTTTCGTACCTACGCAGAGGTACCAACGTACTGGGGATCGAGTTACAGCTTCCCTTCCAGTGGAACCTATGCCTAACCTATAAAGGATCTTATACGTTTATCCTGCTACCTTTTTCATTTTGCTTTATAACCCCAGGAGCCGCTTCCTTGGGTAGCTCTCGATGTCCTCAGGTCCTCAATCTTAGGCCTGGGTATGGGCATAAGTGCGCATACTAAATCCAATCCGGAATCCAAATGATTCGCCAATTTTAGGATCGCGAGTAACAGCTTTGAGTATGCGTACACGTATGTACGTATGACCTGCTATCTTCCAGGAGGCTCCTCGTCGACGGCACGTGGAACAAGGTGGAAGGGTTAAGGGGCTGGAAGGGATGAAGTCATAACGTAGGCCCATTTCTGTTTTTGTGCCTCGGGTAGGAGCATTCTGGTGGTCGTCGAGGGGAATGAAACGAGGCAATGCGGAAGCGTCGCGGCGCCTTGGTGTCTACCGAGTCGCGTGAGACGCCACCGAGCCTGCCCTACGTATAACACACTCGTTTAGCTTACTTCTCTGGGTACGTCTACGTGACTGAATAACAGCAGTGTGCAAAATAACCATTCTCTGACTTATCTCTTATCAGCCGTACCTATCGACGCCCGTGGTATCAGTTTTAGTCCTGGAAAAAAAAAGAGACGCCATTACTGTAGGCATCGTTGGCGACGCGGCGTAATTTTTTAAATGGACATTTGACAAAATTTGATTTGTAAATATGTAAACAGACATTTATCGGTGCGGTGAGCGTGTAATTTTTTCTTATCAGTGATCGTGTGATAAGGCGATCATATTTGTATTGTCAATGAGTTTTTAATATTTTTCACTTTTATCGTATCACAGATATAGTAGAACCGATAGTGGTGGGTACTTATTTTGAAGTTATATTAGTCGAATAATTTCATTTTGCTTTTAGGTTGGATCTATGAGAGTTCGAGACGATCTTGTGGTTCAGAGGTCAACCTTCGAGGTCTTACCTTCAGGTTGAATTACCAGGATCCAGCAATGGCCATAGCTTCGCTGGGAAACGACGAGGGTCACGGTCTACGTGGGAGGGTAGTTTTATGGCGGGAAAGAGCACGTGGCGCCACCACTTACCTCTCACGGCGAAAGCCTCGAACGTCCTTGTTTCTACGCAAGAGTAAATCCTGAAGCTATGGCTGTGCGACGCTTTGATGAATTCCCTGAAAGGTTACGCCACTGTTGGAGCAACGAGTTAGATTTAATCGCGTGTTAATCGTTCGGAAGCAGAGACGAGTGTAACAGAGTCTTGGCAGCGGTGTGAATTTTTATTTGAAAAATAAGTCCATATGCATTGTCGTAGTGTCTGCGTCCGAAGACGAAGCATGAGAATTTAATGTAAATATATTATAATTATTTTACTCTGCCCAATCAAATGACAAGGTGGTATCTATTACTCAGGTGGGCACGAGTGATCTTGTAGATTCTAGGTCGTCAAGTTAAATTGGACTGTAAGGAACCATTGCGAAAACGTATATACGTAAATGTCCTAAACAAGACCCGTTAACCAACCCTGATAGGGTAACTTGCTAAATATCGACCTTTGGTTAAGGGGTCATCCAGTGATATCTAAATAGTCTCCTGCCGGGTGGCTTTCGTATTATCTTCGTCACCAAGATCAAATTAACCCTCGCGAAGAGAGCAGACGTATTTGTCAAAGATATGAGTAAGGGCTTTTTTTTTAAGGGTACTCAGTAACTTTTGACTCATCAGCACGTGGCTCTCGGACGAATTTACTAATTACTATTAGGTTTCTCAAGATAAAAGTCAATGGTCGGTATCGGTGTTTCAATGGATGATTAATCAGGGCGGGTCGGGGGGGTTGCGTCGGCGAGAAATTGTAAATATAAAATTTTACTGGTCGAGCCTGTAGCGCGTCATCGGAACTACGCGACGCCATGACGGTATGACGTAAGAGAGAAAACTTCTTGCGGAGAAGGTTCGAGTTCGTACCGGGGCAAATGGTTCGCCAAGAATTACCCAACCCCTGTTCTGGTTTTCGCTCGAAAAAAAAAGAAAAAAAAGATGGCTCGTTTTTCCCTCCCTTCGTCGAGGGCTTAATTAGTTCAATCAAATTATGAATATTTAATTCGGCCTGTCGTTATTCCGCTCGTCCCGGCCCTTCTTTGCGAAAAGATAATTGGCCCGCAGCGGAATTAGTTTTCAGCAGCGGTCGGGGCCGCTGCTCGATACGATGTGAATGCGGAAAGAGGCTCGCCGAAAGTTTACGTCGACGTAGCAGAAATCCTTACGTCACGTCAAAGCGAGGGAACGTCGAAAGTTGGCTTAAAAAATTTGTCAAAAAAAAAAAGAAAAGAATTAAACTACCCCTGAAGAAAAATCGTACACTCCTCTTGACATCGGCGTGGGAAAGCTTAAAAACAATTTTATCATGTTACGGCAAAAAAATGTTTAGAACTACGTTCATATTTTTTTTATTTTTTTTTTCCCCCCCAATACAACGTTAAGGCACGAATGCCGAATTTTTAAAGAGAAACCTTTAACGTTATCCGCAGTCTGAGCTACGGCAATAACATGTTAGATGCCGCTGGGCACCAAGTGCGCCCTAAGGTGGCACGGGCTGACGCTCGCGGGGGGGGGGGAGGGGGTGGGTACCTACCCTCGTCGATATTCCATTGTCGAAGATGCGCGGAACGGGAATAAGAACGAGAAGAATTTCGAAACTAAAATTACAGAGAAAAGGCAGATTAAAGGAGCGAACGAGGGTTGGGCTTTTTTTTCGGGGGGGGGGGGGGGGTAGGTAAAGCACCAGGAAAAAAGGAAAGGGCGTCGCTTTTCTACGGCATTTGACATTACCATATGAATACGTTAGTTGGTTCTACGCTCATCTAGGCGGTTTCCGGTTCCCGGTTATCGGTTCGGCATCCCTTCCTGCCTCTTCCTGGTCTGCTCTCCTGTACTATATCTATATCTATGCACCCCCCCCCCCTTCGTCCGTCTCTTTATCTTTCTACCATCCTCTCTCGAGCTCTTTCTTTCTTTCTCTTTTTTTTTTTTTCTTCCCCTTTGAGCGAATATTGGCAAACGGCAGACTAAAGCAAGTCGATAACTTCTAGCTCGCTAATTTTATGAGATCCTTCTTTGGCCGACTGATAAAATTTCCTGGATGGGGTTTGCGGGAGGGGGGTGAACCTGTGAGGAGATATCTACCCCCCTCCCAGCCCACTAGCCGTGATATAGTATTCATACGAATGTGGGCGCAGGTAAAAATTTGAATTCGACATTCCTACCTTTGTACCATTGGTACCAATATGGCGGCTCGAGTACCAGTGCAGAGGGTTGGTATACGGTTTTCTTTGACTCTCATTTTAATTATTTTTAATCAGGCTAATTTCTACTTCAATGTCAATTCGTTTTGGGGCGCCCACGGCGACTGTCGTGTGTTATTATTGAATTTTGATACGAGTCAGTGTATTTTTCAGGATTTCAATCGATCTTAAAAATTATTTTCACCCTGCGAAACTATCTTGCGATAATAAGCATTTTTGGCGTACGGTATGGGAATACTGGGAAATTGATTTGCAAAAATAATTCTGCATGTAATTGATAAGAGGAAAAATGACGGAGTATACCGCCAAGCCTCTTCGTTATTAGTGGCTGTATATTTTTTTTCAATTCTTATCAGAGATAAATGTATTAATTCACAATCGTGTGTGTATATATATATATATACTGCTACAATTTGTATCTCTGGAATCAAGACACGTAAAAAATTCTCTTATCGCTTCCTGATATACACTTTGTCCTATCTGCTGATACCAAGAAGACTATTTCTATTTCGAATCGACCAAAAGAAAACGAAAAATTAATTTGACAACCTCATCTTTATCTTTGCTCTCGCGCCAACGTAATATAGTACCGCAAGTACGCTTTTTCCCACTACGTGCGTATAGCCATTCTAAACTAACATTAAGACGTATCAGGGCTTTGCCACCCTTAGAAAAATTGTCAGCTCCATTGTCAGCGGTACCTGCGTACCCACCATTTTCGGCAAGGTCTGGAGCCCAACGATCGTAAACAGTGCAAAGAGGCAGCGCACAAAGAAAGCGAGAGGAAACGTTAAGCGCGATAGCTCATAATTTTTTGAAGGAACCTCGCAGTCCCTAAAAAAAAAGTAAAAAAATAAGCTAGATGGCGCCAGCGTCCCCAGAGTGAGAAATGTTGTTTTGTAATGGATCACGAAGAATTTACTGGTTCTACGAGTTTCGCTCGTGTCTAGGATACCAAGATATCGCGACGTTCCTAATGGCGGATAGTGGTGCAAGTAGGTATGGCGGAGAACGTCGTGTCTGAACATAAGCTTACGTATCTACTGTTACCGCTACGTACTCTTTTACCTTTTCCTTTTTCTTTTTTTTTTTGTATTATTCCGTCGAGCCCTCGAGATTCCTCATTTCTACGAGCCCATTTTACCCGTCTATGACTCCGTGCTTCCACGTGGACGAGTACAAGGGTAGTTTCTGGGGTGTCTGTACTTACAAACGTGCCCACTAACTCAGCCGCGGGTATGTGAGTATGATAGGGGTTGCACGTACATCCCTTATACGAATCCCTAGTAGGTTAGGCGCGGCTTATCGTAAAAGTAAGACAAGACTACGGACTCGGGGGTAATGTATTTTTGCCCCTTTCTTGGGTTGTCCTTTTTTTTTTCGAAGGGTAAGGCCAGAATTTTCGGACTTTTTTATACCTCGTAAGGGATGCGAAAAATTCGGTACGGCGAATTTTAAGGGATGCCCGTGATACGCGCAGTGTCGTATATACGTATATTGGCGGAAGTCAAAATTTTTTATGGGTGAAAAATAAATTTGCTCAAAATATAGTGCACGAGGGAAATTTGAAAATTTTTGTTATAGGTATTCGGTATTTATTTTTTTTTGTGGATTGTGGATAATCTGATTGTTTCTTTTTTTTGGGGGGTTATTTCACCCTTTTTTTCTCCCTTGCTTTACAGACGGTCACTGCTCCTGCCGAACATCCCCACGGAATCATCCCACGGAGAAGAGACCAGCGACTGGTGAGTGAACAAGCCAATTTACCCGAGTATTTCTGAGAATTGATCGAATTTGTTTGTGATTGTATCATAGGCGACGAGAGAGACTAAAGAGACTCGCAGTAGAAAAGGTCGCGGAGTGCAAAGGGTAACTCCGTTAGGATGCTATTACCGGACAGATTGCCTTGGGAATAGGTTCGCGTGGTCGTGACGAAAATACGTCATCCTATAAAATTCGTTAGGCGAAATTTATAGAATAACTTGAAGTAGGGACACCTTGGGTTGGTATTACGACTATATAGCGCGATTTGCTAGGGAGGAAATTTTTTTTTTTGTTCGCCAATAAAGTCGTATTGGTTCATATAAAGTCTTTTATTTCAGGTAAACGTTCAGCTTACGTATTCGGTTCGGAAGGTAATATTTTTTTTATGGTCTTATTTTCCTTTGACATTTATCTAAGTAACGGAAGAATAAAAATGTCCTAGACCTAACGACGCGTCTCCACGAATGCGACGGTGGCTTTATTTCGTGTCGTATATCAAGAGTCAAAGAAAACCAGTTGCCAGGTTCAACGCGAGAATGTGAATAACGTGTATGGGAACGATAAAAGGATCTGTGTGTGTGTGTGAGAGAGAGAGAGAGAGAGAGGGAGGGTGTGTCTAGGTTACCGTAGAGGAAATCGTGAGTGGGTGTAGCCTAGGTTAGGTTAGGTTAGGCTAGACTAGCGTGTAGCACAGGATGATAATTTTGAAAAAGTGGTTTTAAAGAGTTCGGAGTTGGAAGCCAACCGCTCCCTCTTTCTACCTCTCTCCCACCCTCCCTCCCTCTCTCTCTTTCTACCCTTGTACTAGTACTCTCGGACTATGTAGGCGCCGCGACGTCGGATACCGGCGCCGCGCGGACGCCTGTGCCTTCGATCCGTACC
This sequence comes from Trachelus iudaicus, assembly GCA_030142595.1. Classification (NCBI taxonomy): domain Eukaryota; kingdom Metazoa; phylum Arthropoda; class Insecta; order Hymenoptera; family Cephidae; genus Trachelus; species Trachelus iudaicus. Next base: position 352,528 of record JARQTH010000324.1, on the reverse strand, counting down.
CACAAGAGCGAGAACCAGAGACGCGGCCAATAGGCCAGCCAACGTGGTAAGCAGTAAGGTAATTTAATTTATAAAGGTATACAACTTAAATTACATATTGATCCTTATGAAAATCTCAAAATTAAAAAAAAACTCAAAATATATAATTTCCACGTATCCCTAAAAATTGACGAATTTCCACGAGGGTATCGGCCCGGAAATATCGTCTTTGACTTTTCACATTTTGTTTTCGTCACGGTATTTTTTTCTCTACGACTTTAGACGCCTCGGAGTTAAAGTATCCGAAAGAGAGGGACACTCGAGAGATGGCAGCACTTGGTGAGGAGATCGTGAATCTGGGATGGTCCATCGAGCTAGGTACCTCGTAGGTACGTGAACAGATTCGGAAGACGCGAGCTTGCACGACCGTGAACGTGAGAGGTCGCACGGGAGAGAGAGAAGAAGTCAGGGCTGAAACGACTGGGATAGAGAAGGACGTGGTTGAATCGTGTGTGTGAGAGAGAGAGAGAGAGGAAGATATATTAAGGGTTGTAGAAGTGCAGAAAGAATTGCAAGGCTCAAAAATGAAGTACCTCATAATTGTCCACTCAGCAAGCGCCGATGACGCTGGGAGCGTCGGTCGAGTCGTTTCTACCTAAAAACCACCCTCGAGCGTCAAGGTCCTCGTAGTTTGTTAGGGGTAGGAGGGGTATTAAAAAAAAAATTATTACTCCATCATTTTTACGGCGTGAAAATGAAACCCCCCCCCTCGGCCGGTACCGTAACGCGTACATACGAGGTGAACCTTTGCGGATGTCGGGGAGCCACTGCGCGGCGTAGAGGGTCGCGAGGTTGTAAGGGTTGAAAATTTTCTGGCCCCTGGGTACAGTTAAAATATATGAACCCAACGGACAACTCCGGGGAGGAAGGGTTTTGAACTGAAAAAAAAGTGGCAAGAAGCGGTAGGTGGTTTCAAGCTTAACGTTTGCCGACCTCCCCTTCCACACGTCATCAATACAGCCCTGAGATATCCACCCCTTTCATGAATTATTTTTCCCCGTTTCTGGACGACTGTTCCAGGTTTTTCGGGACAATTTGACCGGTAATTCCGAGGGTCCTTATTGGATGGGCCATTTCGCGGCTTCATGAATTATTTCGCGATCAATTTGTATTCCGTCAGACGTGGTTGCAGCCTCGTCAATTCGGAGGGGCTTGTGCTTTTACGACTGGCGCTTTCACGGGATAGAATTTAGCGTGGATGCTCGCCAGCCCTGACCGTACATGAATTGCATATACTGTGTATACATATTTATAAATAGCTGTGAAGTCACTGTGCACTTAGACAATTAATGTGAATTCCAAAAAAAAATTTGCCGTTACCATTGATTAAGTAATTTTTTTTTAGAAAATTTTCACGATATCACTACAGTACGTTTCACTGCGATCTACCGGTGTGAATTTTTCATGCGACTGTACGGGAACGAGAAATCAATGTAAAATACATCTGCCGTCTTTGAACCGTATGGTGCCCGTTTTTTTTGTCGATTTAATAAAAAACAAATCGCATCGAACGAACAACGTTTGCTGTCCGAGTGTATCACGTAAAATTCCAAATCTCTGAATCATCGACACGCGAATACACCGGATACAGTGAAAACTATGAATTCGAGTTGTTACCCCTTTTTTTTCACCCTCTAATCTTTCTTTTTTGCTAAATTCTCTGTATTTACATATACTCGCCGGTATCGCTTTGTATTTGTACAGGACGAAGAAAAGAGCTCTGGGTTATCGCTGCGCGGCAATAAAGCTTGCTTACCTTGAGCTTTATCCTCCCCCGTGTACGATAAACTACCCTTACGAATATCTCGCCTTGAATTATCCAATCCAGGAAAAAAAGAGAGAGAGAGTCAAAGAGAAAAAGATAGGGCATCGATGAATATCTCTATCCCTTTTCAAGGTCGAGGGTTCGCGCCTGCATTTCGTTTTGGTATTTTCAAGGATTTCGTTTTTTTTTTCGATTTTATTTTTTGGTTTCCTATCCATATCACATTTCGGTTCTTTCGTTCTCGCTTTTTTCTGTTTAAATGGCACTTCTTTCTGGTTACACGTAAATCCGTTATATCGAGCGGGCAGGAACCATTGAATAAAGTAGCCGTACGTGTAAATCGAAATCCTATGTTATTCCGTATCAGAGGGTTCGATCCTGTGCGCTTATGTATTTATGTATGTATGACGAGAAATTACTTTCGAAACGCCTACAGTTAGTATCCGGTACGCATTGACGTAGACAGGGGACGATACCGTTACGAGAAGTTACAGCTAATGAGATGTATCTACGATTCCATTTTCTCTTTTTCCCATAAAGAGGCAAATTTTATCGGTCACTTTATACGAAATCCAGCGGTTTATGCTTGAAAATGAGATTTTCTGTATCTCTCTGTGATAAAAAAAAAAGTATAGTATCCAGGTAAGTAAGTTATTAAAATACACCATAGGTATACAAAAGCGTAACTCAGTACAGTGTCGTATAAAAATAATTAATTAAATTTGACAAGCCCTATCTTTTCCTATGGCTAATTTCAATGGAGACACGATCATCGTTTTGGATTGCGTCCGTTTAACGCAGTGTATCATAGAAATATTTAATTTGTAAAATTCAAAATTTTTTTTTGTCCCACTGTTTACCCCACTAGCTCAAAATGTCTTATCGAACTTCCAATCCCCTTTTCGAAATAACGTTCTTCCGCCCCTTCGATTATCGGGCAGGAGAAAGAATGAAATTTCCTTGTCGTTGCCCAGCATTACTGTCGTGACCTTAATCATTCTTGCCGATAATAGAAGGCAGACGTAGTCATGCAAACGAAACGCTGATAGAAATTGGAACGCTAATTTCGTTACGGCTACGCCAATGACGGGGATACGAAAGTTCCGGTGCCCCTTTGAGGAAATGTCCGACGACAAACTGGCCGTTTCTTCTGGTATATCCAGGCCCTTTTTTGCTCGTCGTTCTCATTTTCCAGCTAGCGAGCTCACTTTTGCCCTTATATTCGACACCCAAGAGAATTTACCAATTTCGGTGCCGCCAACTGTAACGCATTACGAAATGGAGCGTATTCGAAGACGTCTGTAAAATATTAAAATTATCGATACTCATTGTTAACGGGGCGGGGGGGTTACGATAGCGCTAGTATTTTATTGATAAAAAATATATATATAGACATAGCTGCTGAAGGCATTTAATCAATTTTTAAATATCGCGTCACCCACTTGTCGGCCACCTATGCGACTAACGACAGCATCTCCATTTGGCAACATGTCGTTTGCCACTCGGAGAGGCCATTAAATTAAATCGAATTAGGTAAAGCAAAATTAGGGTAATTTAAATTGAATTTAATTAAAATAAAGCGTAAGGGTTGGGGTGGGTGGGGGGTGGATCCCATCGCAATTTGTTTATCGGCCAACGCAACGTTGGCTCACTGTGTCTATATATTTAAATTACTGTAAATAAATCAGTATCATTTGAAAACGTCGATATCTCCTATCGCTACAGCTATGTTTGAAAAGTGGAGATTCGACAGTGTCGAAATGGACGTGTTGAAAAATTCCTTGAAATTTGAAATTGGAGGTAAAAAAAGTTTTCTTGAGTTTAATTTCGATTAAATAATTTTTTTTATTAATCCTACGATAATGGCCATTTAAGTGTACGCAGCCACAGGAACCTTATCGATAATTCGATATGACGTCATCCGCAATTTTTGTGTTTCATGGTTATATAGAAAAAAGGGTTGAATGTGCGGCTGACCTTGAAACGGCAGACGAGACTGCACCCTGGTTACCAAGGTGCTCCTTAAAACTTTGCTTATTAAACCGCGCGTGGTTCAGGTACATCCGTGTGCGCAACGTGCACCGGCCGGGACGTCGGCACGACGTCGCGGCGGCACCGGCACTGCCAGAGCCGAGGTTAACATGAAATACTTGGCTCTCGCTGCAACAACCGGGAGGGAAGAAACTTTATGGCGCGATGGCTCGCTGCTATTTCACTGGAACTTCCTAATTAAACCGTTCCACTGTTATGACGTGCTCCCCGTGTTCCGATGCTACAAAGTGTAACTGTAGAAAGTCGATTAAACTCGAATCAGCTGCGCTCAACTTCTGATAATTGCTGCCGCCTTCTATTCGATCTATATCGCGCTCGTTCTTACCGACCGTTTAACCGGCACTGCTTTTTAAGGGCGAGACGGTATCCGTTACCCTTGCAAACCTATTTGCACTTTTATGCGTTACGTGGAATTGCAGGCAAAGAAATGTTCTGCTATAAATTCTAAGATCGCAGCATCGGTTTATTGTTTTTGTATCCGGTCAAATTTGGACTCTGGAAATATAATTTTATTTTATTTTTTCGACGGCTAAATATGGCATTTTTTTTTAATTGGTGAAAGCACTTAAGTAAGATTTAAGAGTTTTTGAGAATTTCGAAATGGACTTCATTTTAGATTTTTTGTAAAATTAATTTTGTCGATCTGATTATTTTTTTTTTTTTTTTCTGATATACGTGTACATGTTTTTTTTGTACGTTCTCACGGTTTCCCAGGCAACGGTTCGTATTACTTTGTTTTTGGCTGTCAGTTCTTGCACGAACGCGTCACGCACAGCTTCATTTCTTAATTTCTCGCTGCGCTTCTCTTCGCATTTTCATTTCAAGTTTCTACCAGATTAACGTGGACACTTCGCTTTGCAAGCTTCGCTTTGGCCATTTACGCAGTGAGTTTTAACAGTAGATAGTAGAAAGTTCGATGTCCTTTGTCGGGTAGTTGAGAAATTACCACGAATTGAAAATCGTAAATCTAGATTATTCATTGTCGCTCGATCTGAAAATAGATTGATTGAAATCAAAAAAAAATTATTAAATTTCGTATCTCCGTATCTCGCACATGATTATCGTACGGTGTTACAGGATCGTTATGACGGATTAATGATATTTATAAGTCTTTGATTAACGAGCAGGCATTCCGCGCGATATACATAACCTATAATTTCATGAAGTTCGTATACCGGAATCAGGATTAATATCGACGAATTACCATCAGATATAAATTTATCGATCGTTCATCTATCGATCTTTCCGATTCTGATAATCATTACGTTTGTTTCGTAACCACGCGGGTTATGTATTTATGGGAAACCTGTATAGTGTGAACACGGCAACAGGCTTCGAATATCGATAATACGCGCACGCCAGGTAGTGCGTATTAGCGGATTATTAAGGAATTAAAGAATGACAATGACACGGTCGATAAAGAAGATTAGAGGCCTAGTAACTTTTTCATTTGACAAATGACGTGGGATTCTACCGACAAAATTACTGAACAAAATGAACACCCTGGCAGTAGCATTGACAAAAAAAGTTTTATATTCAAAATACCTAATAATTTTTTAGAAATTTTCCAAAAAAATTTCTATCTTAATTTCGGAATTTTATAGTGAAAATTTGTAATTTTTTAATGATTTTTTTGTAAATTTTCCTAACGATCGTAAATCTAATCTAATTAGTTGTGGGTCAAATTGCATTTAGCGCTTGCAAACTTTACTGGACAATTTGAAAACGAGGCTGCATCCAGTTTGTGTACCTGTGCAGCCTCGTTCGAACTGAGTTCACTCATCTACAGTGTTTCCAGAGTTCTGCGAGTTTAGCGTAGGTACGTACCTCCTCTAGGTACTACATAGTCCTAGTGGCGACTGGGTACCTGAAGAGCTCCAATCCACTCGAACGTTTGAGCTTTGATAATGGCCCACGTTACTGCACGCTATTTCCAGCTAACGAATACAATTAAAAACCAAGGGCCATTCACTCGGTACAATTATTTCGCGATTTTGATTTTCCCAAGTGCAATTCGATTGGTTATGTTCATTCAAGACTCGAGCCCATTTCATTTTCATAAATTTTCTTTGGTCATTTTTATTTTCATAATTTTTCAGCTTCGATCAACTAAAACTTCACGGACTTAAATCCTCTATATATATATATATATATATATATATATAAAATAATTGCCGTATTAAATTTTTTATTTGCATAGCAGCTACGTTTCTGCTGACTGACGAATACAGAGTACACTGGTTATTTCTTAGCTGCGAATTTATTTGCCTAGCGTGCTTTGGGGTACTTCCTGGGATTACCGATATATTTCATGCGACTAATTGCCTTCTGCTTTATGCTATAATTATTTATGCAATTTTCAGGGGGCTATTTTTTTTTTTAATTATCCTACAGATGTACACAGCAAGGTTCCAGTGTCAATATAACTATGTGATATTTATTGTATTTTTGCAATTTTTTTGTTGCTTTCCGCGATAACGGAACCAAAGCAGGCTAATAAGCCGCACGGTTGTCAAACGTGTGAGTCTAGCCACGTGCCAATTTTACCTGGATTTTCGTAAAAAGAGAAAAAAATATATCTGCGTTAAGCGCAGGTGCTAATTGGTTCATTCTTTTCATCCCCTTTGAAAGCGTAGATTGGCTAGGTCGACCGGGTCTCTGTGGGTCGGTCGAGAAATGAGATATTATTTTGATTGTTTCGCCGTTAGAATAGGAATGATTTCATGGGGGTGGTTCCGGAAGTCCCATGGGGTGGTTAACTTACGTGACCCTCGACCCGAGGGTAAAGGAATTCCAACCGACGTCCTTCCTCTTACTCTTTCTTTTTTTTTTCTTGATCCCTCTTTTTTCCCTTATCTCTCTCTCTCTCTCTCTCTCTCTCTCTCTCTCTCTCTCTCTTGCTCTCTCTCCCTTTTGGGCTCTCTCTATTTTTTTTCCTACCCCTCGGACTCTTTCTACCCTCTTTAAGGGACCACCCTTCTTTCCTACCACGCAGGAGTTGGGTAACCGTTCGTTGAAATGTCATAAGTAATAAAAGGGAGAGTCGACTAATCTATGTCGAATGTTCGATCCGTGCAAAGTTCGTGAAACAAGTTAAAAAGTTTTCATGAAATACGAACGTATTTTCCACGGTGTAACATCCCTCTCTCGGTATCCTCCCATGGAATTTACCTTCATGGGGAAACGAGCCGTTCTTGAAAACGGCAATTTACCCAAGTTTCCAGAAAGAGAGAGAGTGAAAGACAGACCCCATATCATTGGTATATAATCCGGGTAAAAATTTTGATCACGGGACGGATCGCCGACCGATTATTTCGCATGGTGAAATTTTTACTCACAACGTCACGCCACCCCCCTAGAAATAGCATAACGACGTATAGAAAAAAAAAGTGAAAAAATCATCCCCCCTGAAAATGTCAAAATCGATAATTTTCCTAAATCCAGAAACCACGTAATCCACGAAGAGCCAAGTTAAAAAATCGCGAGAAAAGTATAAAATAACCTTGACCTCGAGAGGTCACACATCCTACCCCAGATTCCGACCTACCGAATAAATAAAACTGACTCTTAATGATTCCCATAAGATTCCCATGACTGCACGTGTTGAACCTCTCCGAGTCTTCGGTCCCTCCAGTAGCTCAGGAGCCACCCCCCTACCCCCTGAAACATCCCCCTCCCTCAGCAAGGTCTTCTGGCTTTCACTCTCTCAGCCTTCAGCAGCCAAGGAGTATAAGCCAGAGAGGGAAAGAGAGAGAGAGACGCAAGAGCAGGATGGGTAAAGAACAAGACAAAGAGGGAAGAGGTAGAAATAAAGAAGGACCAGTAAGAGAAGGAAAGGAGGTGCCACGACGGTAAGGAGGAACGGAGAGGGGAAGTTGGTAGGATTCGAGTAGAGAGGGGCAATGTCGAGGAGGATCGTAGGGGAGGGATAGGGGAAGTAGAGAGGGACGGGAGGGAGGCAAGGAGAGAGCGAGAGAGCGCGAGAGAGCGAAGTGAAGTGAGCTCGGCTCAGTCTCCACTCGCCACCCGCCAGTCGCCTGAGCTGCAAGCTAGCCGGTCGACACTCCGCTGATAGCTTTGATAGCTTTCCCTTCGTTCGTGCTAAGGCTTTACTTACTTATTTACTTATATATCGCATACGAACGTATATACGTTACGCACTGCCACCTCTCCCCGTTTACTGATCGCGCCGAAGACGCTGGTCCAATCAATTGGCACAGAAGTCGCCTACGCGCTCGTCCGTTCGGTTGTTGACTTTTTTCACTCGAGTACTCTGACGTCATACACGAAAATACAAGGCAACCGTGACGGCCGATCGTAACCGCTGATCGAATACCCGAGGAGGGGGAGGAGGAGGTGGAGATAAAAAAATTTCGAGCCTATCGCGACACCGTCTTGTTATCGTCTTGTCGACTGTTCTGTGCGAGATTGAAGGAAACAAAATTTTCTAAAATTTCTTTGAATAATCTCCAAATTTTTCATTGAAGTTTTTTGAATTTATATATATATATATATATATATATATATAGATCGATCAGCCACTTCCGTAAGCCTCGTACAGGAATCACTTGTTCTCCTCTCCTATGCTTAGTGTCCGCGCAGACCATTGTGCTACAAACGGTATCCACTATCATTTTGACCTTACGCAACGTAATACGTAACCTTGTGCTTATCCTTGGGTAACAGTGAGAGAGAGAGAGAGAGAGAGGGATTTGACTTTCTTTTCGGAAAGCATCTTCATCATTGATTTTTGATCTTATGCAGCTTTTTGACGGTTACTGTACGCGAAATTTTTTTCTTTTGACTTCATCTCTATTGTGTAAGCTTTTTTTATTATTTTAATTTTCTATATTGGTTTTTGGTATCTTCTTGGCTGGAGGCTGCGCCTGGGAAAAATATTTCGGTTTTGTCTATACGTATTTCACATATGTGTACATTGTATTAGATCTTGACGAACACGAGGGTGGTTTCGAAATTTTTTTTTTAAATCGTTCAATTCATTTGCGAAGAAATAACGAACTGCGCTCGGACGATCTTGGCGATATCGGAGTGCGTCAATTGTTTCGTAATATTTTCAGATCAGTGACGACATACGTGTTATCAGTTGCGTATGCAATCTTTCGTGACGGTTACACGTGGCCCGTACGCGTTATATTCTGCGCGCATGTTGCTTGGTGTCATGCGATTTGTCATTGATTAGACAGTGAACTCTACGATTGTCGGTTATCATCGTTATCGATCGGTAACCCACGGACTATTACTGTATCGTGTCTCGATCAGGATACTTAGTCTATTCGTGATTTACGGTTGTACGCGAGTGCTTATCTCCGAGGAAAAAAAAAAAAAGACAAATATTCACTGGAGATTTTACGCGAGAGACTATTGATAAGAAGATCCTGGTGAAACCGGAGGAAAGTTGATCGCGTGTTATTTGCGACCCCCACGAATATCCTGAGGAGCAACGAGATTGCGTCATCGCGAAGGTAAGATTTTTACTTATTTATGGAAAAAAATAAGAATGAAATGGATCTTCGATATTTTATATACGTATGTGACGATGAGAAAATAATGGAATTATTGTGGGGTGTTTTTCCCTTTTTTTTTGACTTTTTTTTGGCGCACGTCGAGAACAGCGACTTTACGATCGCAACCCTTTACTTTGAAAGAAAGTTTGCTGTGGCTCGCGAAAGCTTATCTTTCCTGTTTCGATGCTGTACAGGTGGATGGGGTATGGGGAAAGTGAGAAATTGAAGGAAAAGGTGGAAAATTGGGAAAATCGGAAAGGGAACGCTATGGAGGCTAAAGCATTGAAGTATGATATATATATATATATATATATATATAGCATGGTTTTAGCTCACCGCGAAACTGACTGACAGCCAGAGTCACGCGAACGGCTTACTGCTGTCTACCCTCGTTCGGACCTACGTTGACTCCCAAGGGTGAACATGCTTTGTTTCACATCGGGACACCCTGTATAAAGAAACGAATAAAGGGAAGAAGAAACCTTAGGGATATACGGAGGATCCCGTCGAAATCAATCTTGCGCAAACCCATACACAGACAGGAGGATTGAAGATGAAATAATTTCATAAAAATAATACTTCCCCACCCTCGTTACCTCGCGACTAAAAATTAGCGTAAAAATGTATTTCGTAATTTTCAAAATTAGTACAAAAAATTCGCCAATAACAATGCGCCCGGTATCGTTACATGGAGATATTCAAAATCAACCCTTGCCTTATCAGATTATTTTATTATTAAAAAAAAAGAATTTTATTAATCCTATTAAAAATTTTCAAAAATTAATTTACAAAATTTCATTTTTACTACGAGAACCGCAAATTTCATCTCCAATTTTTTTTTTCTCTTAACGGAGCGTGAGCAAGCACCGAGTGTGCGCGGTACTCGAATCGAGTGCTCGTGCTTTCGCGGTCAGCCGACGAGATAATTAATCCGATAGATTTAACGGGGAGCTTTTTAATGGGCTCGATGAACTGACCGTTACGCCAGGGGAAAGCCGGGGCTTATGGATCGTCGCGTATTAGTCGCTGCAACGCACAAATTCATTATACCGAACACGGGTGGGAGGGATATATATGGAAGGGGGTTAAACATTTTTTTTCACCCCCCAAGAGGGGTAAAAAACCAAAGGTAGTAGAGTCCCGTACGCGGTCCTTTGAGCTTTTGAGTGAGAACACAAGCCGTATATCTATATATGCAATTCATATAGGAACAAACACACAATACACAGCCTGTATATATATATATATATATATATATATATATGTATATTTTTGTTAGGGAGCATGCCGTCGCAAAGCTGGTAAATATTCGAGAGACCTCCAAAGCTCGGGGCTCGTTTTCATTATTTTTTTCTTTTGGTCTCCCTCCCCTGTAATACCCACCATATCTCGTTCGCGAGGGGGGTAGGGGGGGTTATATTTTTTTTCCCGATACTTCCCTCTTTTTTTCCCTACCCCTATCTGTATCTTTTTTTACATCATTTTTCAACCACCCCTTTCGATACCGCGTGCCGTCGTACGCCAGTCGACAATAAAGTCCGCATTACGCGACAACAATTTCGATCGTTAAATTTCACTGTGGACGTGCCCATCGGCTGGGTTTATATCCCCGCTACTGTGCACGTGCCTTTAGGATTCTATCCAGCGACAGTGAGCTCACTCTCTCGTTTCTTTTATTATTTTTCTATTTGGACCCTGCTTTACGGCCATTACCGTACGGGGGATCCCCGCGTTACGTTACTCGCGCTAGTAGCTACGGTACGTTCCTGGTCAGACAGTCTGGACGCACTCCATACTTAGCGGTAACGGTTAGTGTTACTGTTAGCGTTATTACACGCGGCTATTCTACCTATCTCCTGGGTCTGACTTTACAAGGTGTTGCTCGCTGTTGCTTTCTGTTATTCGACTTTTATCTACGTTGCGTAAGCAACTCCATTCTGGAGCCCTGCCATTGTCGCAACTCCACGAGTTAGGTATCTCGCCTGTAGTGCGGTATGACAAAAAGGTATTATTAAAAAAACTGTTTTTTACAAAATTTTCTAACACGGTTCCGCTAATGACGTAGGGTGGATACCGTGCTTTTATCGTGTATTAATTATTATTATATCCTTACGCGTACGTCGTGTACATTACACGCGCGATAAAGTGCTTTCAGCCGCCACCTCCATTCCCACAGTCCTTTCCTTTGAATTCAACACGTTTCCCAGTCTGTTATTCGACATATTAATTTCCAACAGGAAAATACGACTTCATATACCAGCCTGTATAGTATACGGCTGTATAATCGTACCCGATCAGGTCGTGCGTTCCTCTTGACCATAGAGGAGGTTCCACCTACTCGACAGGCTCGAATTATCGATGCTTATCAGTGCACCGAGCATAATAGCCGATCGGTCGATGAGTATCAGCCGTGATTTATCGAATTACGCTTACGCGTATCCATCCGGTTTGGGCGCGGGTGCGAGGGCGGCCAGTGGATACAGTCGGTACGGGGTCAGACAGCCGGGGGTAAAAAATTATTGTCTGATCAAGCAAGGGTTTGATCCACTTGGAGTATACTCGAAAGCGCCCGCACGCTAAGAACTTCCTAGACGTCGACAGCTGTCCCGATTTTACTGAAGGAATCCGATCTCTCTTGTCCATGGTACGGATCAACTTCATCCCGTGGCATTCGGGGGTAGGATGCTGGATCAGAAGGGGCGCGGTGTAAAATGGTTGGATCGCTAGGGCCGGGCTGGTAGCAGAGAGCCATTACAGTAAATCCTACTTTGCGCGTGAAAACACAGACGCTAAAGCGATTAAATTATTAGGGGGTGCTGGGGCTGTCGGGATGCTGGGGATGCTGGGCATGCAACCTGGGCTGTTAATAGTTATAGAGCTGAACTACTGGGTGGATGCCTCGCTATAATACCTGGACACGAACCCCGTCTGCCCCTGTACCGTCTACTACTACTGCCATTGTTATTTAACCCGCAAGAACGGGTCCAGGCGCTGATCTGCCGGACCGATCGTAACATCCCTCAGCGATACGCGTCTTTGTCTCTCTGTTTTCTTCGTCCCGTGATTACGATGATCGTTACGCTTACTCTGCTCTATCGTAGTTTTAGCTATTACGGACGCTGTTGCGTCACTTGGGACTGGCGTTTTTTCTTTTACCCCGTGGTAACTATGCTTTCTGAGTTATGTGCGGTTAATGTATAATACGGGAATGCCTCGCGGTCGGGCAAATATTTGCGTATCCCAAGAGGCAAACAGTCGGGAGAGGAAAAAATAAAAATAGACGCTTGTTGTTCGCTGCCTGCTTTCAGGCGAGGTGGATGAATTTCTTTTAAAGGGTATGGACCAGCCGGTACAGGTGGTTCGGTCATGAAAAAATTTTTTCCCCACCTCCCCCACTGACCCGCAACGCTATTTTTATCTGTCTGCAACGTCGTGACGTTCTGTAACGACTTTCAGCCTTAAGAACGAATCGCCGGTCGTCTCAGGAGACGTCGCGCGAGTCACGAAAAAAAGGAATCGTTTCCTTCGTCGACGGGTCCGTCGCGCATACGATCCCTGGTGCTTTTCATTTTGCAGCGAAGTAACGGAGGGCTGGAAAAGGATGCATAACGAAAAGTGTCAAGAGGGATGAAACGAAGCGTGCTGCCAAATCCACGATTGGCTCGGGGTCTCGCCTATGTACGTACGCGTAATGTGGGATCATTTATCCGCAAGTAAGTCAAACAATGGGTGTACGGCGAGAACGAGGCTGGAATTTCGCTGGATCTTATGGAACGAGACGAGAGCAAACGAAATTCGCCAGGGCGGAACGATGCGATAACACGAGACGGATTTTAGGGAGTTTAGAGTGAGATGGAGGAAGACAGACAGACAGACAGAGCGAGAGAGAGAGAGGGAGAGAGAGAGAGAGAGAGAGAGAGAGCCAATGCAGCGTAAGCTCCAATGGAAAGTGTGAAACGGAATGAGAATAAGGATGAGAATGAGATGAAAAAGAAAAAGAAATGCCTGCTCGTATCTTCGATGAGATCTGACCGGCATTTATCAGCATCCCAACTCCGGTCTATCCTGTCCACCCTCTCTCTCTTTCTTCTTATTCCCCCCCTCCCCTTCACAAAGGCTCCTTTACTATCGTAGCTTCATTCCATCCCCTACCACATCCAGACACGTTTTTCTGCGTGCCTCCACGTGGATCTTCATCTTTGCCCAACCACCCCCCTCACCCTGCGACCCCTCCTTCAAGAGCTATCGAGTCATCCGTTTTAATATTGCCAGTCGAATCTCCGACAGTCTGCCAGTTTTCGTCTGAACTGATTTTCCCTTTTTTATCGCTTTATTATTATTATTCTCCTCAGCACGTCAAAAAAAATACTCTAACGCCGGTTCTTCGTGATACCGTAATCGACGTAACGGATGTACCAGACTCGATCCACGTGTACGTCATAGTACCCTTTAAACGGGTTTCTGGCGATTCTTGGAAATAAATAAAAAAAGAAAAATGGCCGACTCGTACCGCGTCAGCACGATACCACGGCCGCAGGCCTTTTATCGCTGGCTTTCCGTTACATTCATCCCCTTTGGATATTTTCAAAACCCGCTGCTGTTTTCCGACGTTACGTAACGCGTACGCTATCAAGGTAAGACCCGAAGTTGCGCATCGATTGACAATCGTCGCCTCTGGCTTGTTCCTACATTCATGCCGAGGAGGCTACGTATCCTATAGCTTACTCGACCGTGCAGTTGTCACACTATAGTGAGGAGCGACTCTGTAAGCATGTCGCAATGCGTTACGTCACATGGGACAGGAGCTTTTATCGTAAGGGTGGCTACACGATGGGTGACCGCACGAGGGGTGAACTTGAAAGTTTTATTATTCAGACCCGATCGACTGGTCATGGGACAATGAATAGGGATCAAGGTCAAAGGTCGTTCCTATATAAAAATAAAAATAATAATAATCGATTATATATATATATGTATTACACAAATTGTTAATCCCCCTCGTACATACGTTCTGCCAAAACTTAGTGGCCAAGAACTTATGCGAATTCTTGACGAAAGGAGTAGGCTACTTCATCAGGATCATCCGTCTGGTAAGAAACGTCCTGGGGGACTGGTTAAAATTATTTGATCAAAGGGATCGCGTGTCCTTTGGTAATTACCGGTTCGTAACCAGTTCCTGACAGATTCTAGAAATCATTGCTACGGCATACCAGCCTTATACATACACGTATACGTATGTATATTGACAACGCATCCCTTTCAGTGGATGAGGTCGTTTCATACTCAGCCGTCCATTATACGACGATAGTCGTACTGATTCAGGGGCGCAGTTGCCTATAAATAAGTATAGATATCCTCGAGGCAAATTTACATATGTAAAGCGGCCGGTTGCGGGATGGCATGAAAATTGGTATCGGTTAGCGAAAGTAGTGGATTCGAGGCACGCCCTTAGAGGTTCCTTGGTACCTGCTGCACGGTAACGCTGATCGTTTCTCGTTCGTCAATGTTCTGGGTAATTATCGGGAACACGAGAACAGACTCGGCCATCTTTTTTTTTCTTTTCTTCGCCCCAACCGGTCATTCATTCACCCTTTCTACCCTTAGATCGCGTCAGCCCTCGACTATCTACCGCGGCGGCGGAATCGCCTCGGGCGCCGTTTCGTCAATACGTCTGAAGATATCCTTATTCTACTGAACATATGTATATATATATATACAATCATAATATACTCTGGTGTATATATATATATATATATATAGACTGGCATCTTCCATGTATCCTCTGTATAGTGGGAACCTCGTGTTATATATGGTGTACAATACGTTGTATGAGGACGTGGATATATAGAGGGTCAGTATTATATAATATGGTCAAATTGTTTAATATACATGTGTGTGTATATATATATATATATATATACAGCCTATGGTTGACCACATGTGTATTTGCATTCGGATCCAAATAGCTTAGCCAACGCTGGGACTGATTTCCAGCTGAATTTTAGTGGCTTGATACGTGGTGCCGTGACGAATAGATAGAATTAAAAAATGCTTTTCGTGTTAGAGGGTTTATCTTTTTTTTTTGAAAATTTCCAACGTCCACCAAACGTTCCCGGAGTACGATACGATTTTCGGAAATGACGAGCGAGCGCGTTGTTCGAGGACCATTAGTTAGCTATCTGTACCGATAGGTGGACACGGGTAGCGTCGATCTGTCCTACCAGTCGGATGGACAGGCGGAAAGAAGCAGGAGGGCGGTAGGTACTAGGTAAAAATTGGCGTCGCAACCGGAAAAGAAAAAACTGCAATTAAAAATAACTGCTCGAAGTTTACGTCGCCGCGTTGAATATTCACGAGGCTCTTTGGCGGCGGCGTTAACATGCTTTTGAATTCATTAAGCGCGCCACGCGATAAAACGAAGACGCCGTCGCGCGCCGCCATTCGCAGACGTCCGCATTTATTCCATAATGCCAATTCTTATCCTCATTCTTCTTCTTCTTCTTCGTTCACGCATTTTCGTTCCTCGCCTGTTTTAGCCTTCATTGTTTCTCGGTACCGCTACCCCACTGTCGTTGTCGTTACCTATCTCTTGTACGAAATTTTCTATGGTGAAATTTTTTTAAGCTCACCGTGACACTCTCCTGGAGTTGCATACGTAGATATGACTTTCCTGCTACGCTGACACTTCGACTTCCCGACCAATCAGCGTCCTCTGACTTACGATCTCGATCGATCCTTGTAATTATGGTTTCCCCTGAACAACGAGAAAAAAGCCAGCAGAACACTGTAACGTACTACGGGTTATTAATATCGTACAGCGAGCGTAGCCCTGGGCCAGAAGTGCCGTGAGAAGCACTTCTCGGGCACGGGTTGTGCATACAAGCGGCCAGAATGCACCACAAGTGCAGTCCTCGTCCACGTCTACCCAACTTGCCCCTCGTCCTATTCACTGAACCCGGCATCCCGCTACCCCCTGCCCCTGTCCCACCCTCTCGGCCAACCTGCATCCTAACGGCAACGTATGCCACTGGGTTGCACGCTGTTGCACACTGCTGCACGCTGTTGCACACAGTATCTGCAGTCCGCATGCATATTTACGACTCTGGCAATGCACCCTATACGTATTCAGCCCACCAGCCCAGTGAAGCCACTGTATCACCAAGTACCTACAAACGCTCGTAATCTGTCCTGACGCGAGTCAGCGCCATTTTTGGTTTATCAAAATTTAATTCTTCTTTTCATTTCGAAAAAATATACCCACTATCGTAGCTTGAGCAACGTCATACCGTGGCGAGGCTAATTTTGAATTTTCGTCCTGCAGAGCTTTGCCATTTTTCTACCTTACCGACGGAAATCATTACAGTTAGGTAATACACCGCGTACGTGATAACACGACACGTGGATAATACGCACGCACCGTTATACGTTTTACTGGGCGTACAGGGTAATAAAGCAAATTTTCGTTCCGCTCGCGTGTTGCCAAATCGACGTATCGTTTGAATTTTCAACGACCGTCAAGGGGGTGGCTGGGGGCAGGGCAGTTCGTGCGGGTGGAAACGAACCGGCAAGGGAGTGTTGGGCGGGGGGGGGAGGAGGGGCTGTTGCAAAAAAATTATGGAACCGGTGAAATACGATGAAGGGGGATGGAGGGTGCAGGGGGGGGGGTAGGAGGAGAAAAAAAATAATCTACAACGAGGAACGTAAGTCAGTCGCGCACTGCCAAATTGAAGTTGTTATTGCTCGAAAAATGGTCGAGTTTGTATCGCGCGCGATATAAATGCGTTGGTATATTGCGTCAGAGCGCTGCCAAATTGGGCAATTTAAATCAAACATAAATGACCTTGCACCCATCGGCCCGTCGCTGTTGTGCGTTCCTCTTTATTCCTGTTCTCTCTTTCCGCCCTCCCCCCGTCCGCCCCCACCTTTTTTCGATCCTCATTTTGTCCTGCACTGAATAACGTAGTGCACGATGTATCAGTCTGACTCGTTTAACGTTCTACGACGTAGACTGGAATCGGCTATCTTTTTTTTTTCTTCTCTTTCTTCGCGCTCACTCGATCCATTTTCTTTCTACTCTCTTGCCTCTTCTTTTTATCATTCGATATATACTCGAGACTACTTGCCGTGCCTGTATGGCGCTTTGCCGACAATTCCTACTAGAATTATTCCCACGGGACTTTTATGGATTGGGAACGCTCGGACGCGAGATATATATATATATATATACACGTTTGGTCATGGATGCTTTATTTACTTGAGTGTTCTAATTTGTTAGAACGATACAAAAAAAAATTCACAGTCTCCCGATCAATGCGTATGTCCATAGATAACTTGTGTATAGGTTATACGTAGCTTGTGTATTACGTAAATGGCAAATTACACGTTTTCGGTACTGGTACGATTTTGAAAAATTCATAAATTGAATAACTCAGCCCCCACCCGCCCCTTCAACCGTCGAAAAGCATATTTCATAATTAACCAGCAAATAAAGCGCCGTAACAACCAAACGTACTATGCAAATTGCATTTGCACTTTCGATCGGCAAATAAAGAGATTTTTTGAAAAGCGCGCCTTCGCGCATGCGCAGCGACAAGTTTATTCGTCTCGCGAATCACATTTGCTCCTCGCTCGGTAACGTTCTCGCAGTCACCACTTTAAAACCCCCTTCTCCCCCCCCCCGTTACCCCCTACTTTCCCTCCTGCTCCTCCTCCTCCATCACCACCCTGTTGTTGTATTCTCGGTGGTCTGTAGCCTTTGCGCGGCGTCCCACACCCGGCGCACTTTAATTACGCGATTATGAATATTTATACTGCCGTTAAAACGCAATTATTCTTTTTTGCTCAACGCCGACCGTAATTTGCCGAGGTCATTCCGTCTCGCAATAACGCGACGCGCCGACACTCTCTCTCTCTCTCTATCTCTATCTCTCTCCCACCAACAGCTTTCACAGTCATCGGTGAACTCTCCGAAGCATGCACCACGAATCTCGAGACGCACTTCCTGCTCGAGTGCAGACATCCTCATCCGGTTAATGGCGCATCCCCCGAATTCGACCTCATCGAGAAACGGCTTCTCGCTAACAAAGCCATGAGGATGCGGCCAGAGGAACGAACAAAAAAAAAGTGCATAAATCCCTGAATGACGAAATTCGATGGTAAAAAAAAAGTATTGGCCGTGGGACGAGTAATTAATTTTTTTTCATCCCCTATCCCCTACCCAAAGCCAGACCCACTTAATTACCCCTAATACATAATTTTCAATATGTCAATTCACCATTCACGTTACTCGTATTCCCTTAATCATCTATTCTATCGTCTTCTCCATCCTCGGCAAGAGCTTTCGACGTTCTCCTCATAGCTAACAAATTTTATCACGCTACCCTATTGCAAGGCGGTTGATCAAGTCCTATCAACGCCGACGAAATTCAAGGATCAATTTGAAATTGTAAGACGCGACGACACGGGTTAATCGGTACCTACCCGAAAGCAGCCCTGGGCCACGTTGGGCATCTGGCGCGTGCGAGACCTTCCGGCGGACACGAAACGTTCTCGAGGGTGGAGATAGGGCGGACCCAGGGTAAGCCTGATACACGGGTAAACATGGGTAACTTTGCTAGTCGCTACCAACCTTACCACCTTCCCTTCATCTCACCTTACCCTCCCTTCCCTCCTAGCTATCTGGGTCCAGGCTAATATTCATTTGCTGAACCATTTCATTTATGCTAAATTCTCGAGCTGGTCCAGCCTCCTGGTCCGGTCTCTCAGGTATTGAGATATCAGGCGTAGCACTTCCGTACACTGTTTATAGGTATTTATATGCCTGTTTCCCTTATACGGAAATTCTCCCTCCAAATTGTCATCCAACGCCGTCCTTGTGACTCTCTGCCTTTACCCCTTTTTCAAGCCCCCTTCTTCTTCTACTTCTTCCCAACCCTTCAAGTCGAACTCCACGCATTCATCCACCTACCTACTTAACTACCCAACCCCTGTACCTACCTACCTTCCTAGCTACTTACTTACGTAACGTCAGGGGCCAACCACGATAGCGCCCAATCTCGACTCTTTCCCAGTTCTCCACCATTCTCTCTTATCCTCGCAGTGTTACGCGTCTTTGTACGCCTATCTCTGCCTGTTTATGTCCTTTCATACGAGATCCTCCAGCGTGTCCTCCCTCGAGCCACTCTTATACCACCCTCGACGAGCTGATCCTATTGTGACAGAGATTTCAAGGGGGGACGAAGGGGATGAATTGCTAATGACGGCTATCGAAATCTAGCGGTTTTTTTTACCAAAAGCTGTTTTTGTAGGTTTTTAGAAAATAAGAAAAAAATATATTGCAGGGGTGTGTCTTTTTTAGGGGACCGATATCATGGGACTTTTTTAACAGTTATCGATTACTTGGTTAGGGGATGATCATTAATTTTATTATTATTTTAATTTTCTTTCTATACCCCTATCTTATTCTTTATTGCGTTACGTATGCTGATTTTGAGATCAATCGTGGGGATCTGGACCGAATGTGTTAAGGGATGTGATCTTAAAATTTTTTTCTGCTGCTTTGCTTGATACAGAAGCGAAACAAAGTTTTCATCCCTTAGACTGGCCAGGGCGAATTTTATCATTTCAGCCAGACACGTGGTTATCTTAGTCAAGTCAGCTGAGCGTCTTGCGGCTGAAGGGGTTGTGCTTTGTTTAGTTTGAAAATCGATACGGAACTGTGACAAGTTTACGATACCACCAGAAATCCCTGACGTATTGGTAACGCTAGACTAGACTCGAAACTCGGAGAAAAATCAGTTATCGATCGCCGACCAGTACTGGGTCCGTTCTGGGACATAAAAGCCCGTAGGAAGTAAAGGAGGAAACAATGGCATGAAGTTATCGATTATCTATCGATTCTCATTAGATCATGACAGGCCATAGAAAATCCACCATGGATTTAGTATCTGATAAAATATATAAAAAATGATAAAAAATATTTCATTTTTAGCACTCCCCAAAATTATTATAATCCAGGGTAATATCCGGTATATTATTATAATTTGACAGCGTCTCCGGTATATCAATCGAAACGCACAAATCTCCTTTATCTTGTGCACAGAAGTAATCTTGGATACGAAATACATCAATTCCATCGTAATCAGATACAATGAAAACGGAAAGAGGAGTTTAAGGGGAAGCTAAATTTTGCACTAAAAAATTAATTTATTAAAGAAAAAAAAATTACAGCAATACGTCGTCCTGGTCTAGTTACCTCCATTACGTAACAGTCAATTTGACAGTACCTGTGTGAACGATCCTTTATACTAAAAAAGGTAACACCGAAGGCTGCCTACAATAACCATATAACTTAAAGACAATATATAGGACAAAATATACTTGATCCTACTGCGATCAAAGATCGCGTATCGAACAAGAATTAAGAATCGCGATTCGATTATTAACGAGAGGCTGATACGGGAAATGACGAAGCAAACCGATCAAGAAGCCTTGCGCACGAAACTTATGACTTCAAAGGGTCATTAAGCGTCGGGACGCCGAAGTAATAAAAAATGGCGGATATGACGCCTTCGCGATACCGCGAATCAAATCGACAGGGGCGACCCACGACGTAATGGGAATTAGGTAAAAAATATTCAGAAATGATCAAAATTACTTTGCAAAGTTTTTTTAAAAATAAATTTACTTTAACGTAATCTTATTATAATTTAACCATAGCGACTTTGCTCTTATCGAATTTTGATCTTCATCTTTTTCCACGTTTATATTTAATTATTCACTCACAGTCCTATATCTATATCGGTATATCGCAAGCACCTTGTACCACAAGTGTATTCGGTAATAGACCACGGACCGCGCATTTCTATGAAGATTCCGAAGATTTGGCAATGCTGTTTTACCCAAATTCTAGAAGGGCCCAAGTCCAAAGGGCCTGGAGTCTCTTTGTTGCCGGGAATTTAATCAACCGCAAAGATTGGCCCGAAGGGACCGGATTAGGTGGGCGCTTATAATAGCAAAGGTTTATCGTTCCTAAAGCTCCGAGCGGAGCCTGGGAAAACGGCTTCGCTAGGCATTTTAATATGCCTGGGCGTAGGGTTAATAAAATTAAAAGTCGAATTGTTTTGCTTTAACGAGAATCAAGAAAAGGAAGAGCCCAAAGGTTCGAGCTTGCGATAGAGACAAAACGCGAGACGTAAAGAGAGCTATATATATATACACCGTAGAAACATGGTGAGAATGATTCGGTGCTGGATGCTGAGGGGACCTGCTGCTTCATCTCGAACCACTAATGAAATTCCTGCTTATCTCTTACCCTCTTTAAATATTCCAGCGTCTCTCCTCTTCTGCCGCCTCTCTTACCACTTTTCCTCGGTGCAGTTTACCTTTATCATGCGCCGGAGGTGGATCTGCCTAAAATGGTCGTTTACGTGAAATGCATGAAATTGAAAAAAATTATTTTCTCATTTTTCACACTTATCTTTGTATTAATGATCTCGAACGAATCGAATATCTATTTGAACGTGATGCTTGACAATTCGTCGTGGTTTACTCTCAACCCTTTAAAACTAACCTCCCTGAATTCTAGCACCAGGCAAATGTGTATTCTGCCACCATTGCAAACTTCCAACTGCAAACTACTTCACTCCACTATGGATAAGCATGGAGAATGTAACCGGGATGAGAGAAATCACAATGTCACTATCTCCGGGTACTCGTAGGAGAGTAAAGTCACTGATTTAGAGACAATGAGAGCAATTCGTCTTTCATAATCCAGATATATGCTGGTTACGTAACACGGTTGTAGATACTCGTGCACGGTACATTATGTCATCTGATTAGAATGCTTATAACTCATCGGTCCGAGGTGCGACGGTATACCGTTCTTATTACAGAATTTAAGGCTTATACCTAAAATAGAAAGAAAATGAAATGATAAAACGTTTTTAGGAAAATTGGTGACTCAGGGCTAGGAAAAAAGATACTCTCGGAATTGATTTGCTAATCGGTAAAGCACATTTGACGATCCGGCGAAGATCGTAAACCTAATCGAGTTTAACGCAGTGGTCCAGAACTTATGATTACGACGTACATTAACGCTATCTCGGATTCGAATTGCCATCGTTTCGCTGCAACCCCTCTAAGTTCTACGCATCAGGTACCCATCCGTTATAGTGGAGTAACCTCAGTCGCGTGCTCGTCCGTTCCTGGATTCGTCCATTCGTCCGTATGTCCGTTTGACTTCCGAAACCGTCCAATGGGAACGGTCCGCCGTGTCTCTGTCGTATCTAAACGGGTTATCAGGGATTCGGGGATTCCCCTTGCAAAGTCTTTGGACGGAGCCGTAACAGCGGCAGACCTATGCGAATTTACAGTGTTGGGCTAAAGTGCCGTTCGCGACTTGACGTTTCCTACCTTGGGAATTATTTCGATGGAATTCACGACTGTCCCTTGCGATTACAGTGCGACCAATAGGATGTCAGATGTCAAAGAAAAAAAAAATGGAAAAAAAAATAACGGGATCGGGTTAGTGAACTCGAAGGAGAGGTCAAAATATTTTCAAATTTTCTGATCGACCCATCTACTCGGGTAATTGACAGTTGATTATCGATGTTCTATCCGATAATAATCCGAATTTCATGGGTTTATTCGAATTCGATTGTAGGAACGTGCGAGATTTTGCCACCGAGTGTACTGTGCGAATAGTCAGTAGGCACAGTCGGTACTGTCCAGACACGAATGTTCTCGGGTAAATGTATCGGAGGCGAGACAACTGCCCTCTGGAACAGTGAATTACAATTAATTAGCGCCATTAATAATCGCCGGCAAACTCGGGCGCCTCGCGCATACCCGCGTCCATTCGACGAGTCAAATGTGCACGTAAATAGGTGCGTACGCGTATGAAGGGGTTGGTTGAGTGTGCACGTGGCCGTGGAGGGTAGTACGGAAGGGGGTGGTTTGCTACCCTGTTTACTTTTCACTCTACAGTCCGTGTTGCAACCCTTCCTATGGCCGGTAGACACGCGACTCTCTTGAGACTTGGGCGGGTGGGTAGGGGGGTTGGCTCCATCCCTTCAACCCTTTCGCGAGGGACAACGTTTTCCAACTTTTTAACCGATATTAATTCGCATTTTCTTCTCGCCCTACCCACCCCACCCCTTTTTTAAATAAGGGTTGAATATCGCAGAGCGAGGCACCGCGAATGCTCGCGGGGGTTGACGTCGTTCCTTTTCTTTTCTCGTGACATTTTTCCAAGTACTGTTTTTTTTGCATTCTAGGAAGGACGGCCATTTTTATTTGTTCGTAATTCGCGACCGTCGCTAATTTCTTTGCCTCTGCCACTCGGGGGGTTGGTCACGTAGAAATACGTCCCTCGGCTACTCTTGAGTAACAGCCCTTAAAAACCTTTAGGGAAAGTTGAATACCCACCCTTGACAGCGCGTACAGCTGTGGTAGCTCCTATCGCTTTGATCCAGCGAACCTCTTACCCACTTCTTTCTTTTTTTTACCTGGATAGAATCTTTTTCGCGAATTCTTCTATTTTGCTCTGTCCAGACCTCAGCCCTTTGTTTTTTTTTTGCAATAGCGTCCCTGGCTGATTTAACGCCAAGCACGGGTCAGACGATAGTCAATAATCGTGAAATGAAAAAATTTCGAAAAAACTGTCAGATAAAACTGTTTATACCCCCTTATCGATCAAGTTTATTAAATTTTCCACGTGAAACGTAATTCCAAAAAAAACTCACACCTTTCGCGCGATCCTCGCACGAAGTAATGAAAATGGAAGGCCTTTTTCTTCGACTTGGCTAATTCGCCAAAGAGAATGAGTATTTCCGTAAAAAGGTGGCAAGCCACTCTAACCTGCTTTGTCTATACGTTGTACAGTGAAAAGCTCGCGAGCACCGACTCTTCACTGTAACTGAGTAAAGAGGCAACTTCTACGTATATAGATATACAATATAAATACAAATATAGATATACAACCAAATGCTACTACAGAACGAAGTCATTTCTCAGAAACATTACGTACGGAAAACCGTGTGAAAATATTTCAACAGTACCAGTACCAGTCTCGTGCAAAACCACAAGTTACTTCAGGAAACACGTCTTACGTTACTTGTACGCAAGTTCCGAAGGAACTTCTGTATATCTTTGTGAAATGTATTTCGTCCATTTAAAAAATTCGGGGCAGTACACTCCAGCAGTCAGGCGAGCGTACAAAAGTCTTTGGATCCGCATGGAGAACGGTGAAAAATAACAAATTGATTGATAAACGATGACGAGCTGGGCCTCCCCTTTCGATGGGTGACGTCACGGGGCTCCTGTCATCCGTCGGTCGCATTATTGAATTTCTCTAACAAATGATCGACTTCCCTTTCACCCTCGCCCTACTGGCTCCCCACCCACCCACCCCTTGTCAGACGTGGCTGTGCTCTACCGGCTCTGCATCGAAGCTCTTCGAGTATCTCCGCATTCATTTTATCAGTGACGTATTGTCTTCTCTATGAGAGAGAGAGAAAGAGAGAGAGAGAGAGGGGGGGCAGTCTGGATAAAGGCAGAGGGAGTGAGTCACACATAGTTTGGCGAGAGAGAGAGAGAGAGAAAGTGGGGGAGGGGGGAGGGGATGGGAAGAAATCGCCACGAGAATTCCATGCACGTACGTATCTGCCGACAAATGAAAATTGAGAATATTGTTGGAAACTGGCATCCAGCTTCCGTTCGTTGGTCCATTGACGCGAAGAATGTTAAGTATTTAAGTGTTATTTCATTCTCTTGCACTTCCTCTTTATTATTTTTCCTTTTTTCACTGGATTATCATTTCCGAGCGTAGCAGCGCGATAAAATGCTTGACGGTTTTTTTACCTGTAAAATAGAATATTGTAGTGGCAGAGGGGGTAGAATCGAAGTGGGAGGAGTGGAAGAAGGAGGAATCATTGAAGCAAAGGGAGCCTCCCTTGGACTCTGGGAAATAACGGAAGGAGGTGACAGCTGTCGCGGGTGCCGCTATACCTACGCGTTTTCTCTATTTTATAAATTTAGTTCGCCATCTTTGTCGTCTTCTGTACGCGACTGTACCGTAATTATTGGCATACGTATGCACTGTTATATTCAGCAAGATTACCTCAAGAATACCGACGTCAGAGCGACTTACCGTGTATACAGTTACCAAGGATGAGATGCGCATAGAAGCAGCAAAAATTTTTAAAAAATATTGCCAATCGGACGATCGACGTAAGGGCGGATGCGCAACGTATCAGAAATTCGTCTGCGCTCTCGCGGTCGTCCCGATGCGCAGAGCCCCGGAAGTAAAATATTATGGAATACGTGCTTCGCTCTACAAGTGGTCCTGGACGTTCATTTTTATTTATCTTTTACCTTTATTTTTTTGTCGCCCCATTCGAATCCGCCTTTTCCTATGACTTACCCCTGCATACAACCTCAGCCAGTACTCTCTTCTCTCGTATCATTCGCATCCGGTATAGTGACTCTTGGAGTTCAGCAAAAGTCACACCAACCCCATACCTGACCGCAGTGTCGGAACGAAAGAAAACAAGGGTGGTTTCGAACGAGACACCCTGTATTGACACGGGAAAGAGTATATTTATTTTTTTTATAATTTAAGAAGACAGCAACACGCGGTGTAAAAAAAATGGAAGTCAGTGTTTTAAGGGTGGCGCATACTAGGGGTTGCTGCAGGGGGTGAGTTCAGAGCGCAACCACGACGTCCCGGCCAACTCCGTAAGCGTCACTAAATTATTATTAAACAGAAACTTACAAGGACACTTAATTACTTAACAAGTTGTCGCTACTTCGTGGATCTCACGGGAGGGGAGGGTGGCGCTGGTGGAAGAGGGTTCGCCGAGGGTGGTGAAACTCCCGGGTAGGGGTTGTCGGAGGGTTAACGGAGAGTGAGCTCTGCCGGGTCCGGCCCTCGGCTGGCATACGTTTCCCTATCTGCGCCATTAAAAGTTAATTGGAGTAGAAGCTCTCTTGGCGGGGGGGGGAGGGGGGTCGCAGCGGGAAGGGATGGCGATGGGGTGGAGTGGCGAGGGGTGAAGGGGGGGAGGGGGTTGAAGGTGAGAAAATGAGAATCGAGGAAAAGGGAGGGTAGGTATACATCCTAAGAAGAAGCCCGGGCTCCTGGAAAGGGAGTAAATCAGGAGTTATCACCTCCAGGCCAGCCATCTACGTAGACACAACGCCTGCAACCCCTCCATCCCCTATACTCAGCCCTGCTGGCAGGACCAAAAATCTTCATTACAAATTCGCTAACAAATGTAAATCGTCTAGAACGAACTTTGCCAACGTGAACCGCCCCGAGATTTCCTGTGCTTATGGAAATGTAACTGTGCTGTTTAGGTCGTTGGGGTTGGGTTGGGTTTTTATTATCAATTACGTGATATGTAAAATCTATCGAAGAATTCATGTGGAAATTCACGACTGGTACAACCTGACCTCAAATTTGAGAAAATTATTAGGCGCTTTAATTCAAGCTTTCTATATGATAATCGAAGGTACAGCCAATATTTAATGGCACTGGAAGGAAAATTTTATGGTAATTATTAATTTTTTTGATATCTTTTTTGAGCTAATTTCGTTTTTTTGGGAATCTCTTCGTAGTTGAGATTGTATTTTTCGAGGAGTCGGATGGGTTTGTTTAGAAGGATCTTTCCAGATGCCCAGGAGTATCACAGTGATCCCTTACAACTTGAGAAGCTTGGGGAAGCTTAGACAGGTGCTGTTCGTGATGATATTTGGAGCTAAACTCATTTTAGATAATTTTAGCTAGTCCACTGAGAGTTCTTTCACTATGACTCTGGTCCAGCGGATCTACCGAGAATTGAATCTGTCTCACTAGCAGGAGGAAGCACGATGCTCTTTTAGACCCGGAAGATTTTTCAAGATGAACTCGCACGGCTGCAGTAGTACAGTCCTGCTGGCTGATTTGGTTTAGGATGCCGAGAGTGATTTCTTGAGTTAATTTTTATTCTACTTTTGCCTGTGCAGCTTCTTGCCGCCTCTTGGTGTGCACCGTTCGTCCGATGGACCACTGTCCAGTGACTCAACTTAAATCCGATCCGATCCCGTGAATTCCTATCGAGGAAGTCGCCGTTCGTATTCTCGAGAGGATTTGAAGATCCTCCTTCCTTATTTCCTTTATCAGTGTCGCTCTGAGAGATCGATGGGAGTTTTGAGGAATTTTAAGATTTTAGGGGTTCTCAAATACAGTTACGCACAACCACTTCCATGTGGGGCTCCTGATGTATCCATCATCGAGGATGGATACGGGTCCAACAAAATGATTAAAGATTGATGGGTACAAGGACGGAATGTTCTAGAAATGAGATACGAATTTATTATGCTCGTTTTGCCGATTATATTTTTACCAAGGACTGTACACGCGTCGGTTTGTATCGAATTGAATTGATTATCGAGTCAGGCGATCATTACGAGACGGGAAGGGATATCGAGTTCCGATGCGACGGCTCGAGATAAAGGAGAAGAAGGGAAATCGAGTCGACGAATGGGTACGAGGTATTTGAAATTTACTGGAGCGACTGTACCCGGGCTTCTGTTTACCCGAGGCAGCGTTCCCGGTCGCGCGAAAGACTCTTTTCTTTTTCACCTCGATCAGCTCCGGCTACTAACGATAAGTGGAAATCTTCGAAAACCTCTTAGCAATTCCGATACCGTCTCGTCGTCGTTTCAAGAAAAATATATATCCTAAAGGTTCTCGCGGTTATCCTGTCTGAAATTTATTATAGGATTTTTGACTCGAGTTCAATCATTTTTATTACGAATTTTTTTTATACTCCACACGATTGTCTCGTAAGTTTATATAGGAAATTTTATTTTAATCGTTCACGCGTCACGCGTAATTGCGATCTCTTGAATTTATTTATCTTTCTCGTCTCTCTTGATTCTCTCTTCCTTACTTCTCATCGTTCCCCCCTTCTAGTGCCTTTTCTTGACTTTCCTTTTGTTATCAGCCACTATATATATATATATATATATATATATATATATACACAGAGAGACATTACTTGACGCGCGTTAGAACTCCGTTACTGCCGAAACTTTCCTCGCTCGCACGATTCCACGGTATTTCGCTGAGTTCCCGTTAGGCAACGACTCGGATATCACGAAAGCCGGAAAGTCGACCTTACCTCCCGCGAAACTCGACGACGTCGTTCCCGAGGTCACGAACTGGATAAGTGGAATTGTCGGAAGAATCGTGGCGCCATAGCGGATACGTGGAATTGCTGTGAAACTATAATCGGGTTATCATCTGTATAATATATATATATATATATATATATATATATTATGTAAATACACATAATATATATATATATATTATGTATATACACATAAATACGTTAAACAATAAATTTGCATAACCCAAAGAAAGATATATATATAAAAAAAATAAAAAAATTTTTAATTAAATATCGCGACAATGACGTAATAAAGTTTAATAAATATTCATCACACACACATATATATAGTCATACGCCCCATGAGTCTCTTGAAAAAGATAAAAAGCGTTTATTAATTCCCATATACGACCACGTTATCCCAGTTGCCAGTAAACACGCGGAGGTCACTCGAGCTAAACGCAACCCGGGGAACTCGAGGAATTTCATAAACCGCCGGCAAGCCCCAGGATACGACGCTTAAGCCTCATCTAAAGTTGTCGAGGGTGCGGCTAGGGAAATGGGCAAGACCCCGTTTGCCTAGGTATTTTCCAACTATCCCCAGATGTCCCTGCGGTCGGGTCTAGTTCATTTTTTTAAAAAAAAAAAGGATACCCGCGCCATATAACCTTGCTGATGAGTTACAAGCCAGCCACCAGCTCACTGTACCTGCTACCACCCCGTGAACCAGGGTTGCATACGTCACTGTAACCGGTAGACTTATCTTCAAGGTCAAGGTCACTCGTATTCGCAGAGTAACGTAATAAGTGCCTGGACCACCTCAGGAGTAGGTCAACGACCTCAGTAGCTACCCAGTTCTCCACGTCCTCCATCCCATGGCCGTCTGTCCTGTCCTATGCTACTTGGCTCTCTGGAATATAATTTCGGCTCCCCTCCCACTGCACTCCAGTTGCCCCCCAGGGACCCGTTTCGAATATTTACTGTTGGAAGACGAAGCTCCAACTTAGCCAGCGCCTCCGCTGTGCTAAGAAAGTCCGTTAAATCAGGGCCGGACCCTGGGAGCCAGAAGCGTCCCGCACACTGGGTGTACCTAGATGGCGACACACGAAAAGTCCCTAGTATGCATCGAGCAGCCTCCCAAGGAAGAGGATCCGTTACGGCCGTAGAGAATGGATGAGTGGGTACAGGGAGACAAGGTCGAAGATTAAGGATCGAGGACAGTCTGAGAAAAGTATCCGAAGCCGATTGTTACGTGAATGGTGGGGGTGAACTATCGGGAACCCTTCTAGGTAGAGGAGTCGGATGCTTTTATTTAAATAAGACCGGGTCGTCTGAAAGCATTCTTATAAGAGGTGGGACGATACTCGCCTAACCCGTTCTATAGGATGCGCTGGCTTTGTTACGTAAACCTGTATACGTATGGCTTAAGCTTTAGTAGCTTCCGAATCGTCAGGTATACTCTGCGTATTTGTATACGTAGCTAAGATTATATACGCGCTGTCACGGACTAGTAGGGACTGCCTCTGTAAGACTTTACTTTGCGATATATATATATATATTCATAGAATGCGAAGGTGGATTATTAAGAGATCTTATTAAAAGATTAAGCCGTTAGTTTCCGCGGGTGGCACCGGAGTCCTTGGAATTTAACTAGACTGCAGCGCCATCTACTCCTTTCGACCTGCCGGATCCTTACCGGACTTGTTGTGTCTTCGGAAATGCAGCTCTAAGCGAATTTCAATAAAACGTCCTCTCTCGGTCGCCATCTTGGATTAAGCGATACCGCCATTACCCAGAAGTTAATCTTATCGCTTTCGTAACGTCAAGTGCTTGCGAAACGATTAGCTTTGCAGACAGAACGTTCGACTCCAACACGCGGCTCCGTCTAACACATGGTACCACGTGGACCTTTGTATACACTTGTGATTGACCATGTGCTATTTCGAGACGGTCAGTGACCGATGCCTCCTATAGATTTACTTGTTTTCGTGATGTCGTCGGGCGACGGAGATTCAAAAATTTGAATTTCCCGCCTAAACTTTATTTCATCGTTTGTACCTCATAGGGTCTCTGTATGGACGTCGGTTTTAATCTAAAAATTCATTTATTCCTTTCCTAACACTCTAACTCTGACTCTTGCACATTTCTCATGAGTAACTGCATTCGTATGCATTCCTATGAGGCCGTATGTGGCCGTATACACGTCACCGCTTAAAAATGCATAGTCTCTCGAGTGCCGCGTGGTCTGCCCTCTGGACTGTTATGTGTGTATATATATATATTTATATAGCATACATATGTGGGTACTGGCTATATGCGAATACTCGGTTGTATATATATATATATATATATATACGTCGCGTTATATGAATGCATATGTGGTTTGAACGTACGAGAAGACCGAAGTGGGTGGGGAGGGATTCCCCCAGGGATGACGCATTTTAAATTCACTTCGGTTTCGCGAAAGTGCCGATAAACTCGAGAATTTTATTCAGCCGTCCGGCAATGCGCCGAGCGTCGTTCCCCGTTGCCTCCACGTAGTTCGTCGCGCCATTTCGCGTATCCACAACGAGCGACAATCTTCTGGGACTTTTCGTCCCATTCCATACGACAGGTTGTTCTGCCTTTTTCTTTATTCTCGACGATATAATTTCAAGGTCGTGATTACGTCGCATCGACGTACCGAACGACCGACCGCCGATGACGATTTTTTTTTATCTATTGCTCAATCTGACTATAAGATTTCTTTCGTGTAAACGAAGCTTTACTTTGAGATCGCCAGAGATTTTTTGGACAAATTTACGTTTTTTTTTAATTTTATTTGCGATTGTTTTTATTTTCCTATTCATTCGTCCTATATTACTATTATTCTTTGTGGTAAATCCCCATATGAGGTAATTACGAGCGATCGGTTATCGATAATTGATTGTTATCAATTAATTGGAACGTTTTGATCTTAATCTGCTTTACGCGTAGTCTTTTCGACCGCGTTCTAAAAATACATTTACGGATTTTTCTATCTCACTTTATCATCCGTTATCTAACGCTCGACATATTACGTTGTGATTTATTTGTACGGTCATTGAGCAATAGCAGACGTACTGTGGATGCTGGATAACACGTTGCGTGTACCAGCAGTTCGTTTACTTTGTTCTTTCGAAATTCTCTCACGATAAGAGAACAGCGTAACGGCGGATGGAGATCGTATCGATAAGACAAATCGATTGAAATTGCAATGATCGGTACAATAGATAATTTTGATACAACGATGATCCATAGATCTTGTAAGATCTCGATATTTCGTAAATCAATTCCACGTCGTACACCTATAAACTGTAGATCGATACCAAGAGATATAGTGGGAGCTGACGAAATATTGGCCAATTGATAACAAGTATCGATATTACGTCATAGCCTCGTCACTGTCAATAGTCAAAGTGCATTGTTGAGAGATCGAATCACCGACAGTGGCTCCATGTCGCGAGTATCCCAGCAACGTAAGCGTTATCGGTTATTGGCAGGATAAATAATTATAAAAAATAAAAGATGGTCGATGACGTCATACCAGAAAATCGGTATGCTCCAGTTAGAAAATTTTTCTTCATCCCGATCTCGATGTACGCGCAGACATACTTGTAATTTATTTATAAATAATTTTATTTTTTATTGATTTCTCAAAATACGTCCTGGTTAGCGTCTCGAATAATCGCGCAAGTTATTTTCATTAATATCCGCCGTTCGATCGAGCGCGTCGCTCGAAGCTCCGATTGGAGGACAAATAAAAGACGATAACACGCCATAGGATTGAATTTCAGGAATGGACGCGAAAAGTTTTTCGGCTTGTCAGTCATGCAGAATTCTCTGTACGTGAAAGCAAAGCTTCCACTCTGACCTTCCTGTCAGTCAGCTTACTCTGTCATATTTCTTCTTGCCAGCCAAGAGAATCCAGTCTGCGACTAAGCATAAATGTTAGTAAAGTCTACCCCTAGAAGTGGCCGGGATGATGACGCAGGCATTAACTAGAAAGGATGAGATAGAAGGTTGTACGAGAGGGAGGGAGAGAGAGAGAGAGAGAGAGAGAGAGAGAGAGAGAGAGAGAGAGAGAGAGAGAGAGAGAGAGAGAG
>JARQTH010000324.1:282049-319766 GCA_030142595.1 Trachelus iudaicus | reverse complement strand
GAGAGCGAGAGAGAGAGAGAGAGAGAGAGAGAGAGAGAGAGAGAGAGAGAGAGAGAGAGAGAGAGAGAGAGAGAGAGGGTAAGAAAAGAGAGAAAAAAAGATAGAAAGATAGTATACCAAGAGAGAACACAGTAGGTCCAAGATATATAGAAAAGGTTAGCAGTGTCTCTGAGAGCCGTATAGGCAGAAAGAAAAAGAAGATAAAGGATGCCGGGACGAATGTCGGAAGGTGGATTCCCTCCGTAGTTACTACTCACAGGGTATATGTATACATGGACTGGGAGTTCGCGTCGACCAAACATCGCGATGCTGCACTACGTGTTCGGACTGACAAAATCGAAAGCAGCCATTTCCATCGAGAAACCGAACGAGAGGGACGCCCATCCAGAAAGCTACAAGCTCTTCGTACTTATATTCTATTTTATATTTTCTCGACGTTCCGACGCCCGCTCGTCGCTCGTGTCGATACTTTATATCGTGAAGCCGAGCTTACACGAGAGCGTCAGTCTTGTATCACTTATTTCGTAATCAGACTGCCGCACGTAGCTCATCCAAGAATAATGAAATAGAAGCCATGCGGAATCTATTGAAGTGTATATATATATATATATATATATATATATATATATATGATGATTATTCACGTTAAATTATAGACGTGACGGTGAGACAGTGAATATTCTTATCATGGAAATTTATATACCATAAAATTTATATATCACCACTTCCATATTATATATATATATATATATATATATTGAATATAATTATGTGCACAACAATAATTAATTAACGAAAGAACAAAATTTCTTTAACATTGTCAAAGTATATAATTAGCTTAATTTAAATTTACCCGCGCCTTTGGAAACTCCTCGAATATCGTATGCGCATGCGCAGATACGTATCTAGGTATAATCCACATAAGAGAAATAATTGGCCCTCGTAAAACCGTAATATCCTAATAGTCGTAAATCGAGCGAGAGTTCTTGAACGGGCGTTCGAGATGATTGTGGATGAGCTGGTGCAGGAAGTGAAAGGGGAACCGGAAATGAGAGGATACGTCAACGATAGCGAGTGGGAGAAAGTTTGATGAGTGAATTCGAGGTGAATGCGTTGTTTCCATTTAAAGATGAAATTACAACCGATCGATCAGACTTTTAACCTCGAAACAAGGTGAGATTCGATTTTCCTAATTGACGCGCATGCGCGTAATAAAAAATGGACCTTTATCAAACGCCGTAATTATTTTTAATTTCGACGCTATATGGAACCCTAGTATCATTAGGCCTAATAGTAATCAGGTTTTATGGCTCCGATCGTCAGGATGATTCCACGTTGAACCTTGTGCTTGGATGAACCTCTCTCTCTTTTTTTTCTCTCTCTCTCACACTCACACACTTTATCCCTATGTCCTATACCGACTTTGAACCTCTTTGCGAACCACTTCGTGTTCCCAGTTATCAACGCGAAGGAGACACGCCTCTTGACTTTATAGTTTCGCCTTTCCCAAACTCTCCTTTCCCACTGAAACACCTGCCGGTGAATCGCTTCCACGTTCATCCTCGTTCCCTTGTCTTCCCGTCAGTTTGCAGCCGCTTCACTTCCGTTTCATCTGCTTTCAACTCTGCATTCTTCCAAATCGCTTATACTCTGGTCCAGTTTCTTTTTTTTTTTCGCCGCGGCAGAACTTTGACGCGAGCTTCGGGCTTCGTAGAAACGTTATTTTCGTAAATCGTCTAGACGAATTTTCGCACGATGGAAATGCCTGGAAAATCTTTGCCAAAGACACCGTGTCTATGTGGCGCATACGGATCTGTTGGAGATTATTGCGAATTCCTTGGCTTTGAATTTCCCACGTTGAATCGCGTCGTTCGTCGTTGACCTAGGAATTCGATGTACGTTTATAGATATATTCCTGATATTATATACATATAATCAAAATCCACACTCGATACGTCCATAATAAAAATCATGAACCCAAGTAAGCCATACGAATTGGCGTGTTCCAAATCAAAAGAGACGCGCTAGAAAAAAAATCGTTTTTAAATTAATTATAAAAAAGAACACATCGGTAGATAGTAACTGATAAAATTTTTTTTATCCAATCTCCCATCGAAAACAAAAAATAATTTCGTACTTTGATCAAACGTGTTTTACGTCCAATATAAAGATAGCTTTGTTTGTGCACCATTTACGCAATGCGCCAGAAGACAATTTTGTTAAATGATAACGTTATTTAATAGGTCCATAAAACCAGTGCGGATGCCGAAGAGAATTTGTTATCTCGTATCTATTACACGTATATATACTATACGTGTCTTAGGTTTAAGACGACCTGTAGCAGGAGGGCGTTCGATGGAACGTAAATCTAAGCACGTGGATACGTGCCGCTCGTAAACGAGCTTGTAAACGAGAGTACGTCTCGAGACGTGCGTAAAACGCAAACAACGTTGCAGCAGACGCAGGGCGGGAGCGGGGTGGGCGGGGAGAGGGTTGAAAGGGAAGGAAAAGCAACCAAAGTGAAAAGCAGGGTTCGTCGGCGTTCCATGTAAATCCAGTTGAAAATACAAGACTGCACAAGGGTTGGGTTACGAGGAGATATGAAATAACGAGAAAGACGCCGAGCGTCGGGACGCCTTCGAATTCCGTTCCGTTGGCGTCCCGTTGTGACGACGTAATATTTCCATATCGAATTCCCTTCTACTTAAATTTAACTCGTGCCCAAGAGACTGCATGATGAAATATCGTAATAACTTAATTAGATTGGTATCCTAACTCTCTTTACTTTATCTCTCTCTCTCTCCCACTCACTTCTCAACTTCAACCCGCTCCCCCACCCCCCCCACCCCCCCTCGTTCCGCACTATCCCGGATTCTTATGCACTCTTACTATTCATCCTCACTCCTTTTCTCATGGCAGTTCTCCTTACTCAGTCAGAAACAAGTTCTTATAAACTTTTCAGCATCCAAGACAGTTCGTTAAGGAAGAATAATATTTGAGATGAAAACTCGACATTAGGCGTCCGGTACGAAACTGACGTCGTTTTTGGTTCGAGCAAGTTTTCGTTCCGAGGCATCGTGGGACCGGCGGAGCGACTACCGTATATAATTGCCAGAGAATTCCCACTCGTCGTTTAGCAAGAAAAATTCTACGTTAAGTATTGCTACGGGATAACCGAAACGTCTTATAAAATCTAGTGTCGATGCGCTGCCGCTTGAGGCCGCAGCTACGTCTGTGTCGCTAGTGTCGATCCTACAGGATACGTTATCGGTATGCAAACATGGTTCGTGTCTGAGCTTCTTTATGTATGGCCCCAGAGACAATACGTTTGGATTACTCTGCTGGGACGATGTGGCGGAGGATACAGAAGCTTCGAGGATACCTGTGTGTGTATATGTATATGTAGGTGGGTATAGTATAGTTATAGAGCATACTGGTTGGACCAGGACGGGAGGCTGGGCTTTTCGTTCCTGGTATACTGGCATTGGGATACTGGGATAGCTTGGTTCGAGTTCGTCCGATACGTCGGCTAGACGCATATTTCTCGCTTAGGAATTCAAGCGCGATACGTCCACTGGAAATATCTGTTGTTCGACGACCGGCCGTTGGCGCAGCTGGTTAGCAGCAGCCACCTTCGGCCATTCTAAGACCTGCAGCGGGAGACCGAAGAAAGAGGATCAACGACTTCCATTCGATGCCTGCGGTAGAAACGATCGTAAATCATTTGGTTACGTTCTAGAAAATTGCCGAATTCTGCGAACACTCGTCACTTTTTCGTTATTCAGACTTTAATGGGGTTTAACGAGCGTTCCTGTTGTATGGGAGAGTTTCGTCGAATCTCTTTATATATGCTGCTCTTTTAATTTCTTTTGTACTCCTCGCTAGACTTCATGTGATTTTGAGAAGCTGCTGTGGTTCGATACTGTACTTTTTTGGGAATATGTTAACGGGTATAGTCTTCTTCGAATTATTTCAAGATACATTTTTTTAATTATTATAATTTTTGTATGTAAGCTAGTTGGTATATCACAAGTGTATATATATATATATATATATATATATTACTCATATGAAATGTAAATATAGACTTCAAAGCGATGTACGAGTGATGGGACTTGAACTAGGCTACAAGTGTACTTATAGTCACTCTGAAGTTATCCGCCATCAACGTAGATGGCAGCACGAGAAAAAACGACATCCTTTTCTTTCGTAGAATAATTTTAAAAAATTTTACAGTACGAAATCTCGAAAGAGTTAATACGATTTTCTGTAGTGGCTAAAGCAGAAAGTGAAAAGATTCTATATAAAGTCTATGTAATTTTCAGATTATTCACGTGCAGACGCAGTTACGACGTCTGCGTAATATAGTTTTGATATTTGTAAAAAAATTATTTCGAATCTCTCCTTGAAGATCTCACGGTAAGATCTACGATAATGACGTCGCGTACCTTATGTCCCCGTAACGAACTTCGCTCTCGCGATCTCCATCCGGATCATCTTCGGGTCATAGAGCGTAAAACGAATCCGGGAAAGATCAGTTAACCGGAAGTCCAATCTGTGCGCTATATATATCTCACAACCAATATACCCGGCAGTCAACGATGAGTCGGTTTTCTCGATGCGCAGAGAGTCGTCGAAGTTGCGAAGCGAAGCGGGGTAATTGGCAACGTATTAGCGAACTCTGCCGGCTGCCCTCGGTAACTTACTAACTTGAGAGGGCCGCTTCATGCTCACCGACGTGTCTACGTATTTACTTTGCTTCGTTTCACGTGGGCAAAATTTATTGGCGCGCCTTGCGCCGACCAGCCGAAGCGCCGGGAGTGGCCGCTTCGGTAGGTTCGAAGAAGCCGAGGAACAAGGACGGAGAATGACTGTTCGAAGTACGGACAAGGAAAAGGAAGACGACGAGAGAGACGCGGTAGGAAAGAGAACGACAAGACAGGAGACACGGTACCGTATTAGGTAATAATTTTTGCGCGATCAAATATTTTTTTTGCAATTCGAAAAATTGACTTGAGAATCATAAAAATGTATGGTTCGTTACGCAAACTGTGTATATTTACGTTTAAGTTTATTAGGTTGGTATACACTGGCTTACGGGTGATATACACATTCGTGGCTCGTCGACAATTTTGGCAGCTATGAAAATTGCTCGTTGCTTCATTGCGAACGCGTGTGGAGCACGTGCATATGTAATTTCCACTGCGTAGGTATGGTATAACAGATGCCAGTCGAGTGGATATAAATCGGTGCTAATTTCATTGTGAGACGAGCTCTTGTGAAATATATCGCTGAAAAGACGACGATACACTCCGCAGACGCCCTCCGGGTGTTCCTAAAGTTTCCAAACGGAAAACGATGAAACTCGATCGTAGCAGGCAGTCCGAAAGAAAGGTTTTCGCGGTTTCTTTAATAAAAGAAGTACATTTATTCCCAGATAATAATCCAGGATACGTTGACCGATAATTTCGTTTTTGCGAACAGATTCGGAAATACTCGTTCGGTATTATTCGGAATGTATCGAGGATTTATCGACTTAGCTCAGACACGAACCAATTCAAGTTTTACGGCCTACTATCCACTTTCTATCGCATACCTAGATTAATAAGTGACTAATGCTCGATTTACTAGGGTACTAACACTGTGTATATATATTACGTGTGTTCGTAAATCTGCACAAGCGTCGTGGTTCTGTACAAAGGTATGATCTAGCGCGTTTTAATATTCTCGCCACTGGCGCCCCTCGCGGTTGACAGCGGCAACTCGCTCTCCCCGTCTCTTCTATCCACGCTAGCTTAACCGCTTAAGCATACAGCGCTCACAATGTTTCCTATCGAGCCATTATCAGGGTGTACCGCGTGTAACCGAGGCTTTGAATATGTAGGAGGAACGGGAACGGTAC
Organism: Trachelus iudaicus; assembly: GCA_030142595.1. Classification (NCBI taxonomy): domain Eukaryota; kingdom Metazoa; phylum Arthropoda; class Insecta; order Hymenoptera; family Cephidae; genus Trachelus; species Trachelus iudaicus. The sequence goes on along the minus strand of JARQTH010000324.1, from coordinate 313,864 downwards.
TGGGAACGGCAAGAGGAACGCCGCCAGCAACACCATCATCGTCGGCTATCGTCTACCGTAGGTCCGTGCACCGTGCTGCGTATAGCGCTGCCGTATAGCGCTGTACGGATACAGCGCCGGTGCGCTGGCTACTCCATAGGAAGACTCTAGCAGAGTCCGTCGGGGGCGCACGGTGTAGTACCTCTACCTATTCGCCACAGCGGGAGCCGCTATAACGCGCTCGGATACGAAGCTAATTCTCTGCGCATAAAGCACCTAGATTAAAATCATTTGTTTGCATTTTTATGGGACATGGCGAAAATGTAAAACTCTGCTTTCGAGGCCATTTTTTTCACGGCTACCTTTTTGTCGGTTAATCTCCCGCCGTCCGGGCGCTGCGAACGGCGCCCCAAGGGTGGTCGACGCCAGCGACGCTACAGACGTCGACGTACGCTACGACGTATACCTTCCTGTACCTTAATTTTGCACTGTGTACTTATGGGCATTATGGATACGTGTATACACGCGTGAACAATTTTTCATGGCTTTGATCTTACAAATTCTTTATCATTTCTTTCATTCTCCTGATACCCCAGTCGGCTGCTTCGATACTGGCTGCATCCACTTCTAGGGGATTTTTTTCAACGAGCTGCTCTTAAATTCAGTCCTACCAACCTTGATATAGTAAACCCCCAGGCTGGTTTATGGTACTGGAACGACTACCTGGGTGGTGTATGAGCTTTGGGGGAAAAATGAAAATTTCATTATTCAAAGGGCTGATTTAATCTTTGTTGATTTTGCCGTGTTAACTGGGACTTGGCGAATAAAAGTGGAATCTGAGAGGAAGTCAGTGATACTGGATATTGGATAACTTTTTTCTTTTAGTCTTTTTAAATTCCATTATTATTCTATTAATGTAATTATTATTTTTTGAAAATTCGTTGTTTTACTGGGTACCGATGTGAGTGTCCGGTGTCATTTTTTTGAGGATTTTATGGGAACTCGAGATTTGCAAACAAAATATTGATCGGTTTTGTTCGTGTATCGTGCTCGATGCCAAGAAACCGCGTCGAATTTATCTTGGTCCTTTAAAAATTCGAAAAATAAACTAATGGAGTTTCACGTAAAATAAGAAAAATCGCAAGCAGGACTGTACACGTCATACCCAATACCAGAGTGCTTTCTTTCTCTTCTTTCTCTCAAAGCGGTAATTAGTTTGAGAAGCCACGACAAAGAGAGCATAAAAGATACGACACGAACAAAAGCCCTTGGGAGAGAAGATTCGCGAACTATAGTCTCGGCCAAGTAAGAGGAGTACCAACAAAATGCATTAAATTACATTAAAAATGACAAACTTCCTAAAACATTAATACCAACTGCAAAACTCCCTGCGGGAAATATAATTATTCCTAAAAATTCGCAATGACAACAAATTTTGACCGTTCGCTAATTTCGTATATAATCCCCATCGGATAGCATCTGAACGTTTACGGAATCAGGTAATCTGGTAGTAAAAAAAATCACCAATTAATTTCGCGACGTCTCGGCAGCTGCTTTCTGGCAATTCTGCAATTCTATCATTATTCCCCGCGGATATCGCGAAAACCAAAGAAAGTTCAGCTACGAATAATTGGCAGTGTCGCCAGGTAATGCTTGGTGGGTACTAAGAGTCACGCTTGCCAACTGTTAATCTGGCTAATGATACTCGGAATTTGTATCTGCGACTAGTATGATTTCTAGGGACTTTCTATGACCATTTCGTGATACGTTTTAAAAGAGACTTTTTCAGCTGTTATACAGATACACATATCGATACCTACTCGATACCAGAGACCATGAAATCAACTTTACACAGGGACACAATGAAACGCACAGGTGCAGATTAATTGACGGAAACATAGTTTCGCGTTCACTAGGGAAAGTATTTTCGCAAATAATTTTTTAATCTTTCGCGCGGAATCGCTGCAAAATTTAGTGCGAATCCATGGCTGTAGAAAGCTCATGAAAACCGCGTGCGAACGCGATCTTGCGGCCGAGCGATTATGGGATATTTAGTAGAGTTGCGAATAGATATACGCATCATAGGTATTAGGTATATGCATATACCTTATCATTGTTATCACCGATGACGTAGAACCGAAGCATATAAAAATTGTTGTACGTTTATAAAATCACACACGTGAATTACCATAGCAGAGTCCCTTTGAATGGGGAATAAAAATAAATTTTTATTTGATCTTTGATAGAATTTTTTTTTAATCACCAGCCAATAGAAATAACGGATTTCATCTATACTGTGTGTACCGAGACCAGATCTTCCCAACTGAGTATCAGAGCCATGAGATCGGTCCAGCCGGTCGTCAAGGAAGTGACTGGCCCCGACGACATTGACCTTCTTCATTTTTATCTTTTTTTCTTCGAGCAGCATTCAATAGCCATCTGCATTGTCTGGCGACCGCCCACTCCTAACTGTGCAACGTGTAACCGTACCTCTGGAACAGTCGGTAGATTTGCATAATAAAAAATCACGTCATCTCGAACTAGAGATCACTATGAATATTTTAATTTTTTTTCTTCTCAACTCAAACAAAATTAGACTAAATTTTTCTTTCTAACACGCAACTCCTTTCGCATGCAAAATTGAATGCATCCGCAGCTGCATGGTTTTCAAGAAATGCAGTTTTCGCCTGCGAAGCTAAAGGTCGTAACGAGGCTTAAGGTTCTCGAAGAGAAGGATATATTTTACGCGAATGTCTCGTTACAATGCCGTCGACGATGTACGTACATTTTTTTTTATATATTTTTTTTCTCGACTGCGAATCATGTAGGAGAATGCCGCATACAATATTCAGTACACTCCCTCTGCACTCGATTTCACACGCTAGCCCAGACTGCAACCACCACCCACCTCAAACCCCCTCCCTTAACTCACCCTTGACTTTACTCAAGATTCCCGTACCCCCTGGCACCGACGGTACCACCCCCCCATGAAATTCCACACGTGTAAGAAGGCCGAAGAAAAATTCAAGGAAACTATCGCGCACTGCCTATAACCTCCATACGCAGATCTCATCTGGTTATTTATCCCTAGACGGTAAATGACTATACCCCAGGCATACCAACGACTCCATGGAAATATGTCCCTAGTCGTAATTCTAGCCCAAGACCGATATCCCATTACGGTCACGTTCGTGCACGGGGTTACGTATTTACAAAGGAAGGTGTTACAGCGCAGCATCCTTACATGCTCGTAGTTGTATCGGAAGCTCGGAACCAAAATGGCTGATGATTCTAATTTGAAATTGGTACTGGTTACTAATTTCAAACTCGAGACGATTCACAGGATCGGTTGGTGGATATGGGGGGAAGGTAGAGAAGTGATGTTAATCTAAATTACATATGTATATATATATATACAAATACATATTATTGTATACAGGTATACAGTACGTGTGCATATCAAGAGTGCGAATTCCCATGGCGGAGATTCCTATCCGAAACAAGCGCGCTGGTATCGCGGAAGGAAACTCGAATTTACGTCCGTGACAATAGCGCGGAGCAGTGACTATAGTCACTGGCAAGAGAGGAGTGTTTCGTATCCGCCAGCCCTCGGCATGGCTGTCCGAACTGTCCGAACAGTCGGACAGTTTCGAACGAAGGTTTAGGACGCTACGTGATTGGTCGGAACCGCTTGAGGCCGTCGGATTCCGGCGTCGTCGACGATGCGGTGAATTCGGAAGGGTTGCCGCTGCTGGTCCAGTCGTTCCGCTACCAACCCCTGGGCTTAAGGTCTGTTTCAAGTGAGCCGACGACAAACGTCCGTATCTACTTGTACACGACTACCACAAAATAATGACTATACCTATATCGATACACTGTCCACCTAGAACGTACACTCCACCCAGTAATTTTTCATATACGAAAATCTTTGTCAAAATTCAAAAAATTTTATTTCCAAATTCCTCGTTTCATCGTACAGCTTCCGGGCGATCGGCCGGAGATAATCAGTAGAAAAAGTGGGACGGAGTCAGACGAAGGAAAAATGATGAGTTTACCATGAGAAAAGAGCTTCGTCTCCGCGCTTGATTACCGATCACGAACTACTTCCTGGACCAAAGTTATATCGAAGGCAATCGAAGGAGCAATCGGCCAGCGATCGTTCGACTGCTGGGAATCATATTCTTCGGGACCTTGTCTGTCCTGTATATACATATATATGATAGATACAGATATATCAACCGTGCGATTGCATATATATATATATATATATATATATATACACAGTCGGTACTCGATGCTTTGTGTTATTATCCTTCTATCATACGTCACTCGAACTTTCATCCGTGAAAGGTCCGCGGATAAAACGTCTCCATTGTGCCGAGAGGCCCCGTGCTGCGAACCCTGTAAACGAGGTTCGAAGTACGTGACGGTTATGGTCGGATGGACCCTCAATGGCAGAGGAACATCGGCAATGGTGGATAACTCGAAGGAAACGATCGGGCAAACCGGTAGATTTCGTTTCTGCTTGACATCCGGTTCTATCAACATCCTCTCTGGCCCCCCGCTCCCCCCAGCTCTCACTGATCCTATCTTTTTATTCTGTACTCGTTTCCTCCTTCTTCTTATCTCCTTAGTCATCCCCCCACCACCACCCACGTCTGACTTAGCAGCCGCTATTCCTCGTCCCTGGAAATCACACCAGGATCACGACCTTCCTCCGTGCTCCTAGGAGGGTGGCTGCTCCGCACCGAGCAAGGGGATGGCTTGCGCGAAACGCACCAGTCGCCGAGGACCGGCAAAGGGAAAATAAATTTAACGCCAGCTGCGAAGACAGCCAGTGTCTCGGGGCCGGAGAGCGACTCGCCCGGGAATAGGTGGAATCGTCGGGCGAAAATAAAGAAGGACGCGTCGCGATACGGAACTTAAAGTGAAAGGAAGTCGGATGAAGGAGGGTTGAGATTGACTTTGGAAAATGCGTTAAATCTCTGGAGAATATTTTTTTATGTTTTTTTTTTAAGGAAAAACACTCTTTTCCGGTACCAAGACGTTTCACTGTGTGAGCTTGGTTTGCGGTGGATAGGAAAAAAAAATGGAAATTGCATTGTTCGTGGTAAATGAAAAATTGGTCTTTCCCCAAATTTCGAATGCATGGGACGAACGGAGCTGGTTGGCTCTTCTCGTTATACCACGGAATAAAACATGTCCGTAGTCAGTCTCCGGATCGTTTGTCTTTTGTCAGCTGTGCGACCTGCTGGCGGCTTCTTCGCTTCCCTCCCTCCCGCCGCCCTTATTCGCCACTACTCCTCTTCCTGGCTTTCGACGTGGCGCGAAAGACATTCACGTGAAAAATTGTAGCGCCGGGGAATCCAGCCGTGGAGCGTACGAAATTCTTTGAATTTTTCTGACCCTGTGTGATACACGTGCCACGAGACGAACTGTCATTCGAGATCGCGTCGTTTCGTAGGTTCCAGTTTTTTAAGTATTTTATTTGGCGATTTTGAATTTTATTTTTTAACGTATTTCGAGGAATTTTGGAAATATTTTACGTCGCACTTTATGCACGGTTGCAAGTCGGGAGAAAGTTTACGTAATTGCAGTGTACCTTGCACGATCCTTTTGCCGGCACAAATAAAAACTTTTTAAACTTGCCGGTAGTTGCGGTACAAAGATCCAGGCAGCGCTGCTGTTTCCCGTACGTCCAGAACTAAGCATAAATTCGCTTAACGTCCGTTCCTGACGTAATGGACAACGTGTGTGTATGCATACGTCGCTCTTTCCTTTAAGGAAGGTATTAACCTAAAATAACATAATTCTATAACTATACTGGTAAAGATTGGTGTCCGCTGAAACGACGGCCGTATTTCTTTCTATATTTATTCCGGCATTTGTACGAATCTTCTTAGTCTCTCTCAAATATATATAATTTTCAAATTACATACACTAAATATATATATATACATATATATATATATATATATATATATATATATGATATTTAAAGGTAAAAAATACAAATTCGAACTGTAATGCTCATAAATTTTTCAAATCTAGAAAATCAAGGTCGGTACACACGACCTATAACAATATTGCTGAACAAACCCCATGTGCGTCGTAGCAATATGAAAATGGCTAAAAGCTCACGGATTCCCATGGAGCAACAATTTTCCCCGGTATCTCGACATTAGTTCCGCGCAACCCTCGTCGAGCAGTAATCGCAACATTTGCATCTAACCTCAGCGCTCACTCGGAAAGCACTTCAGATTAGTATAGTGCTCTTGAAGCTTATATATATAGAGAGGGTTTGGTCTTCGCCACTTTCAGGGATAATATAACGACGCGAATGTAGGTAGAAATACACATACAATTTCCACAGTCAAATATATATACACATTCTCCTCGTAACTTCATGCACGAATACATACACAAGTATATATATATATATATACATCATAAACCATACATAAGTTTCCAAGTACAGTACAGAGAGATAATTGACACGGTGAATTTTCATGAAATAGTCAAAAATACTTTCCATAAATTCCCTATAGCCTTGGGGACACAGGGACCAGGCGATAGCGTCATAGTCCTCCCCGTTTCCCTAGGGATACATCACGCATCTGTTAAAGGGCTTTTAAGACAGAACAACCTTAGCCCGACTTCACTAGTCGTCGACGTATCTTAAGAGTCTCAGGGTGAAAGTAGAAAATTTCTTAACTCTCGGCAGCCTCCTTCAGGAGCTCTCTTAAGGATATATATATATATATATACACAGATATATAAATTCGTCAAGAGAAATGCAGAAGGTACCTGATATACCCACTAAGGAGCAAAGAGGGGACACGGAAGGGTTGCGGGGTCGGGGGTGGGTGGCGGGATGGAAAGAGAGGTCTCGCGCTGAAGATTTACGGGGGTAGGCAGACTCGACATATTCTTCCCTCAGGTGGCCGTGCTCCGAGACGTTTACGGACGAACTCCAACCCCTAAGTGAAGACTAACTGCCGCAGCCGGGCAATAAAATCGTATCAAGCCGCACCAACCAACACCGCTACCATCAACCACTCTAACGCCCAGCATCCCAGCCACCGGCACTAAGCCCAGGACCAGGCTTCCCACTTTTCGCATCTTCGCGTCCCCTCGTAACGTCGCGCAGGGAGAGAGGGGTATCCTTTAACTTTGCCGCTTTTAACCTCCTCGCTAAGATTTTCGACCTTGGACCTTTTTACTTTATCTTCGCACCACCCACTGACCCCTTAATCTTTTTGACCTTCTGTGGTCTTCTAATGGGTTAAACGTGTCTACGAGGTATTTTTGTCAGGTAAGACGTCCGAACTGGATTATTGGGATCAGATCGAGCAGATCTTCGCCGAAACGAGTACGATTCGCTGATACGTTTATGAGATACGCGTGCAATAGGGTTTACTTTGCGTGTGTGTATACGGATTATTTTTGCCGAATCTGAGATTTATGGTAACAAAAGTTCGCGTACCTGAGGATGGGATGGGTTCGAGCTTTACTGTGTATCTTGATCATTAGAGAGAGATTTTCTCGAATTTTATCTCGCTGTGTTTTATGCAGGTTCCTCGAGATGAGATCTCGCATCCTACTTTGCCAAATCCTCGAGGCCGATACTTCTTATTCGTACTAAGAACGGGATATTTATTGGATCGGAAATTTTCTCCGGCTTCGTTTTCTACCTGAGGCTAAATATATGTGTGTAGATATATATATATGGAACTCGAACGTCATATATTCAGAGTCAGAAAGAGAAGTTACGAATCCTGCTTTATCTATGCAAAGTGCCATTTCTACAGTGGATTTGCAAGAAACGTATCCATGAAGATTCAATACAAAAAGTCCATCACACTAATCGATTATTTTCCGTGAATAATAATTTTTCCTCAACGCGATAAAGGTATAAGAAAAAAGTTCCGAACAAAATTTTAAAAAATTCAAAACGGTTCAGACCCCATAAGAAAATTTTTTTCCATTTCGAAAATTTAACTTGAGATCAATTTTTTTATTGAAAAAGAAAGTCCTTTTTCAGCCGTAATTCGTAGCTGCTGTAATTCCGATATAAACGTGTACCAAATCGACGGTACGGATAGTTCACCATTTTTTTTTTTTTTTTTTTTCGAAGTGAAACAATTTTTATTCATCCCATTTCTCTACGTTCTCTCCTATTTTTTCCCCCTCTTTCTCTCCTCCCCCTCCCCCATATTCATTTCTCCACCTCGCTCTCTTTTCTCTTTCTCTATCAGACAGTCTCGTTCCCTGCAGCCCGCGACAACAGTTTTCGCTCCCTGGCGAGCAGTAAATCAACCACCCACCCCCCCTCCTTTCCCCTCTCCCCCTCCTGACGTACCCTCTCATCCACCCTTCTGCTGTCCGTAGCTTCGCAGCCCCGCGGGCCCTGACATTTATCAATTATTTCGCGTAAACTTTTTGCTCGGCTGCGTCCGCTACACGACGGACAATCATGTAATTCAGCTACGTTCGTTTCTGCGTAGACCGAGTCGACGTCGCACTTGCAATACTGTATCCATATGGCAAACCTTCGATAAATGATCGATAATACGATCGAGATTTTTTTGAAAAATCCATTTCATAAATCGTATGACCGTTCGACGATGAAATTTGTTTTTCTTATTGGGAATAGGTTTTTTTTTTATTCGAATTAATATTGATCATAAGAACAGATGATACGAGAGCGATGAATTTTTGTAGCATTCAAATTTGAAAAAATTTTGAAATTTGAAAATTGAAAATTTGAATTTGTTCGTAAAGCAATGAAATTTGGTGAGAGGAGAGGATCGATGGTTATACGAGAGATTTATTCGGTTTTAGATTCTCTTGTTTTTTTTTTTTGAAAAGAAGTTTACGAATTCAGAGAGAGAGAGAGAGAGAGAGAGACTCTCTTTTCAATTGGCAATAGACAATGGATCCTTCCATAAAGGCCATCACAATTCTAGTCGGTGGGCCCGTCCAAGGGATATCAATGTCGTTCGAACTTTGAAAACGGGTCGTAAGCTCCGTAAAGTTTTATCGACCAAACGGAGTCCTGAAAAGTTTGTTTTCCCTTTAACGAATGGTCTTGCTATATATATATGTATGTATGGTATATAAATTTGTTAGTTTTATATGTGCTATGAAAAATTATTTTTTTTACATGGCGGACTAGTCTGTGTAAAACTGCGAAATTTTTGTAGTATCTATCAATATATATATATATATATATATATATATATATATATGGTAGCTTATGTTTTACTAACCCTACCTAGACAAAATCCCGACAATGGAATTCATACGATGCAAATTGGCGAGAAATCTGGAAGCGGATATTCCGTTGCGGCGAATTATAAGCGACGAAGATAATCTTACTGGATGCCAATGCCGATGCTTCCATTATGTGTGCTAATGGCGCCGATTAACCAGAATACCTTTAGCAACTGGTAACTGTGGATAGTGTGGAGCAGAGCGAATGCCAGAGTGAGAGAGAGAGAGAGAGAGAGAGAGAGAGAGAGAGAGAACGTACAGGGACTGTTCGAATCGAGGGAATCGAGCGAATCGAGACGGCCGTTCGTCTCGTAGTGCAAAACAGCAGGCAGCTTTCCAATTTGCAAGTTTCAAGAAGAAACTTTTCTAATAACTCGTGGAAACTCGCGTGTAGTTACTTACCTATGACGGTATGGCCTCCGCAAAGAGAGAGAGAAGAGAGAGAGAGAGAGAGACAGTGTGAGAAGGAGAAAGGGAGAGGAAGGATAGGATCCAGACGATATTCATTATTACTTGACGGCTGACAGACTCGTAATCACTCGAGCAAGAAGAATTGCTATGGATACATAAATGCAAAGTCCATGTAGAATTTGAGCAGATGTTTCTTATCATATTCTTTTTTTTTTCTATAGCTACATGCATATACGAAATTGCATACGGAAAGAATTTTTCGTTAAATTTTCCTATGAAATTCACGTTATAAGAATTTACCGTGAAAAACAGTAATCAAAATAAAAGTTATGGTCTTGCAGTGAATATTTTCAGTTTTCGGAACTTCAACGATACACTTCAGTAAAAGCTGATTTTCACGATAATTGTTAATGAAATTTTTTACCGTGTAAAAAATTTATTTTGCTTACGCGTCGCCTTCCCACTTCCTTTTCACTACTTGGAAATCCTGATTGAATTCTGCGAATCATTCTAAATAATGGAGATTTCGATGGGTATGGAAATTATCTTTTTTTTTTTATCAAAAATAGATAAGATTTTTTTCTTCCTCTCCCTTTCACATTTATTTTCCATTTTCTATCTGAAATTTGGCACTCGGCTTATTCGACTGTGCCGGGGGGTTGGTACTGCCACGTAACTGTTTGTACTTAGTCGACGAATATTCTTATTCATTTTAATGCGTTTAACGCCATTAGGCTAAAGGATTCCATTATCGTAACCAGTTGGCAGCACTGGCCATTAGCGTCTGTACGATATCGTCTGTTTATTTTGATACGATCGTTTGCACATTAATTACGAATCACTATTGTATAGCCGATAGGATCTTTTTCTGGGTAATATTTTTTAATGCCCTTTTAACGTCTCCGTCTCAGCAAACATCAAATTTCCTTCCGTCCCGACGCTTCGCGTCTCTTGCGAAATTTTCATTTGGCACTTTCACACCGTCAGTGCGCGCCATAAATCGCAGCCACTTTAGCCCCCTGAAATTGGTTCGCATTGCAAAAACGTTTCTAGCTCGTGAATTAATAGTCAGAAGAATGTCCGAAGTGCGCATGCGCGATCAACCTAGATAAAGTGCGCTCGATAAAATTCAAACGAGACAAACCTAAAAGTTTCACTTAAAAATCCAAAAGATACAGACGCTTCGAACAGTTAAGAAAAACGATCAAGAGCGAATCACTTCCGTGATATGAAATATTATTTTCCAAAAATTCTAAAAAATTTCATCTCCCTGGTCCCGCAAGCGTCTCCCAGAATCAGTATCTAACGCGCGCACGGTGCACTATTCGCCCAGAAATTAGATCACGTGATCGTAGCGATTAAGCTCGATTACTCGTCGGGTCTATTGCGCATGCGCAGACGGTGGCATCCACTGCGCGGCAAGAATACGTCATGAATAATTCATCCGTTTGCGGAAGAGTCAGTCGAGCGATTATCCGGCGGTTCTCGCGAGGCTGGTCCCGCTAATTAGCCGCAGCAAGGATTCGGGCGATACTCTCGATAGGATGTAACGTCGTTAACGCGACAGAAAGCCACTCGAGGATTTACCACAAAATGGATACCCGCAAAAGCTTACTGGGTACTCGGAGCTCGGGGATCCTAGAATTGAAGCGGATACATGGAACCGGTAAGGTTTTAGGGATCGGTAGGGAATCGAACGGAGAAAGTGAACGAGACGATATCTTCTGGTTCCTGGAATTCGAGCAGATGCTCTCGCGAAGAGAGATAGAGAAAAAGTGTAGCGACCTGTATATATATATATAGCTAACTATAATTGCTCACGTACGTCGAAATGGGTGGTAGAGCTCGAAGCAGAAGGGGGACGATGATACTTCTGGCCACGGAGAAGGAATGGAAGGAAGGACAATGGATAAGAGTCCTGCAGGGTCAGCCGAAACCTAACGACCCATCCGCAGCTTCCAATCATTGGATGTTAATTGTTCGCTGCCCCACGGTGTGTCGATCCGGACGAATCAACGAATTGCCGATCCGACAAAAGTAATCGCGCTGTGCCTCCCGGAGCAATAAACGTCAGGCTACATCGATCTATGTACGTTACGGATTGGACCGGTATATAGAGTCTAGGGAGAATCGGTTTACTAAGCGATCCTCTATACCCGACTAAGAGATCGATTTGGTACGCCAAGCTGGTTCAGTTAATTTTTTATTTTCTATTTTTTTTTCACGCATAGATCGTGGTTGCCGATACTGGTGATAAGGGGGTTTTGAATTGTAATAAAATTTTTTTTTTATTAATTCGCAATTTTATTTATCGATTTTTATGGTGGTAATGGTGTTTCGAGAATGGGGGTAATGGCAAAATATTATACTGAAAATATTTATTTGGTTTCAAACTCAAGCTATGGGGTACTGCGTGTATTCGGGTCTATGGGAAATCTGTGTTGTGGTTTAGAAAGCAGTTTTTATCGGAAATATTCTTATCGTCCCAGCTTTGGCTTCTTTACTACGCACAGTGTGTACTGGTATGTATGGGTTTCTATGGGTATTCACTGTATGCAATCTTTGAGTCCGGTTTCCTGTTTTACTGGTATTTCTGTTCGGTTACCGGGGGGGGGGGGGGTCTGTGTCGACTTGTGGTATTGCGATATGGGGTTACAGTGCGAAATGGCGGCGGGGAATTTTAATTGAGACAAAATTACAGGAGAGAATTGTGCGGGAGTGAGAAGAAAGAGGTGGGATGAAAAGAAGAAGAAAGTTGAGAATAATGTTTAAGTAATAATCAGATGATATCAAAAGAATTATACTGACATATATTTTTATATAAAATAATTATAATTATTTGAATAATCAGCTCGTACCTAGGATAGAAGTCGAAGAAACTCAGACTGTATGAATTTTACAAAATTGAGTCTTAAGGGTTAATTTTTTTTCAAATTTTTCAATTCACCTTTAACTTCACTCTATGGGTGCTCGAAGGTATACAAATATTTTTTTTTTCTTTTAAAATACGTTATCCTTCCGTAATTGTAAGTATACGTGTTTCAGTGTACACTCAAGGATTAAGTTATTCGAGAAGTATAAAAAATATATGTAATCTTCGAATCAATAGGATAAGTTTCGCTCTCTGAGACGTGACGTCAATATAGCCGAAGGTCTGCTCCCACGGCTCGCGGTTAACTTCCTCAAGTTATTCAATTTTCGCAATGCTCGCCACTTGCAAATTTATTTTGCAATTCTATCAATGCCCGCCGACACTCTGTATGTAGGTACGTGCCAAGAGGACATGAAGAAAGCCAAGAGGACTGAATACACGGCACGTGCTGCTTGCGTATAGATACTGAGCAAAAGAGAAAGAAAGAGAGAGAGAGAGAGAGAGAGAGAGAGAGAGAGAGAGACGCATACCTCAATTCCCTAAAAAGTTTTCACCACCTTCACATACGCAGGACCGGTTACTTTCTTTCTTCACTTTTGTAAAATTTCTGTTTACGAATTTCTTCCTCTCTCTCTCTATCTCAATCCCTTTCCCGAACATTCATTATCGTCCGACTTTCGCCCATTTCCCCTCTCTCTCTCTCTCTCTCTTTCACCAAAGGAGAGACGGCAAAGTTGGCTACACGCTTCAGAAGCGCCATCGGTTTCGAAAGTTATACCCACTGCTCCTTCTGCGCTTTAAACCATCCTTTAGATTCTCACCCCCTCCTTCTCCCCTCCCCAATAAGACACTATCACCCCCCATACCTACAGTCCCCTTCAGAAAGCCTCCCTTGCCCGAAGGTATTGCCGATATTCAGAAATGACGCGAGAAACGGAAATAGCGTAGGCCAAACTTTTGGCAGTGTAAAGAAATTGCGAATTTCAATAGAATATACTGATATATATCTCTCTCTATATATATATATATATATGATGACTTTTTAAACGACCTGTACAAACAGCGTCCAGTGCATTAACCTCAAGATTCATATGGCGTATCCTCGTGTGGCAGGGACTGAGACGCGAGTCGTGGCAGTGACATCGACACGGGTCACGGAGTCGTTTAGCTCGAACTTAGCGAGCTCTCAGTCTCTTAATTCAACGAGAGTGGCAGAGCAACCCCCATAGCGCGAAGAGAGACCGCCCGCCGAGTTATGCCCCATAAACACGATAAACACCATAAGCGTCGTAAACGCGGCAATGTCCAGTGAAGGTAGACGATGGTCTAGCTCGAAGGGTGGAGGAGGTTACATATATATATATATATATATATATAAAAATACCGCTACCTCATGAGCAGCAAAACCACCACCGCCCCCCCCCCCTCCCCCCTCATCGACACTCTGGGTTACATCCGTTTACGAGAATCTCGCGTTTCCATCTGAAAAATCGCAATTCTCAAACGATCCACTTGCGCTTCCGTTTACACGACTAGAAATGATACGTATGGTCTGACTAGTTGCTGGAGGCATCTACTTTAAGGTATAGTGGATTATCAGCCTGTATGTATATATATATATATATATACGCGTATGGGATTCAAAATGAAATATGAAATGAAAAAGGTGAGATGACGTGCGAGAGAAAATCAGACTTTCGCAAGGTATTATATGGCGTATATATATGTGTGTGTAATATCATAGAAATAGGGTAAGCCAAGAGCGTACGAGTAATATACGATGAGGTAAGGTGACTAATTAGTCATACTTCTCCCTAAGGCTGACAAATTGTTCTAATGTTGCCGCTGAAGCCGTTTAATATGCGCAGGACGAACGTTATACAGCGCGATCAACGTAATTCTACCTTGGGTGGCCTCTTACGAGGAGCATACAGAACCCTATAGTTTATTCGCGAGAGTTCCGTCTCCTCGTTATGGTATTATACGTAGAGTCTATTCGTGGTATTAAACGATAATTAATATATCACGATATAACAGTAGATAAACGTAGAACGAATTCGGCGTTGTACGATTAAGGGAAGAATATAGCTCGATTAATACCGATTACGACTGCATCTCTTGATCGTTAATATCAATATCTGTGGTAGTGTAGAAAAATGTTTTTCAGCGATATCTTTTAAGACGCTCTTTTCATCTCGAATCAAACGAACGATCAGGAGTGTCCGTGTATAAATACCGTGTTCTTAATACGGCTGATATTAGCTCTCGAAAGTCTTTAAAAAGTTACTCGGCAATTTAGGATTTCTCGGCCACTCTGTTTCTCTGACTTTACGTTTACGAGTTCCTACGTCTCGCTGCTGTTTGAAATTTCCGTGGGATAAAAAAGAACGGAGGATCGCCGGATGCGAATCGATTCGATCGATATTAATTTTTATCGATTTTTCCTCGCTCCGCTTGAAAGAGTCTCAAAGCTACAGAGAGTTTCAAAAACTAACGCGACAAGGAACTCGACCCAGGGTCTTCAGGTGGCGCGATAACAACTGTGTCAAGCGATACATGCGGAAGCACGTATGACCGGGTATGCCTTTCAAGATGGCTGCCTGAAAGTGACGGTGGCGCCACTTGCGCGTAAGCGTATATCAGCCAAGAAAACAAACTCTTCGCGCCCTCGTGATATAATGACGCGTCGTCATTATGACGTTCTTCATTATGCGTCATGAAGTGGCGCCACTATACTTGCATCGTCCCCTCTGTCAAGCCCAGCAGCATAGCCAACCTCTTGGATGACAATAATTTTACGTTTTCGTTCTGACCCAGTGACTTTTGCATGGCCAACTTATTTAATGTCCCTAGACTTTTTTTCTTTTTCTAGATATTTTTTTGTTGTCCCACTGCATAGGTTATCTAGGAGCGAAAGAAAGTATCTGGGGAATTTTTTTTTACACGGACATCAACAACGGATTGGACAAGAAGCCTAGGGAAGTTTATATATACGTATGTGTACACACACGATAGGTGCACACCCATGCATTTGTACGCACGCACACGCGAATACACTCTTACCGGGCACGGCTGCTTGCCAGAAGCTTGTTCCTCGCTGCCCGACCATTTCTCAACGACACTTTGCTACATTGCACGCTCCGATGCCCCCTTACTGGCAATCGCGGCCATTTTATTAACCTCTCACCGATAAACACCGCTCACGAGATATATTATCCGTGCGGTATTGCAGCCAGTGCGCTATAGTCACGGCAACGCCGCGGCCAACTGTTCTACGTGAAAAGTAACTAGAGCATTTTACCATTAGAGACTCTGCATCCATGTACGTATTTCTCGTTCGTCTGTGTATAAGGCGACCGTTACTACTGACATTCAGTTTTACACGTTCGCTTGCGATCCTCATTCCGGACTTACAGATACATGAGATATTTTTATAGGACGTTTAGTGTATTTATCGAGGGGCCGTGCATGCCTGTATGCAGTCCGAGTGGTAATAATTAAACGGGCTATTTATTCGCAAAAGTAAGAAGCTCGCGGACGGGGTTGGCGCCGTGATTTTTGAAAAAAAAAGATGATTAATTGTACCAAAGATCTCGTTGCAGAGTGGATCACGTCGATCTGATAATCTTGCACCGGCTGATAATGCAAGCCCGGAATAAAATTAATGACTTTAATAAACTCATTAGGGAGACACTCGCCGAAAATTCACAAGCGCTTCGCTGTCTTGACTCAATTTATCTCTTAAGCTTTTTTTTCGTCGCCACGGAAATTCATGCAATCGCGGAAAGACTTTCGAATTGGAATTTTTCGAGTTTCCCGAAAATAACGTCCGGGCTGACTTTCTCGGACACGTTCCACTTAATTCTCAAGGGACTGCAGAGTCGTAACGGCGGATTCTTGGCGAATCGTACGAAAGAATTTTACGCTGTTGCATTTTTCTTGGATCCATTCGATTTTTAATACATTTCATCTATACGTGTATACATATACGTGCATTGCCATTGTCATTTGTTACTCACTGAGTCATATGTGATTTCACCTGTGCACCTATGTGAATACGTACTCGTATTCTGTCTCATACTATCGCAACGCCCTACAAGAATTCAATTCAATGCATAGCAAATGGAGAATAGGAGTTTCCGTTGTAACACGTTTTTTTCGGGAAATAAAGGTGCAAATAAAAGTCCCACCCTCCGAGAGCTGGCCGCGCGAGGATGGCTTAAATAATGCACTTTTATTGCCGCCCAGTGCCTATCCGCCTTTAGGAACGGGAACCAGCCAGTGTATAACGTCTACGTAAGTTTCGCTGGTATGTTTGGTCTGCTTACGCGTTGACTTCCATACTTTTCATGAATTTTCAAAATTACAAATTCACTCTTACAATTTTTAAAAATAAATAATACTATTCAGAATCGCCATAAATATTCGTACACTAATTATATTTCGAAGAAAATCTTCAAATTAGCCAAATTTTTTATTTCTATTAAATAAAAATTTCACGCGTAACAAAGCCATTGTATAACAATACTGACGTATACAGATGTATCTGATAATAAAAATATTACATTGATCATCCGAGAAAAATATCTTCTCCAGCATCTTTCATCCGTCATGACTCTCTGGCTGAATAATATTATTCAACATTACGCGATATTCTTCGTATATTTTTAATATACTTTCATCAAGCGCGAAGACGAAACATATGTGAATTATGAAGACCAGCATATACATATACATATGAGTGTATACTATATACCTAAACCACAGCTATGCTAGAATACACGTGTGGACAAAAAGGAAGCGAGAGTACCTACACAAAGAAACTGTCCCAAACCATCTTTCACGTGACACCTTATCGACGTATGTCCGTCTTATCAATTTTTCGTTTTAAACCCCGTCGAGACGGCGTTTTAAATTGCACCGAAGGCTGATGCGTCAGAAGTTATTCTGGACAGGAAAAGCCCATACAGAGTCCCTTCGCACGAGCCGCGATGCGAATCCGATAGGATCGATCGAGTCCACGTGGAATTTTCGTGCAGGAACTAAACGAAATGTTTCCTATACGCAGCGGCGTATAGCTATAGCTATTGGGAGTCGAGGTCAGGCAAGACTGGATCTGGTATGGATAACCGAGTGTCATAGGGGAAAGAGACATAGATAGCCAGACGTAGAGACAGTAGGGGTACTCCTTGTGGAATACAAGGAAATGCGTTTGCCTGCTGACACGAGTGGAACCGGTAGATAGAGAGAGAAAGAGAGAGAGAGAGAGAGGGGGGGGGGGAGAATACATATGGCCTATATCTACATATGTGACTAAGGTCGTCCCATACTGTCTGGCAGATCGGAGCATTGTCCACTGCAATCACATTAGGAGTCTCTCTTCCTGTTCCTGGCTGAAGGTATCCTTTCTACATCCTTTACGTACTATCCTTGATCCTCTCCATGGTATCATCCGTTTCCGAGTTTATCCGACAAAGAATGTGCGCATATGTGTCAGACTCTGAGGTGGTATAGAGACTCACGCTTATAGAGTGCTTAACCTTTTACGTACGTGAGGTCAAGGAAGGTCTTCGGGAGGTTCAAGCAGTGACCCTTTGATTCTGATCTTCGAGGTCCAATTACCTTCGGCAAATCTACCACGCGTGATGCTCGTATACGTTGAGCGCAGGTCTGGTTGTAATTTTGGAAAGTACGTTGAGCGCGGAATTTTTTAATTTTACCTGAATCAAAATTATTTTTTATATGTATAAAAAAATTTTTTTAAAGATCGTCTTACGGAGGTAAGTGCGTGGTGTTTTTTTTTAATTCTCGGACAGTCTTATGGGTTAGTTTACTTTTTTCTCTTTCGCTTTTTATACCTCTTTCTTTTGTATCCAACAGACAACCTAAGTCCTGGCAGGCTTACGAGACACATCCTGGGGAAAATTGTTTCGAAGGAAAGCACACGCGCCACGTGTCCAAGAGGACCGGCGCTTCTTATTATTTGTCTATGACGCAAGGGATTTTGAAGGGTCTCCAGCTGAGATATACGGCACTGTTTCATCGGCGTAATACCTAATGGTACCTTTAAAAATATCTTATGGACCGTCTTTTATTCGCATCTTCCCTAGACCGCTTTCATCCTCCTCTTGGCTATTCTTACCAACCCTATATACACCGTGACTAATAACTTCGAGCCTTATCCCCTTGAAATTAGACGCTTCCACCGAACCTTCTCTCCTTTTCGTTGGACGTGCTCGTGTAAGCAATTCCACCTTCTATGAGCACCGGCGGTACATTATTTTTATGCTGGTCCAGGTAATAGCGCTGGAAAACATAAGCCTGCCTTATGGGACGTGGCTTAAGTTTCTTATATATATATAAAATACAATACCTGCAGAGTGACTCGAAAACTGAATTCGAATTCGAAATTCCCGCCATTCACTGTACATAAATAATTTCATTACACAGTGAAATTTATTGAATTTCCCACATTTTCGTTTTTTTTCTCTCTCCTCCCAAGTATCATCGCGTATTTTACAAATGACTTAGGAGCCCTTTCAAATTTTCCCGCGCTTACGCGTCCATGCCTCACATGCTCGAGAGAGCGTACAGGAATATTATTCAACGTTCAATTATAATGAAGCCTCGTTAGTTTTGACTTTTTTTTTCACGTAGCTTGTCACGAATTCATTTTTCATCCATTTTTCTTCATTTTTTCGCACGATCGAGAACACGTGGCGCACGTGTAGAAACGTACGTATATGTATGCTATGAAAATTTGACTAGCATTCTGAAGAATATATATATATATATATCGATGCTCGTAAATTTCACCACTTACTTTAGTATCATTTTCCCATTGGCATGCACGTGTACTTATATTTACGTGTTATTGGGGAATATTGAATGTTCCAAGCGTTTCGTAAAGGCGATACCGTCAAGGATTGTCTAAGAAAACTGAACCGATACGGCGGATGCGTTTCGCGATGTAATACGTGAATGAAAAACCGTGAGGAAGAAAAGTGCATATATATTTACATGAATCCTGGATGCAGTGCAGGTCTAACTGCCCGAGGATGTGCAGTTACGGAATAGGGGGAAAAGGGCGAGAAAGAAGAAAGAAAGAAAAAAAAAGCCCAGTTCTATAATAAAATTCATATCTTCATATTCAGTGGACCATTATACGAGATTCTTCTTTTATTTACGGAAATAAAAGAAAAAATATTCAAGAGCACTGCGCACGATTACGTATCTCGGAAAATACGGATATTTCTCATAGTCGAAGAATCCCATTCCAGCCGCGCCCTTCGCACCCTACGTTAATTCAAATTTGACCTTTTTTGAAATCTCCTTAACTGCAATTCTCCAGTACGCACACATATACGTAGAATTCGTCATTGAATTTCAGTGTGTGCGTACAGGTTAAAAAAGTGAAAAATAATTATTTTAATTAAGAAACCCTTCGCAACCAACCCCTATAAAATGAATTATTACCAAAGGGTCGTACAGGGATCGGTCCGTGTCCTTTGAGCTTTTAAAGCTTTTCTAGACCCCCCCGGCGCATCCTTTAAGCAGACGTAACCCAAGTCCTATAGGTGCAAGCCGAAGGTCCAAGTCCTACAAGTACGTAAGCGGTTGTAAGGGAAGTGGAAACGTAGCAAACCCTTAAGACTCGTTGTCCCCGGCTGTTCCGAAGTCCTTTATTTCCAATTGTTCCTTTTTCCAAGGCGTGGCTGGGCGTGAACCCTCTGCTACAGGCACCCCCCGGGTAGGTACAACGAGGAACGAGGGTCCAGGGGTGCGAACTACGAAGGAGGCTAAGTGAGATAAAGGAGGAGACGAATACGGTAGAATCCAAAGAAACAAAGTCCGAAGGGAAGGAAGAGGCAAGTATAAGGAAAGGAAGTCGTTGTGGGGGCGGGGGGAGGGTAAAGGGATCGATGGGAATGAGGTAGACGCGTAAGGTGGTTCAGCTAGGAGACTAAGGGTTGAAGGTGGTGGTGGTGGTGGTGGTTGGTTTGTACGGGGTGGATGGGAGTTATTAGAGCACTTTGCCCGGTTGAGTTCGAAGGGCGAGTAAGGGTTGGCAAAGGAGGGAAGGCGGGCAAGCAGGCAGACAACAGCGCATTACACCATCCAATATAACTCGGCTTATTGTGGTTTATCGCTTTTGGTCTTTTGCTTCCTTCTTCTTGGGGCATCGGAAGCTATGGCGTTACTGGATCGTAACGATCTTGGACTAATATACTGTCGATAACCTGGATCCATGGATCGATATTAACGATATTCATTAATAACTTTAACGATCTTTCTTGGATCGTCCAAGTCTTGATATACCAGGCGGCTGCTTGTTAGATCGTGGGGGAAAAGGAAGTACGGAAAAATGACGATAGAGGCGCCGTGTCGAGTGGCTCGAGTAAAAGTCACTAGACAATAGGGAAATATGGAAGAGACGACCGGTACGCGTCGATCCTATGTAATTTTATCAAGAATCGTCTAGTCCAATTTATCTTGTTATCACTAAAGAGAATTATTATTTTCAAGAGACAATCTGGCCTCGTATTCATTTGACGTAACAGAGTATCCCATTACGGGAGCGTGTATAGCGCTCTTGTTCTCAAACTGAAATTAACGGTGTACCTGTGTATACGAGTGGGAAAAATCCTAAAGGCGAGTACACAAGTATCGCTCGTATCCTACAATCCCATAATCTCGCGACAGGACTAGCTTGCGGGATATGAAGGTGGGTTGACAAAGTGGCGGTCAGACGTAGCATGGAGCATCGTGTAAAATATCCTCCCGGGACGATTCTCAAGGATTATAGGGATAGTAACGTGTGGCATGCGCGGTACGCGTGCGCAGTAACGCCAATTCTTGGGATTTTCGCATCGTTTACGTTGGCAACCTTCTTACGGGCTGCAGGAAACTTTCAGTCTCGGTATTAAATTTCGGAAAAAGAATGACCGTGGTATTACATCGTAACGATCTCGAATCTCGGCTTTCTTCGCTCGTAGCTGCGATTTCTCTCTTTGCGTAGCAGCGCCGCACCGTGGTCAATATTTGTACTAACCCTTTTGTAATTTTATCTTTATTTTACGTCAATCGAAGAGCCGAAAAGAATAAAAAAAAAGATATTCGTACGTCCAAAAAAACTTTCTTATGGCCGACGGATCGTAATTCTTTAGAGTTTTCATGAAAATTCGCCTTTTATTATATCGTCAGAGATCCTTATTCAATGTCCTCGACGCGTTTACTCTCTCGAGAAGATTTCTCGCTCTTATCGAGAAGCTACGAGCGTAACGCCAATATTTAGGGTTCGCGCGAGCCCGTCAATCTATTCCGGCCATTGAGGTTAAAGTCCTTTCGAGCGGCAAGAGAGAAAGGAAGAGAGTCCAGAGAAAGGAGGGAGGAAGAAAAGGAAGAAAGAAAACGTAGAAGCAGAAAAGGCAAAGGACCTCTTTCGGTTTATCGGCTCGTAACGATAACCACTTTCTTATGTACTGTGGAGTACGGTCGGTATGTGAATATATACATACATAACAATATATATATATATATATATATACATACATACATATGCGATGCCAATCGCGCCGCGACGCCCTTGTAAAAACGGGATCGTCGTTCTTTAACATGCTCGTAATACACGCGAGTGCACTTTTCTACGTGTATTATACATACACACCTATGATATGTTCATACATAGGATGACTCTGAATATATTATTTACCCATATTGATTGAAAACAATTTTTTCCAATATTCCAATATATTCAAAAAATTTGCATAGCATATCCGCCGATAAGGACCGAATGTACAACCGACTTTTTTGATTTCGAATCACTGACCGAAAAAAAAAATCGTTTCAATCTCTATACCATTTTCGAGAATTAAAAAAATTCCTGATAAATATTTCACCGTGTATAAAATCAACTGTTTTTTCTTCTCTGTGCGTATATCCACGTGACTGTCCCTAATCGTTGGCGAAAAATGTATCCGTAAACCTCAAGGCGCGCCTGGGCATCGCGATCGTTCTCGTCGCGACGGCGACGAGAACGACGACGACGCGCCTTTAAGGAGTCTCCGAATTCGGCGCCCGGCTTAAAATGAGAAACCGGTTTTTCGCCCGCTGCCGCTGCGACCTCGCCAAGCAGAAACGAAGAATGGTTCGTTGCGGAGGCGATTCGACTGCACGTAGGATAACGTATACCATATAGGTTTTCGCATACGGTCCAGAAATAGTTTTCTGTCTGGTCTAAGAGGATGCCGCGAGAGAATCGAATCGTTTCGGTGAATCCCATAAAAATCTGTAGAAATAGATCCCGAAGAGTTACGTAAAATCTATACGTTACCGTGGCGAGTATACATATGTATATATATATATATTTATAAAAACCCACATTATACTCCGCGGCATATAGACGATCCTGAAAAGCAGGGATCGCAGAGGCAGATGTCGGTCGCATTATAATGTGATTTATACCAAGGACCAAGAACGCGTTTTATACCGATATCCAGGATATAAGCCAAAGGGATACTAACTCCTTAAAAGGGACACGAGGATCCTGGGAGTGTTGGAGCTTGATAAAATTATTATCGGTCAAAGAAATTTATGAAGCCGGCTTATCCCTTCCGTCGTTTTGTTCGCCGCTGTTACGGGACGGACGGGTTTTCATCGAGCGACCGACTGCGATCTTGATGAAAAACAGGAAGAAATACAATACGACCAGCCCTTTCCCATAATCCCATAGAAAATAATGGTGCAGTTCGCTGTCCCATGGACGAGCCAGAGAACCGGTTGGATCATTTTGCGAAATTCGCGTGCATCGATTCGCCTTAAGCTGGCAGCCATCTTAAGTCCGCCCCGGTGGTATCCGCAGTAAGGTTAGGCGAAATGAAACTATGTACCTCGGATGCACAGTAGATATTAGCCTTTACAAGCTGCCTCCTCCCCTATCGCTCCATCCTTTCTATTCGACCACCCCCTTAACCCCCCACCCACCCCCACCCCCACACCCCTCCTTTTGGTATCCACAATCTTTTTTCTCTTCTTCTCTCTCTCTTACTTTCTCCTTTTCCTCTTTCTCTCTCGCTTGCTCTTCTTAGCTTCGCCCCCTGACCCCTCCTCCCCTCTACCCCGGCCCCACCAATGCTACCCCTCCGGCCCCTTCCGCACTCCCCACCGTCATAGCCACAGCCATTACGCTTTTATACCGTGGGGTTTGCAGCTTTAATAAAAGCCACGGCCAAGCACATAAGAGGATTCCGGATATTTTTAAAGATTTTAACGAGGTACCTCCTTGAGGTATCTTGCTGCTGGTGGCCGAGCATCCATGTAATGCGATATCGCGTATTAAAGGAGTCAGCTTTCCTTGGGATTCGCGATATCAACTTGATATCTTGATCCGAAAGCTCTTGGCGATCGTATCCCCTCCTCTGCGAAGTCGCCTTTAATCTTTCCGCAGTATCGGACAACCAGGCAGTAGCATCGTTCCCTGTTCGCGTTGTGTATGTGTATTGTGCATTGGTGAATTAAACCGTAGGGTGTAATTAAATAAATAAAAAATATGATCCAAATAATCTTAAATCGATCATTCGATAGATCATTCTCGGTAAAACGTATTTAAATTTTTTTTTTGGGGGGTAAAACGTGTAAATTTACAGGTTAATGGCAAAGAAGATACTTTACGACTCCCAGGCGTGTTACGTACGTATGGAAAGGTGGATGGGGGTGGCAGGAGGGGAGGGACTAAGGGAAGTCGGCGTGAATTTGAATAGGCGAGTTTCTTCCATTTGCGCGGTGTAATCGCAGGGTGTTAATGTCGTCCCGTGGAGGCAGATAGCGCCGTAAGAGG
This sequence comes from Trachelus iudaicus, assembly GCA_030142595.1. Classification (NCBI taxonomy): domain Eukaryota; kingdom Metazoa; phylum Arthropoda; class Insecta; order Hymenoptera; family Cephidae; genus Trachelus; species Trachelus iudaicus. Next base: position 289,490 of record JARQTH010000324.1, on the reverse strand, counting down.
AAGGAGAGTCGAGCATTGCAGTTGGGTAATAGGCAACCCCCTAGGAGCCCAGTATCTACTGGGTATTCGGTCTGGGTAGGTAGGTTAACTATAGCGTTAGGGGTTGCTAGTTAACGCTGACTGTACTCGCGCTGGTAAGGAGGGTTAGTTTTGCTGGCAGTAAATGCGCCAGCAGCAGGGGCTGCACGGAACGGTACGGCAACTGTACGATACTGTACACAACTGTACAGTACAGTATTGTACGGTAATGTCCCGGTAAGTGCACCAACTAGTAGCTCCAGTTCCGTTTTCATCCCTTACTGGATAGTACGCGGATATTCAACCGATGCGTACGTACGTAAGTACGAACCTCCTGGTGGTACATGGGGTTTCGAAACGAGCATCCCTTATGCCAGACCCGCGGACAACCCCCCTTACTACCCCCTCGGCACCCCTGGACCATCTCTGAATTACCTATGAATCTACCCTCTACTCAGGTAAGTAGCGGCTTGACGAGTGTGTGGTTTGAGTTGAAAAAAATACAACCCTTGGGCGAGCCTCGTTAGGGGTTGAAGATACACTTGGGCCACTTACTTTCCCTTGGCGTATTAAGGGCTCTCTCGATTCTGCAAGGTGTCCTTTCTGGTCGGGGGGGGGGGGGAGAGGGTGGTTCCTTCTTGACGATCGGAGCTCTCCTCCTGGGCCCTTTGTGCGCATGCGTCGGGCACCCGGATCCTTGGCGACGCTACTGGCGACGCCGGACGCATAACGTTGAGCGTTACCGATAAAGTTGATAGTTTAGTCGTCGCGTTGCGGAAGGGAAAAGGGGTAGTTGTCGCGTCTGGAGACCCGTAGACTTTATGCTAATAGAACTTGTTGTAAAATGTAAACCCTAGCCACCTACACATACCCGACTTGGTAACCGCATCCTGAGGATGTTCTATACGGGCTCTAAGACTTTAGCATTACTACCTCGAACGGTGATTGCTTGGTTCTTAAGTGCGAGCCGGAAGTTCCGTTTGCCAAAACTTTATTTGGTGTCTGCGCGCGAAATCGACAGATAGGTGAAAATGGGAATTGAATCTTTATACGATTTTACATCATTTACGGTATTACGAATGCTACTGATAGATTTGATTTTTGTAGCTTTTATTATTACACCTTTTCGGGCATTTTTTTTTGTAACCTGTATCATTGAATCTGGGAACTATGTCTAAATTTATTGGAACTCTGCGTGTAATGGAGTTGATACGTGTTATCAGAGCAATTATCCGATTTTTTGGTGTGTGTGCTGTTATCAAGAGAGTGAGAGAGAGAGAGGAAGTGAGGATGATCTCGAGAACCTCAAAGTGAACGTGATGCACTGCGATGCATCTCGAGTGGTAGTTGCAGTAGTTGCACTCGAATTTCTCGAAGCAAACTGTAGAAGTACTTTTGCATCCAATCGCGTTTAGATAGCCATGTAGTAGTGCATTGCAGTATGCAGGTTAGAACGTCGTAATGCAAGTGGAAATCCACATGGAGACTTAATTAAGCATTTCCCACATGATGGAGGGGGGGGGGGGAGGGGAGGATAACAGTTAATTTCCGTATGACGTGTGTAATCAGAATTCGGATAATGCAAAATCCTACATGGAATATCTTCCGTATTTCATTCGTATACGTTATCAAGGCCAGTTCACATTGTGCGGTAATTTATATTGGTAAATATAATCTATGCGATTAATAAAGAAAAATATTTTAATTCATTTTGTAAACTGCATTATTTTTCTATATAGAGTCCAGTAAAAAGTAAATGATACTCGGACTCTCAAGGCATAAAGGATCGGTAACAAGATTCTTTTCATAATAGCGACTTAAGTCCCTTCGAAGAATTTCACTGGCGTTACAGCGGCAATCGACTCGGATCCGGAGGATCCAGTTCTGAAAGAGTAAAGGCTTACACGCAATCTGCTATCCGGAAAGTACTCGCCAAGAAAATAAAAGTCGACTAACTGAAGAAGCGATAAAAGAATGGACGATAATGTCGCCTTGAATTCATGAGCGATTCCGCCTTAAGCTATACTTCATCCCACTGGAGAACTTTAACGCTTTTCATGGAAACTTAATGAAGGAGTTTACAGAGAATTGTCGTACAAAACTAAATATTTTTTTTTCTTTCACGAATATTCGTTTTGAAAAATCGCGCATAGAAACGAGCCGTGATTTTTACTCTTTCCCCTATCTCTGTCCCATACCCACGTTATTACCCATAAACACTTCATCTCTGTCCGACTAATAGTCAAGCCGTACCTACTGGACAGCCGAATAATTAAACGAATAAAAATATGTCAGAAAAAAATTCACGCTATACTGTACTTTTCCTACCCTCCCTCTATCTCTCTCTTACATTCGACGTAACTGATAAGCATCCAGCCTGGTCTATTCACCCATTCCTTTCCCACGTGTCTGACTCGTAGTCGTCGTTCGGCGTTCATTTTCATTTCGGCATGTCGTACCGATCGATTTTTGATCCCCGGTCGAATGATCTTTCCTTCTTTTAACTTGGAAGCCAACGAGACACCCTCGAGTCTTGACGGAGTCTTAAACGTTCCGAAGTGACGTTGGGGGATGAACTGATTTCCTAAGGGTTGTACTTATATACATATACACATACATAAAGTTCATACCACATACAGGACACACAAGGACAAAGTAGCAAATTGTAATTTTCCAATTGAAAATATTTAATCGTCCTCACGAGTTCGCCAATAAACACACTGCGAAACAGAAGGGACACTCAAGACAGAATTCTGAATAAGTTACTAGCTCACCCCAAGATACTTGAGGTGTGAAGTTGGAGGCGTCTATCTTGGTAGCGGAAGAACAATTTCACAACATCCGCTTCGTAGAAGCCACCAACCACCCCTATCGTCCTCATCCGACCACCCTCGAAGCATCGTTCTCGCTTCTCCCGGTATTTCCTGGCATTGGACTTTCTCCTTTTAACCATCCGACTCCAGTCACCCCCCACCCCCTTTCTTTGGAAGCCCTTTCTCCGGTAATCCACCCCTGACTTCTCTCCTGGTCTCCCCCTCTATCTTTCCACTCCATCTTTCACATCGGTCCTTTCACTCTTCTTCGCGGGGCTCGCTCTGTCTGTCTCGGCTTGTTCACTTTCCCTTGTAATTAATTCAAATTCCGCGCCCGACCACTTCCGGGAGTAACCCCTTCTCACAGCTCGTCAGGTACCTACTTCTAATTTTCTTGTGTCTCCGTGTAATTTGTTTGCTTGATGAATTCGCGATCATGCCGATGGAAGGAGATCCCGTAACGTCACCCTTAAGAATACAATGCACTGTACCGTTGATAATTTTACGACCCTTGTACATGAATTCACCGTAGAATAATTCTACGTGGCATTTTTCGTATACGTATTAAAAGATGTTTTGGTGAATCCGAAATCATATAAACCACACACGTATGATATTGGTTAAAAAAACCTATAAGGAACTATAGAACTCCTCGAGAACTATTGAAAAAGCCTATTGTTGAATCATTTTAAAGAATTTAAAAAAGTGCGGTGCTGAACCCGTGTAGCATCTCAATTTTTGAAAAATTCAACTATAATAACTAAATGGCTCAAAAACAACTTGTCGCACGAAATTTTGCAAAACATACTTTTCTTCGTTTTGTCGTGACGAGTACGCTCGTGCGAGCTTTCGTTTCTATTCTGAATCACCCTGTATATAAACACAGTAAGGAGGAACAGGGTATAGCAGATACCTTCGGCTTACGTCGATATCGTCACAGCTTAAGCTCTCGACGTTTCAAGGCAGCAAATAAAGGATAGTCAGGGGGGGTTGGAAGGTGCGAGAACTCTCGTTCACAGCATCCACTACGACATGCAGAACAAGATGCACTCACTGGATCGTATTTGCTCTCTAAGACACCTCGCGGTTTAAGCTCGTATCCTCCCCAAGAAATATAGGATTCCTTGTGTCCTTAACGTCTGATCCCCCTCGGTATGTCTCCACTTCCTCTGGAAAGCAACAGTTCCTATCTATCGAGCTTTCCCTTGAATGCTCCTCCAGCATCTTCCTGCTGTATACACTCATCCCCCCCGACCTGGCATTCACTCTTGCTTTCTTTCATCTGGTATCGTTACCTCCCCCCCCCGTCACCCCCCCCCCCCCCAATGACCTTCCAAGAATGACAAACGATATCTCCAAGAGAGGCCAGGACCGTACATCGCCGTCCCAAGAGGAAGTCCCGGGGGCGACTTGAGTCAGGATATGGTCCTTTGGTCTAGCTGATCTCGGATCCTTCAGGGTCGGGATGAAAAAGTGGCGTGTCTTTTATCCGAAGAAATATAGTTGTCACTAGGAGTGCCGGGATTAATGGAGTCTCGATTAGGATCCGTGTGCAAGTAATTATAGAGATTGGATTTTTCTTGATGTCTGAATTAATTGAATTCGAGATGGCACTGTCGGTAAGGTAGGAATCCGCGGATGATAAATTGTTAATAAAAAATGTTTTGCTGCTGTTCAGCCTAACTGGTACTTACTGGTAAATTATTTGGAACGTTTAAAGGAGGCATTGTCAATGCTAAATACCAGGCAATTCCGTGATATAAGTACGTAAATAATAATCACTTCTCTCCCGACGCTATTAGTCAGACGCCTTCGAGGAAATTAGTCAGCTTCGTTATTGCGACTACGGTTCTCCGCTTTGGCGCTACCGACCATTACTATTTACCGTGACTGCAATTATTCTACGTCGAGTGTTTTCGTTGTCGCGACTCATGAAACTGCAACGCGCACCGAACCGACAAGCCGCAACATATGCATCGCCCTGAGCCTATTCGTAGGACAGTTTACTGAGTTTGTATAAATTTGGTGACAACATAACCTCCAAAAGCATACAGACAGCAGGAAAAGCACCGAGACGTACGGAGAGACGGCTGGAGTTGAAAATTCGACATGAAAATATATCGATTTGAAGTGAAAAAGGAAATTGACCTAATTAAAAAAAAATAGCTTATTCACGAAACGTAAGAGAGGGTGATAAAAAATTTGGATATTTTCAAAGTCTCAAGTTATAACACGTAAAATCAAAGGAAACGAATTTACCGGCGGATATTGCAATTATCAAAAGCACACCCGTACAAATCGTTCATCGACGTTATCAAATCCTGGGCATTTCCAACGTGGCTACAGAACGGATCTTTACCAATGCCTGGCCTACGTGTATATGCATATCTCGCGTGGAAATGCATTCGTAGGTGCAGTGGTATCTGGTCCGCTGCGGAGTGCACGTGTACCGGGAATAAGAGGGGGTGCGTAGCCCAGGGGCGTAGCTAGAACAGCACGGAGATCGGTAATGATTCCAGATGAGTATTTCGCGCTGCACACACAGCGCAACAGGGAGTGCACGGAGATAAGCTGTAAATGACAACATTTTGTCAGTACAGTGGCAGGGGCGTACATTGGCTGAATGGAATGGGTTAGGGAGGGGGGTTTTGAGGGTGGGTTTCAAAGGGTCGGCATACCCCGCGGGTTTATGCCCTACCGACAACCTGCACTGCACGCTATGGCCTTCGCTATGTGGATCCGCCAATGTATCCTCCCTGTTCGGGATTACGCGCGGCTATCGGGTTAGTTGGTTATTCTGGCTCGGCCGTTTCCCGATTCTCCGTCGCGGTAAGACCGGCGATCATTTGCATGCGATTGCGATATTTGCATACGCGATGTCGCTAATGCACTGGATACCCAGGGAAACCGATTACCCCCGAGGGCTGCGAGTGGGTGCTACGTGTTCGGAGATACGCGTTGTGAACCGATTTGAAAATTATTTTGAAAAATTTTTTCCATCGGCTCGTCGAGCCATGAATGTGGGTGGCGAAAGAATTTTGAAAAATAAAAAAACACCGATAGAGGACGTTATACGTTGCTTTCGTTACGGGGTATTGTAGTCTTTTGGAACGCCGAAGAATAGGGGATGATGGGGGAGAATATTTTTTTTTCTCTTTTTTTTTTACGAAGCTCTAAAAAATATAGTGGTTGTACTGGATTCTTTTTGGGACACGGTATAAGAATGAAAATTCTGGGTCGTGCGTGATTTTAGGGGCGGGAGGAGGGGGCGGGGGGGTAAGGGGAAAGGAGGGCGCCACTGGGCGTAGTTCTTCAAGAAAATAGGGTCCATATTTCGGCGACCTTTTAAAATTCCTCGGTTAGACATTTTTCCACCCCTCTTTCCCCCCGCTCTCGCTCGGTGGGCTTCCTTGCGAAGGCTTTTTTTTTTTTTTTAGGGGGCAATTTACCCGGGCTAGATGCGTGCCCGGTAAAAGTGTGGGTCGCCTTTTAGGCGCTCGTAAATTCTGATAACGCGAAGATTGGGGCCAACCTAACGAACTTATGTGCTCGCCCCGGAGACGGCCAATGGGAGTTGGTTCCACGGTGCCGACCATCCTCTAGCATATACTTTCTTCTTCGCCCAGGCACGTACCTACTAACGCATTTTCCAACGGCACGCCTGGGATAGAGATCGCTTCGTTGTCGTTTTCGTGAAAAGGAACCCGGAAATTAGAATTTTTCGTTAAGCCCTAGAAATCATATATTTTCGAGGTCGTTTTATTAAACGCGAAATCATTCTCGAATGCACACGTGACGATCTCCTTTAACTGTTGAAAAAAAAAATAAAATAAACCTGAGGTATGTCGTTTCCAAAAAAAGAGAAAAAAAATAAAAAATTAAATTACCTTAGCAAAAATACTTGTATAAAGTATCCCATGCGTCGTTATGCTTAAGAAATCTTGGTCGTTTCTTAAGAAAAAACTTCAAAAAACCATCGAGCACGAACTTTCGATTTTCAAGAGCCGAAGCGTCCCGCAAAACTTTTAATAAACCGCTCTGGGTTAGAGAGGAGGATGCTGGAGGGAATTTACGCGGGGTATGAGAAGATTGGCTTTCAGAAAAGGCGAAAAACGGCAGCCACGTTGGTAATCTGTGCGAAATGGATCGTCGAACAAAAGGGATGCCTGCCATTGAAACTGGAAGTATGTATAATATATGTATGTACACGCGTCACTGTATTCATACGTAGCCACATATGACATACGTGTATCCCACACGTGCTATATCGGCGGTAGTCGCGATCGCAATTACCGGGCAAAGCGCGGGCAGCGGCGTCGGGAAAATTTTCAACCGCGTCATGCCCGGAAACGCAGGGACGTTTAATGACGCAAGAAAGGATCGTGATTCGGCGATCGATCGAATAATCGCACGTTCTACGGGACTGTGTCGGGGAATTGTCTGAAAAATCTTTCGTAAACATCCAATCGCCTAATTGGCTCTCTCGCACACCACTACTACTCTCTCTCTCTCTCTCTCTCTCTCTCTCTCTCCCCCTCTCTGTCTCTCTCTCTCTCTCTCTCTCTCTCTCTCTCTCTCTCTCTCTCTCTCTCTCTCTCTCTCTCTCTCTC
>JARQTH010000324.1:262239-281949 GCA_030142595.1 Trachelus iudaicus | reverse complement strand
CCTCGATTCGTCCCTTTAAACCAAACCGAGAGCGTTCCTCAGCGAATCGGTACGTGACTCCTGGAGATCCTCCACGGCCGGTTCCGCAGGGCATCGGGCGACAGCTGGGCACCGCGTCCTGAACCCGGGTCAGGGTGTTCCGCCCCTGGCCTTAACCGTGCCAAAGCTGCACCTCCGCCCGCTTCGCAGCCCTTTGCTTAGCTCCAGCGGGGCGCCGGTTTCTCACCCGGAGCTCTGCCGGGACGGAGACGTCTCCGTCTCCGTCCCGGGCAGCTCGGTACGTCGAGACTATCTCTTCACGGCAGATTCGAGCACTTCGACCTCGAAGGGAAACAGAAAGCGAGAACGTTGTCCAAATCAGTAGCTGGAGTTGCCTTGTGACCGTGAATAAAAAAATTACATCACAACATATATATTTATTCATAGCCAATGAGAGGTAATCGGTTCCTCCACTGTGTCTGTTGAGTCACAATGAAATTGATGAACACAAATGAAAACGAGTGGCCGCAGACAATCGCGTGCAGTTAGATAAGTGCACAAGAGCCACAGGGGAAAGAAGAAGGAGCAGCCAAGAAGACGCAGACAAGGACTGAAATTGCAGATAGGGAGGAAGTGAATGAGTGAGAAGGAGATGAACCTCCCCGAGCGAGAGATGGAGAGAGATGAGAGATTGGCAGTAGCAGCGGTCGGTAGGGGACTCTACAAGGTGGCCTTACACGCCCAGCATCATTATCTCGAACAACCTCGCCATCTTTTATTTATATCATTAGGCGGACCCGGGTCCACGACTCGTTTATCCTGCGAGTCTCGCAGTCTCATAAAGTCCGAGCATTTTCGGCCGTTTCGTCATTTATATGAAAACGGACCTCTGGCTCGTCTCCGCATTCCTTTGCGTTCAGCCTCCGCTGGACCAATTTTCCGGTACCGAGAAAAAAAAGAGGGGCGATGAATGAAGAGAAAAAATGGCAAGATACATACTAAGACGTAATCACTAATTCTCGGAAATTTATCAGCCAAGTACCAGGGAGACGATCTTAGTCTTACAATTCGAAATCTACCCTCAGAGCCACCCCCATATACTCGACGAGCCCTTTGAGAAAAGTCCACTCGTGGGCATATCCCACCCCTTGCGCCAGTCAAGAGTACTTTGGCGAACTTGACTAAGACCGCGAACCTGCGAGCTCGCTGATAACAGCTGCGTAACGTAGCAGACCCCAAAATGATAAGACGTCTATTTGCGAAATTTTTTTTTTCATAAAATCGATTCCAGACGATTTGTTTGATATTTAAAACTGACGTCGTACGTGAAAGTTCACAGTGCCAATGGAGCTGGGTTTATCGTGCTACGATACCCGTGTACATCAAATTTTTCAAAAAGACTGGAAATTGATCCCATCATCAAAAAGCATCAGAGTGTTATGTCCGCAAACATATAGACAATAGCCGACAGCCAATAAACAGATCGGATCTGTGCCGGAGTTGGCTGTGCCATGCATCTGGAATCCGTCCGATGACTCTCCCTCTCGAAATTCTCCCGTGCACAGGCATTGGCGGTATCGACCGGCCGACCCCCCTGCCAATTTACATATTTCGACTAATTAGTGCTATTCAACTCTCGCAGTTCGGATCTGCTCCTGGCTTATCGTGACTATGGGTTTGCTTACCGATTTACACTTGCCGATCGGTTACGAAACGTCATCGACAAGGGTGCCGATCGACTCTAATTTAGAAATGAGTCTATCTCGTAACATTGACTTTTCGAATACCGGGTGTCCGTAAAGAAAAATATCATCTGTTGGAATTATTGTTGACTGTAGTGTATATCCGTGTGTACAGGGTGATTGATTAGAAATTGAAGATTTTCTTTTGTTCTTTCTGGAATTGGCAAAGGATCGTATCGACTGTACACGGTATTGTTAGGTAGTCGCGCCTCGTGAAACTGAAATGATTCCATTAGAGCATCCAGCTAGCAGTGATTTTGCGTCTCTTTCATGGCAATTCCATCGGAATTTCAATGGAACTGCAACGACGCTCCAATTTAACGTTTCGTAACGCGTCCAACGGTTGCGGGAACGTTTACGGCACGATACGTAAAGCGACACCCGATATGCATTTGACATCCATATGCAACGCAAGCACAGGGCCCTCGGCAGGTTGTAGTTCCGATGGGCCGTCAATAATCGAACATCAATCATGCTTAGAATTATGCTGAATTAATTATTATTGAGTGTACAATCGAATGCTCGCATGTGCAAGCTCCTCCTCTCTCTCTCTCTCTCTCTCTCTCTCTCTCTCTCTTTCTCTCTCTCTCTCGCACGTGAAAAAAAATCTATCGCCGTCAAACACGTGAAAACATACCGATCGAATGTTTGCCGATTTACATTTCTCTCGACCCTATTAAATATGTGGAAAATAAAAAAATTTCAAAAAACCTTCGTATACATGTACCGATCCACATATGACAGTTTTTTCTGATTCATAAAAATGGAATCGGTCGATGACCTGTAAAAAAAAATTAAGGCACGCGAGGTCAGGTCACGGGAAGTTGCATCGGTCGAAAATAAAGTGCACGGTGTCTGCAGCTGTTACGTAAAACTGCAGCTGGAATGCACGCGAGACACTGGAGAGCTGGGCTGGGCCCGGGACCTCTTTGACGTAACAAATATTCAATAGACCGTGCACGATAGAAGCGTACAGCGAATCTCATTAGTAATTCGTAACGTAACTTCATGCTGTTTACACGCGTTTAAAGCCCGTTCACATGTACTCATTGTTTTCGGCGTGGGTGACGCTCTGCAACCGTGAGAAGACAGCGACGCGTGTTGTTCCATTAAAAGCATGGCGTAACTAGATAATCATAATCGCGATGTACTTCCTATTACGAATACCACCTACTAAGACGTATTAATCGAGAAATAATAATAATTATCATTATCGTAAATGATTTGAATCTGAACAGGATCCTATTGCCGTTTTAAATAATTTAAATTACCCGTCTTTTCCCGCCACTCAAATTTCAACCGATGACCCGATACGTCAAGAACTTAACCGGACCCCATACGAACCACATAAGACGTAAACCTGTTTTCGTATTATTCGATCGTTTAAAATTATCTCAGCCACGAAGAGACGGAGAAAGAGTATAGAAAGGATTGGGTTAAGTCGGAAGGTGCTTTCACGGAGATCTCGGGAGGTCAAAGGTCACGCTTGTGAAAGAGCACGTGGGCGATGACGAATTTCCTAAAAATTTCTTTACTGGACTAATAGCCGTGTGCAATAGAAATTTGTAGGAAGGACTGAGGTTGACGCAATGTGTAGGATCTTATGTGCGAGAGACACAAAGAGCCATTAGAGAAGAAGAGGATGGAGAGAACGGAGATGAAGATAAGAGAATAATGAGACTACGAGAAAGATCAAGCAGAGAATTGTGTGTGTGTATATATATATATTTGATTGAATGTACCCGCGCATGCAAGATGCGTATCTGTCAGTTGTCACCTTGGAAATGTTCACCAAGATTCATCTCGTTCGTTACACGTCCAAATTTTTTTTAAACCACTCCTTATACCAGTGAGCTAGTTCCACATAGCCCAGAAAATAGTCCGTCGCTTATTGGTCCATAGGTCGAGCGCGGATGCTGCGTGCCGACGGCGACGCCTCCGCCGTCACAGAAACGACATACAAATTTTTAACGGTCATTCATCTCGCAAACTGCTCTAACGTATTTTTGTGTCTCACAGCCTCCCTCGATATTTCCAGCCACTCCGAGACTCCGATATTCGCTGTTTGGTATATACCTATATACAGTTAAGGAATATCGTCGAGCGCTATGCCGACGCCCGGCGTCGTTGTCACGCGCGACGCCACGACGCGCGCCAATTTCTAACCAAAACAGTTTTAAGCGACGCGGAGAATCGCCGATGTATTCTTGGTAACGATTAAAATCTCCTAACGTCATTCTATACTCGTAATATTAATGGACCATACGATGCTGCCGAGATGGACCGTACCACAAAGGATGCTGCAATGGACCAAAATATGAATTTACCATTCGTAACAGTACGAGGAACCGTTTAATGTTACAAAGATTAAAAGATGATCTGTCAAATTTTTTTTCTGCACTTTTCTCTCCTCCCAAGACACAGCATCTTCCACGCGCTCTATCCCGTTCTCCTCTCGCTCTCGTCTCCTCTTCTCGAATTTGCCAGGCAGAAGCCAGCGGTAAAATACGTCGACGCAATCGTCGTCCAGACCGACGTTAAGCTTTTAAAGCGAAGTTAATGGACGTTCGTCTTACGAGACCCGTCGAAAGGATTAAAAGCAAAAGGGGAATTGGTCCAGATGTTCTGCGGCAACACAGTTTAACCAGTTAACGTGGCAGCCAGCTAGCGCACCAAGCTGAATAGAACCGACCGTGACGCTTACGTATTCTATACGTAATCGACCAAACCTGTTCATACTTCTTACAATAAAAAGATTATTTAAAAAATTTGTACACTCATTGTAAAATTTCCAAATTTTTTAAAAACTTCAAAAACAAAACCAAATTCAACTTTAACAATACACCATCACACTTTGCATCCGGTAATACGTCCTCTCACGTCAGAATTTATATACAAGATTATCATCGTATACCACAATACACGTGCTCTGCTGTACACGTATAGAGAAAATCACGTTGAGCTCAATAACATTATACATATGTATATTTTACATGCAAGAATTTTACAACCTTCTCAGGCAGTGCATTTCATTTCCAGGTCAACAGTTCGTAACGCTACGCTCTATTGCCACGGTACAATTGTGAACAGTAAAATCAATGATCGCATACAGTAGCAATAAACCACATATTGATTACGACAAAGAGCCATGAAAGTTACAGTGGGATAATCATCGCCCGATAAACCATCAAAACGATACAAAGTTGATGCGCAACATTCGCGACACACACATATATAGCTATATTCGCACTATATTCGACCAGCTGCGATTAATGGCAATTGTAAAGTTTCAGTCGGCAATAACAATAGTGGGTACGAGGAAGAGTATGGTAGGATGAGAAATGGCAGTATAAGATGAACCAGGGGAGGAAGGAGTGATCGAAATGTCGTATCTCGGTTCTAAGAACTTCCAGGACACATGTAGAGCACATGGGCGTAGAACAATAAAAAATTTGATATAAAATAATCCGTTTTTCATTTTAAAAAAATGCGATACTCGTGACACAGATTTTTGGTACGCGTGTAATGCACACTGTGTATTGTTGGGAGTGAAAATTATAGGATATGACGTATGCAGACACGAGGTGAATTATTAAGTAAGGTTATATAGAGCGTCTTTGGCCATTCGATTAGGATGGTCAAAATAACCTGGAGAAACTAGGCTGACGCTATAAAGTACGTTTATGAATCGTTTCGTTGCCGTTGCGGCCAATCAGAAGCCGCGGACAACGATACTTCCGTTTCGCTTTTTTCAACCGGATATTTGGATCTTGTCCATTGGGACTGTCACGGGTAATACCCTAGTCAAAGTCCGCGACCCAGTTGCTCGAGAGTAATTGCGTAATAAAATATATTTAAGGTTATGTTATTTATATCGACGTAAGCTGTTGATGAAAATTCTTTTTTATTCTCATTATACGCGTCTACCAGGGATAACAATGGTACTCGCATAGGGCTGGCTTGTCTAATGGATTCATGGCTACTGCAACGATGGGATCGATAGACGCAACGTAAAACGAGATGATAATTTAATCGAAGCTGACGGCCGATCTAAAATTAATCGCGTTAAATCATGCGGCCCGGACTGCGTGACAAATAGTCAGGAGTCGGCCAGGCATTCGGGGTTACACGTTAAACGCATTTCGTGCCGATGTTACGAAAATAAACGAAGCCCACCCGGTATATAAATCGAAAAGAATCACGATGAAACGACGCGGCGGTCCTGGACCAAGCACGAAACAGGAAGCAGGGAGATAAAAGTTAGCGTGGATAATTTTGGTCTCCTGCCTAGAAAAGGAAGGGTGGGAGGGGGGGGGGGGTTGAAAGAGTAAATAACTATTCCTATCTAATTTGACAAGGGATGAAAACTTTCATTATTAATTGTATTAATACACTGCATTATATATATATAATTTTCATACATGGTTTATGAAAAAATCGCGCCGAGTCTCGTTTTTGAGAAATTATAAATTCTTAAAAATCCTCAGCACTAAAAAACGGTCAGAACGTCCTGATATCAAGAATCGATAAGAATTTTCCAAAATATTTTCACTCATCTTCGAGATCGTTGGACATGTAATTTTTCTAAATTTTTTTTTATAGCGACACGAAACATCATAGCCCGTTTAATATTGCCCGTCAATCTCGTATAGCGACGCGTCTGCCTTCATCTTCGTCCCCACTCCGAAGGGGTGGCTGCCATCCAGCCGTCAGGTCCGTCGCAGTCTCTGTTTTTTTTTCAAGCATGTTTTATTTCTAGCCCGTACTTCCCCCACCACCTTCGCGCGTCTTATCCTATATATATCTATATATACTGAACACACATAAATTTTACGCTGCTGAAACTGCGCAATCGCCATAGGGTTTCGAAAATGTCGTCTGGAATTAATAGGAAGCCATTTTGAGGATCGTTTATAGCTTAACTCGGAAGGTCCATTAATTCCATTTAAAATTAGTCTACCGTCGTAGACACCGTCCACTTTTGGTATTGGCTTCCTTGGATTTGCAGATAAATAAAAGCTAACGGGCGCGTCGTCAATTTGTACGAGCGAGCCGAATGATCGGTTGCGGAATTGACGTCCATAATTCTCTCGGAAGCGCCAGTACCCGTATTTTTCTACAAATGACAAGTTACTGGGCTATACTGCAAATACAACGTCAGCTTCTTATGCGTCGTCCATCTCTCTCTCTCTCTCTCTCTCTCTCCCCCCCCCTCTCTCTCTCTCTCTCGCTCTCTCTCCAGACCGAATCAAGATGGCCGCCACTAGTCCTTCCGCCGGGTAGACTTAGTCGCAGTATTTGGGTCAAACCTTAATTGGTTTATACAATCAGCAACCGCACGACATTATGTTCAATTCTCACGCGGTGTTATGTTTCTTTGAATTTGTCTATCGACCAGACCCACGTGTACACCGTGTACACGTGTGTGTCGAAATAGACACACGTGGTACGCGAGGGAGCCAAATGGAAGCAGTTTCTAGGCTTTGATCGGCGTTTTTAAGGACGCCGTCCTTGCTGACACAGCCGTAGGATAATCTTATTAAGGCGAGTTTACGTGTGAGCTACGTAGACAGAGGCGCGTCTATACGCGTGCGACGAATTTTTCTTCTTGAATCTCGTCAGCGTCCTTATGGGAACACGAGATAAATAACTGAACTGTCGTCGATTTTATAGAGCGACAGGTTAGTAGAGTTGAGCTTCTTGAAGGATTTATAAACTGACGATGATCGTCATCGATATCTAGCGTTTAGATTACATTGTATATAGACATAGCGACGGGGATGATGATCGACTTGCTTTTTTGGAAACGCGCCAACTCGGCTCGGAATCGGCGTTCGATTTCGGAGTCGTACGGCCAGTTGGCAGACGACAGGCGTCGTTTAATAAGCTAGGTAGAAAGGGGGTGGGAGAGTCGTCGGGACGTTAGCCGCTAGGAGCGTCTTCTGGTTGTTGAGCGACGTAGCGCGGTTTATAAATAGTTTAATGAGGGTGTCGGAGGGGCGGTGGGGGGGGGGGCGGGGGGCGGAGGGGGCGTTCGTGAGATAGATGCGTTCGCCAAAATTACTCGCATTGGCACCGCGCATCGGCAGTTGGCTGAACCTCTCTATTCGATTACCAAGTGTCGCAATTGGACGGATTTTGGAAACGCACCTTAATACTTTGGGTTTTCGGGAGGATATACGATACTGTACGGTCTATTGGTATTTGAATATTTTTGGTCGTTACTGATAAGAGGAAAACAAATATTGTCTAATTTGGAAACTATGCTGTATGATTAGTCAGGCCTTTGTGGGTTTTGTTGATTTTCATTAAAGTCGATATTGAATATTTTGAAAAATTTTTTTAATTGCGAAAAAATATTTTGGCCACTTTACTCGCTAGAGAAAGTAATAACCAGGTGATTCTTGGGATGCTGCGAGATTGAAGTTCCGAGAGAGTGGGTGCTTTGGGCACGTATAAGGGAAGAGAGAGAGAGAGAGAGAGAAGACGAATGTGCCAATAGAGGAAGGGGATAAGAGTAAAGAAACTGGGCGAGCCAAAGAAAGGATACTAAAAAAGGAATGACTAGTTTCTGGGAAGTGTGTGAAGTAGCCCGCGGGCAGCTGGACTGCGACCGGTCAGTGGTCCAGCGTCGCCGCGTGTTGCTGACGGAGACTCGAGAAAATAAAGCGATTCTTAATTAGGACACAAAGGACCCGAGGCTGCAGTATTTCTGTCTACTCCACGCCGATAGAAAACTCCCGGTGCATTTATCATTTCTCTCAAAGCCCTTTCGAACAAATAAAAAGAAGGTAGTAAAATCCAAAAAAATTTGTGACGACGTGGAAAAGTCCAAGAAATACATACCGAAATAATCCGCGAATAGCCAAAGTAAATCCTAGGTTCTTCTGAAAAAAAAAACAAAATTATTTGCATAATTATTCCTCGCATTTTTCTATTTACCTACTGTTCACTGGGTTTCATTGTTCATCCTGAAATTCCTCTAAATAATTTTATTAGACTCATCAAAAAAAAATTTAACCACTTCAAAAATTCATACCCTGCGCACCCGTTCTGCAATCTCGAGTTACGGTCCAATCAAATCTGTTCTTCACTTATCAATTACCCCACATACCATTTCACCGTAATAGCGACTGTCTCCGCGATAGCGGGACGACTAAATTTTTTTTTCCCCCTCGGGTACAGGGAGTTACGTACCGAAACTACAGGCCTGATCCTCATTCGAACAAAAGATACGTGTCGTAGCTAACCTAAAAAGAAAAAATCCCTACTAAAAAAAATAATACGATAATATACTACAATACCATACTATACCATAGAGTCCTAAACCGTAATATACTACAGCAACTGTACCTTTCAATATAGCGACCGAGCAATTTGCAATTACAAGACGAAAACAAAGTACACCCCATAGTACTTCGACTAAAATAAAGACAGAGGGCAGGACAGTCGTCAGGATATTTCTCCGAAAAAGTTCATCCGAAATGGATGAGACAATCGAGTGGCCGTGCGATGGATATTGTCGCTGGGGAATTTCCAGAGGGCCGATCCGAGAAATGGGGGCCACGTGGAACTCGGTCTAGGAAACAGTGACGTAGGCCGTCGTAGCGTCGGCGTCAAAGTAGACTAGGCGGCGCCGAAAAATGTATCGAGTGAGAGGAACATTAAGGAGATGCCTGTATATGCCGAAGTATACTAGAGTCCCGGCGCCGTGACAATATCCAACCCGTATACCGTGTATAGGGTATATGCTTTCAGGCCTCGAACTAGGATATAGAAAGGCGAACACGTGTCCTCGACTCCATGACATTGGCATTGAGGGTTGCGACCGACCCTCTTCCATGTCTTATCCTCTGGTTTCCCTCACTATCTGCTAACCTACCCTTTACGTGCTTCTGTATACGTATATATATATATAATATATAGATGGCAATACTATAGAATATCAACCCTTAACTACTCCTATACCTTTACCTGCAGTCGTATAATCCTGGACTGATCGAATGCAAACGGAAGTTCTGACAGGCAGAAAGAGAAGTTTTAGCTTTATAAAAAATGAATGATTATATACGGTTGCTCCGGTATGATTCACCTGCTGAAATCGTATTAGGGGGTGCATATAGGCGTTTCTACTATTTCTGCGAATAAGGTTTATTAGATATTAATGTAATATGCGCCTGCTTCCGGTTTGCAAGGGTAAACTACCTTTCATCTATGTGTATATATATATACACACATCTACCTGCAGACCTTCCTTCATCCCTACTTTACTGCACGGCTTCCTACCTGAATGCGGAATTTGCTCAGCTAACTTTATTAATAGCGCGAGCAAGCGAAATGTAATTCATAAGATATTAGCTTTGAGATACAGGAACGAAATTCTTCGAGTTAGGAAACCTCGCGTTTCTCCTGTGATTCGTACTTCGGTATATCCCGTGTGCGCTAACTCTAGTTTAAAAAAAATTTCACCCAGACTCCAGTCTGTAAATGAATTTTCCTTTTCCTCTGGAAATGAACTCCGCTTGTTAATTTTTTCATTCCTTTAATTTACTAAAAATTTTGAAAAAGCCTCTTCGTCTCGTACACCATTAACCACTTGGCCATTCATGCTAATTGGGTACCACGTGAAAATATTAAAGAGACGTACGTTCACCGATAAAATTGAGTTACCGGGTATATCGTCGTGTATATTTTCAATTTAATCTCCGAGCGGAGAATCTTCTTAAGAAAAATCAATTTGACCGAGCCGGTGGACCCCGACGAGCACTTTCACAGTTGACCCCATTTTATCGATTGCATCGGAGCAGTCTGCAACAAGAGGGGTCAGGTCCATTCTGCAGGCTGTCGAACAAAGTCTCCGGTAGTCGAAGAAGCGGACTGGGGGGTAGGCAGGGGGTAACGGGGGGACTAACCCGTGGAAGGAGTAGACGAAGAAATGTTAAAGGGTAGCGTAGTGGGGATGAAGGGGGAACGGGATGCTGCAAAGATCGTTGCAGGAAAATGACCGGTTGGCTGGACCAAGGCTGACTGAGCCACGTCCTGGAACTCATGGCTGGTCTATGCTCACGGGAGTGACTGCCTCAGGGCGATTGCCAAGTGTGCAAGCTCAAAGGGGTGTGAGCGTGAGAGCATAGCCTGAGCAACAATAATTACCCCCAGTGGTACAGCGCCACCGGGAAACCTACAGTGAACCCCCTTCGACGATATTGCCCGCTGAACTCTTCTCTTTTTCCACTCTTGGACCCTTTTATTCTTTTTTTTCCACCGGACACTCGCACCCCGTCTGGACGCAGCCACCTGCCTCCCCCCCCTCCGACCCTATTGACAGGAATGAAAAATTTTTCGTGAAAAAAATATTTTTGTTATCGAACGACACGTAGCCCTCTGGTGATCGATTCTCGAAAGTCTTGTAAGGTCCAAGCTGGTGATACGGTGAAATCCATAAGAGGGCTGGACCACTGATGATCACCAAGGACAGGGTCCTTTGGATGAAAAAAAAAACTCAAGGAGTATGATAGATTGATTGATGATAATTATAAGCTCTGTGTAAAAGATCGGTCCAGATGCTGTGGAAAAGTTTGGAAGATACACGTGAAACTATATACGTCATAAGTGTACCACGTGGGATATGGTAATTAAATATTTGTACTTGAGGGCAGTTTTACCGTGTGAGTTAATTAAAATTGTAATTAAGTTAATCGCTTCGTACATTCATTAGGCCGGTACTCGAGATGGATCGTGGAGAGCTCCACGCTTGGTTCGGAACACGTGCTGCGTGACCTTCCGTTTTTATTTCACATGAAGTCACCATAGGGAGTTGTTACATATAAGTCGTCTGCAGTCACGGAGAAACGTATTTGGACGTTTCAACTTCGTGCTGGAAACTTTGTGATTGTGTATTGCTGTTAAACTCGAACCAGACCCCTCTTACCGATTAATCAACGATCGAGTGTGCTTTCCATCTGGTGGTCAAGATACGTACTAATGTATCAACGCATCGAGATACATTACAAGTTTCTTTTGAGTAAGATCGAAGCCAATGGCGCCGGCACGTTTATGCTCTTCTAAAAATAACTAATATTTAAGTGCGGATGCTCCAATGGACCAACGCCATTTTAATCATTAAGAAACGATCGGTACTTCAGTATGCGTGAATTCGTGCAGATTTTTCGTGTCAAATGCTTAACAGTCTCGGGAAGTTAAATTAGTATAATGCATTAATTAAATAATATATATATATATATATATATACACTTATTTGGTAGAAACGCACCACCTGAAGTTAGCGCGCCCATGTGAGTCTTATGGTAATACCATGTTCAGGCGGTGCTTTTGTCCTGAATACGTGTATATATATATATATATATATATATATATATATATTTGCATGACCTCACTATAATCATACATACAATATATATATATATACATTTAAAAAAAATGATTGAGAATAAAAAAATAAATGAATCAGTAAATCGAAGACGTCGGGACGCCCGACGTAACGATTTCGACGCGGCCTAAGAATCAGTGCTTTCGTGACCGTCCCACTACGTTCGTGACTCACTCGTGAACGAGATTATGATCTGACCTCTTCGGGACACGAGTTAACCGTTACATTAAACTCCAGCAAAACCCGAGAGAAATTATGCCTTCGTGCCGTTGGAATTATCGGGGTGGTTTCGCCGGTGACGCGGAAAATTATCCGGTCTCCTTGGCTCCTTGGTTCCTCCGTTTCAGCCCTACCTCCCCTCCCTCCCACCACGACCCCCCCCCCACTCCATCCTCTTAGTTTCTATTCTCGTCTTATTTGACTTTTTTCTCTTCCTCCTCTCGCTCTTCATCCCCCCTCCCCACCCCTCCTGCTCTCGCAGGCACCCTCGGACACTACCGGCTCCAATTTTCAGGATCTCTTATACACCCCTTAGTCTAGCTCAGCAGCTAGCGAGATCTTATGGCTCTTTACTCTGTCGGACTATTTCTCCTGCTCTTCGTACCTCGACTGGCAACTTCAGGATATATCGGACCTAGTTATTGTGTCTGTCTTTCTCCAACCCGTTGAACGTCATATTACGTGCGTCTCTCTCGCTCCTTCACGTACTACCCACCTTCGCCTCGAATCCTGGAAAAATCTAGATTCAGGATTCGAAAAGTACCTATCTCCAAGGACGAGCGTCTCTTTCCGCCATCTTTTATTTTTCTTCTCTGTATGTATATGGGTCTCTTTTACCCATTTCCACTATTCGCGTCAGCGTCCCTCTCTCTCTCTCGTTCTTCCAAGTCTTCTCTCTCCTCGTGCCCTGTTCTCTCCCTTCCTCTTCCAAAGGAACCACCCGTCCCTCGGTCCTGGCAAACTTTCGAAACGAGTTCGAGACTCTCTGAAAACCCGTTGTACTCGGGGCACGCGGCTTCGGTATCTACGTAGAATCGCAAGATTTACGGTCGAGTCAGCTTCTCCTCCAGGCTCGGTGGACGCGAAACTTTGCGCGACGTCGGTACGGACTTAGCAAACATCTCGCGGAACGTGATTTTCAAGGTTCGTTAAATCCGTCATAGATAAAGTAAGTCAAACGTCAGTGGGCGTCGAGACGATGGAGTCGGAACGACGACGGGTCAGTGGCGAGGAGAACCACGTGGTCGCGAGTCGAACAATCGTATAAGAGAGAGAGAGAGAGAAAGAGAGAGAGAGAGAGAGAGAGAGAGAGAGAGAGAGAGAGAGAGAGAGAGAGAGAGAGACTTTGTCCGATGATGAAAGAGCGAAAGAGACAAATAACGATTGAAACGAAAGAGAGCGAGAGAGAGAGGGAGAGCCAGTGAGAGGCGGAATGAGTTCATCTCCGCTAATGTAACAAGGAGTTAACTCGCACATCCTTCTTAACACGTTCGTGGACCGACGGCGGGGCATCGCGGCGCGACTCGCATTATACGAGCTCAATGCTACTCATGACCGAATACCGTACGCGTGTCGTTGCGTCAGCCGCGTATTTCAGACGATGCTCGAACCGGTGGCTTTCTGAAAAAGAATACGTGCAGCGAGATCGTATGATGAAGGGAGGCGAGTGATAGAAGGGAAAATGGGTAAGAGAGAGATGGCAATAATGAAAAAATACGAGTCGTAATCGCATTCTACGTTCGTACGGCTTTGAGTAGTCAGAGGCTGGTAGGACAGTAGGCGAGGCCAGTTGGGAGATCAGAAACTTGGTCCATGCTGGAACTAAGATGCTGCAGTTTTGGATGGTGGCGGAGCGAGAGAAAAAGGGAGGCGGATCTAGGAGAGCCTACAGGGTGGGGTTCAATTCTGGACTCTCGCCATTACCTAATTGTGTAACCTTTCTGGCGTCTAGCCTGGCGCAGGTCTAATGGCTCTAATAGGTCTAATAGGCAGTCTGCTCGTAGGTACATACCCACGTTGCATCTGTGACCGGAATCTTGTAGTTGGGTGGATACAGACGTGTGTATTCTTTTTACTGTACGCCCGAGGAAGAAACGCGGATTTCAAATTGGAAATCTGAAAATGGCTACCGGCACCTGGTCCACGTGCCGTTCATCCGTGATCACATTGGAGAATCTCTACTTCTTTTTTTCCCACCCTCTATCGGTTGCTGCAACCCGTTCCGATCTTAAAAATCGCTCGCCTCTTCTGTGATACGTGGACGGGACGCTCGTAGAAGGGGTGAGTCACCCTCATCCGGCAGACAGGAGAAACGGGAAAGGAGCAGACCCCCCCTAGGAGTTCCCTGAAACCTGGCTCCACTTCGCCTACCGAAGATCACTGGAGGTGCATCCTCCCCTTGGCTCTTCCTCGATTCAATTGAATCAAAGTCCCCCTTCTTGCTTAGGTCCATGCCGTACGACCACAATCCACCCCTAGTACATTTTTGTATACGTAAAAACATCCCTTAGCTAGGATCCTGCGCTTTCCCTATGTATCGCGATATGCTGCTCGGCCTAGGTCCTGCGGAACCGGATTGTGGAATCAAAATTGAGACTGGTCAGGGTCTTCTGCTGGTGGCTCCGAGGGATGTGCAGGACTTTCGGTGCAGAGGCCATAGGGGCCATTCAGAGGCCATGGGGGCCATAAGGGCTAAGGGACCCAACCAGCCAGGGGCCATCGGGTCACGCGTGGCTCGGGTCTTCCTGACTACTAATCTTCACGTTCATTTTACTTGAAGTCTGGACCCTCTTTATAGATTTATTCTTCTTCGTACCCTACGACCCTTGGGCTGGGGTACTACTTCGAATTTATGTATATGCTCCAAGGCGCCTGAAGCTCCAATTTGCTTTGAGGTTGGATCTATATATAAGAATTTTTGACTTCAGATTGTCGTAAAGTCTGATAAGAATTTTGAAAAAATTATAGAAATATATATGTACTTTGTATCGATCGATAATTTGAAATCAAATTTTAGTTTTTTGTTTTTTCAATGAATTTGCCGTTACGCTTATTTTTTAGCAAAAATATGTCAGGGGCGGATTATCATGTCCAGATAACGCCATTTATTGCTCATCACCATTGGTCCCAAGTCAACGCATGTGACACGAAGTATCTATGGACGTAGGTGACAGTTTTTATATTTGACACGATTTTTCAAAAATTCTTTAAAATATTTCCTAATGACTGTCATTTGTATTTTCATGTACTCCAATCGATAACTACTTTCGCTAACGTTTTACTTGTTATCGGCCGTTCGATTAGATAACGTGTATCGATAAAAGTTGGAAATTGATGAGAACGGGACAAAAAAATTTTACGTGTTATCTTTCACCGTCAACGACACTTGAAATTGATCTGACCTATATCTATATTTTAATTTTACACATATTCGAAAAATATATTAGTTTCATGGTCCAGAAAAAATTGCTTCTTTGTATTACAACGTTAGACTTTTTTTTCAAACAATTTCCATAAATGTTTTTTTTCGCAATACCAAACAATTCGAATAAGATCTCGCGCGCATGCGCAAGCTCGTATTCACGTATCTTGAATTACCTAAAATGACTGATAACATCACGCATTACGTAACATCCAAATTCATATTTATTTCCAGTATAATTCCTTAACTCCTGCATTATTCCGGTTGATCGAGCGAAACACGTTGAATTGGTACGGAAACACGTAGATGGCAGCACTTCCGTCGACACTTAAACCGAATAAACGGCGGGTCTTTTGAAAATCGATCATCCGTCAAATTTCGATGATCTCCAAGCTCGCGAAATATTTGCCAAACTTTGCGACCACTTGGATTCACTCAAGGCACTGTCCTGGATATCGACATAGCCTCACAGTAATACGGCAGATAAATCATACAGCATCTTCCCTCTTTTTTGTCTTTCCCGCCATAAAAGAAAACGAGAAAAACCAGGAAAATCCCTGTAATCACGAACGACCGCGATTCCAAGAAAACCTGGAGCTATCGGGGAGCTCTGCTTAGTCATCCCCTATACGGGCAACAAACCCTTCTCCACCGGTCGTGAGTCATAGAGAAATGAAAAAACAAAGATAGACAATCGATTCAAGGCGACTGTCGAAGTCATTGAAACTCGCCTTGTAGTCGCGGCGCTCGAGCATAATACGTCGTTATTTTGATAAATTCCATGAGCTCGATATTCAGCGGGTGACGTCAAACTTTCAGTGGACACCGTCACGTTTAAAGCCAAGCAAACCCAAGCGTCCCAGATCAAAAGGCGTGAGAATTGGTTTCGTAAAGAACGATGATGGCACCTGAAGAAATATTTATTTTAAAAAATTAACATCCAATACGAAATCTCAAGATACAAATAGTCTCTTGTCAATCGATATTGGTAAACGTCCCGAGATCACGACGATAATAAAGATTAACAGGAAACGCGGATTCCTATACGAGTTGGGATGCGTCACGTAAAGACGCATTCGTGTCTCGGACTAACCGACTCCTTCCTTCCCTGTCAATGGCTTCTTTATGTAATCACACGGCGTGCCCGAGTGATGCAATCGCCACTTAAAAAGGCATGAAGCAACGCACGTTAACGAGAAAATATAGGAGCAGCTTAGTTTCTGCGCTGCGATTTTTCGCTCGGCGCGATTCTTCGTTTGCGTTAATTAGTACAGCCGCACTTAGTAATCCTGTAAAACGTAATGAACTAGGCCGGACGCGCCGTCACGGGAGAATTTTTACGAACTTTACACGCTAGCGGACTATATGAGAACTGCGCCGAAGAATTATTCCTCCTTGTCCTATGCGCGTAAGGAGGCTGCGAAATATTCTATATAAATTTACAATTTGTGTACAAATTTATATATATATTTTTCCGTGGCTACTCAGTTCAAACGAACAACCTGAAGTTGTCTTTTGTATAGAAATCAAACGGATAAGTGCTATCTTCATTTTTCAGGCTTATATATACATACTTAAAAATGACTATCTCACAGCCGATCGATGGATCGCCGATAGATATTAATCTTTCCATGAAAGCGAAAGTCCTCTCACTTTCGACGACGACGTCGAACGGTGCTACAGGTCGGCCCGAGGGGTATTAATCTTCAGTGAAAAGCATCCCCTGCCATTATCATAATTACACAATCCAGTCCAGTGATATCGGATTTATCACGAAGCGCCTTGTAATAAATGATATTTTACCTCGGTCAAAGTCTCCGGGATAATCGCCGTATAATATTACCTGCCCGAGTACATCGCTGAAACGTCCTGTAGAATGAGGATCGGTAAGAGTTAATGCCGACTGGGTATATCTCGCGTTCCCCCGCACTGGGATAACTATTTCGCAAATACAGTTCGCGAGACGAGCCGATCCATTGGCGAACATTATTCCAGCATAGTTTAACATGCGGAGTGCATTAATTATATTGGATCTGCGTTTAAGTGAAGGCGCCGATATCCATACGGTTTCGCCTCAACGTGTTACGCAATGCCCAAGAGAGAATGAGTGTACCAGTGATTACCCAAGAATAACATAACAGTCTATCGTAACGCAGTTCATTGGTACGAGCCTCCGGAGATAAGAGATAACAATAACAGATAAGGATCGATATCAGGATATCAATATAAATAATCGCCTCAACAATGTCTACCCACGAGAGTCCGTAGAACTGAACCGAACTTGCCACTAATATTTCGATCGGAGAAAATATCCCAGCATCCCTGTGTGTACCGCATCTCCATAGTTACCATTTTTCTTGGTCCATATTCTTACCCCTTGGCGAAATTGTATGCGCGCCGACCCTTCGTATGAAAATTTACTCGCGCTCCCGAAACACCCTCGACCAACTACCAGGGTAAATATTTACTTGACTTTTCGTAACCGCGGTTCGTTTCGGCTGGACCAGTTCGTGGATGCGACATAAGATGCTGGAGTATTTTCATCACAGTCGGTAGCGAGAAGTGTATGCAGATGTATACGCGGATAGAGAAAGAATAATTCCCAGCGTTACGATAGAGTAAGAGAGAGAGAGAGAGAGAGAGAGGGCTATAGCGAATAAAAGAGAATCTCTATGCTAGTAAGAGAGAGAAAGACAGAGTAGTATGAGTCCGCTGTAACCTTCCAGCCAGACACCTGTATCCACAGCAGCGACTG
Source organism: Trachelus iudaicus (assembly GCA_030142595.1). Classification (NCBI taxonomy): domain Eukaryota; kingdom Metazoa; phylum Arthropoda; class Insecta; order Hymenoptera; family Cephidae; genus Trachelus; species Trachelus iudaicus. The sequence goes on along the minus strand of JARQTH010000324.1, from coordinate 263,662 downwards.
TGTCAAATTTTATCGCGAAAGATTTAGCGGCGCCTTTACGTTTGGAGTTTTGGCGAAGTAGCGATGCCAAGTACGAAGTGTCCTCTCTACGGCATTACGAAGAGGCGCGTCGAGTTATCCTGGGAGTCAGGTTAGCGCGGTATAGGCCTCTTCCCGTAGCTTCTTATCTTATTGTATTGTTACTGCGGTGCGATGCGGCGCCTCAGAGCAGGTTTCCTCTCTGTTTCTCATGGACGTGTTGGGTTTCTCTCTCTCTCTCTCTGTCTCTCTTACCAGCAGTCCTTTCATATGGGTCCGTCTCTGTCTTGCTCATTGTATAGATCGCCCTTAGCATACCCATCGCACGTCGTTCTTTATTCTCTATCTTCGTCTAACTGGCATAAGCGTATATATTCTCTCTTTCTCTCTCTCTTTCTCTCCGTTGGCACTCTTTATTGGCATCCTACTTACTTGTGTATATACATATATATGTATATATATATATATATTTAGTAACAGTCGGCCGAGTTGCTGGACCACTCTGTGCAGAGCTAGGCTTTGGACGAGACACCCAGGTACGCGGGGAGAGGGAAAGGGGGAGAGAACCATCTTCATTATGCTAATGCCGCGCAACTACAGCTGACCGTAGCCAAAAATAGATGTAGATATCGTGGGATGCTGAATGCAACCTCTCCGGAGGTGTTTCATTCCTGTTTCCTTCATCCTGCCCATTTTTATTCTTCACTTGTCAAGGATGCTGGGCATGGTTTAAGGTGCGACCACTGTTGACGGATAGCGACGTGTGAATGCGGTTGGCTAAGGTATGATAGAGGTGATTGCTGATTAGAGCATTTCGTAATTTTACTTTATCCTTGGGTCAAAGGTCACTGTATAATATATTTAGGATGTTCTAGTTTGACCATTTTTCTTTTCTCTTTTACCCATCTTCCATGGGTAGTCTTGCGCTGCGTTGTGGCCACCGATTTTTTTGCTGGAATTAAAATTCACCCCCCCCCCCCCCTCCACCTCTTGAATCTCTCAGGGAAATTTTTATAACTTTGTTAGACCTTGGAATTTTCGAGTACGACTGACCGAAGGCAATAGTCAAACGTTACTAATGAAATTTATCACGGCTACGGAAACCACCGGGTCCAGTGGATGGTATAGAGATTACTACTAATGTTAAGAGATTTAGCCAGGGTGTCATGGAGAACGAGGGTAGAAGGAGAAATGAAGGATGACATGGAGGGGTGGGGAGAGGGGAACGAGTCAGGCGAATAAGAGAAAGGTGTGTATAGTATATATGTATATATAAAGAAAAAGAAGGTACATTGAAATGAGAGGAGAGTAGACGGCTAAAAGTATCTCCTGAGAGAGAGAGAGAGAGAGAGAGAGAGAGAGAGAGAGAGAGAGAGAGAGAGAGAGAGAGAGAGAGAGAGAGAGA
>JARQTH010000324.1:235581-262164 GCA_030142595.1 Trachelus iudaicus | reverse complement strand
AGAGAGAGAGAGAGAGAGAGAGAGAGAGAGAGAGAGAGAGAGAGAGAGAGAGAGAGAGAGAGAGAGAGAAAGAGAGTAGGGGATGAAATCGTAATAGAGCGAGTCAGCAGTTTTTGTTAAAATTTTATTCGGTTCAGCTTGAGGAGATATATCGTCCTACGTCATCCCCCTCCTGCTGGCTCTTCGTATCGTGGTCCAGAGTCTTTCTCTCGGTTCTTCTCTTTCCATCCTTTATCCCTCTTACTCAGTATCCTCGTCTGTTTCTTCGTTCCGCTGTTCCCACTCCCGATACCTACTCCTGGCAGCACTGCAACGTCTGGAAGAGGTCCTCAGCATCTCTCACGGTCCACGCCGCCAAAGATTGCATCTAAAATCTTGTATTTATTATGATGGGCCCATCTTAAGTCTTGGTTCTTGCGTCGAAAAGTCATCCCGTGGACCTGCAAGTATGATCGTTTTAGCTTTAGCTTCTTCTGGAGTCTTTTTTTAATACATCAAGGTTAGGTCAGACGTGAAGAAGTGACTTTTGACCCAAGATCGGTTGCCTCGTGTAAAGGGCCGTCGGATCTTTAGCGATTTTCAGTTAGGTATTTTATAAAGGCTTTCTTCACGGTCACTCCGAATCGCAATCTTACCCTGTATTCTCTAGAGATGCTTCTCCCGGTGTGGCTCTTGCGGTTTTCTTCTCCCGGAAACGACGTGCCGCCACGACTTATCCAAGAGCGCTGGAAACGCCGGAACCCGCGACATCCGTTTCCGCAAACCTATCGTGCCACTTTCCGTTAATTCCTCTAAAAGAGCAATCAGGATGATCTATAATTAATTGATGGTTACTGTAGATCCTTCAATTAATACGTACAATTATACAGTATCAATTCGTATTACGGCAGAACGATCGAGCAGTTAAAAATATTCTTAATACATATAGCATAATAATTGTATAAATTTTCCATGTCAATCGTTGAATCTGCAAAAGTTAACTCCTTTGTTGGAGCTTCTTCCTTATCGACGTACGATCTGATAAGAATTCAGGTTTAGCAAAGCGAACGATCGATCTGAATTAACCAAGGAGATAGCGGAGCGATAAAAGTATCAGTGCTACTGGTCAGCTTCGATACAAATGATATTAAAAGTAAGGCTGATATCCTACGTACTTTTTTTTTCAAACTTTTCTTTAACTCAACTGCCAGACGCACGAAACTTATACGCTCCTTCCCCGCGACCCATTACGAAGATATTAAAGTAGCGATACTCCCTAAAAAAAAATCAACTGCGTATACCACAGTAAGTATCAAACGCGTAAGAGCTGGATTCCTGTAGGAGTTTGTGCAAACGATATGCAGCCGGTTCCTATCATATTCCAGGATCTTTCATGCGGCGCGCGCGGCATCAGCATCGGCGTCGGTATAAAGAATTTTCCTCGTCTCCAAGTTTCTCCTCTCGTTCTTCCGCCCGCGCACTCTCTCTCTCTCTCTCTCTCTCTCTCTCTCTCTCTCTCACTCTCCACCGACGTCGGAGAAACGAGATTACGCCGATGTGTATAGTACGGAGATATACGTGTGCGCGGGCAGCATCGGCGGCGGCAACATGAAGGTTTCCTACACGGCTCGTACACCCACCAGCTCGCGCAATGGTTCCCGGCGATGTGCGTGCCCGTCCGTGTGCTCGTCCCAACCTAACCCTGTTGCCGGTTCTCCAGGCAGGCCGATGTATTTGGTGGGGGTAGTCCGCGCATGCGCGTGACTTGCTTTATCGAGCCACGGAGGGGTGACGGCGCTACGGGGCCGGGGCGTAAAACGAATGGCGAGGGGTCTGGTGGGGGACACGTTATCGAGTGGTGGGGGAATTCCTACCACTCGGCGCGATAGGGGTGGGGGCGCTGCCGTCGGGCAGTCGCTGTCGCGCCAGGCTCCTGTTAGCCAAGCAGTCGCAATTCCGTCGCCTAACCAGTATTGCTCGCCTACCTTTTATCCTCTCAATCGCATCAAGGCTTCCGTCAGCTGCATATCTCTGCCCGTAAGTCGGTCCGTCGTCATCTATCCGCGAGTGGTAGTAACGTCTGAGCCCAGTGAGAACGAGTCGAGGCTGCTATGATTCGGAAGAGCGGTCGCATGCATCCGGGCCGGCGTCAGTGATTGTGCCACAGAGTCAGTGAGAGTCGAGAGTAGTGAAGTCGCACCGGGTTTTACACCTTTTATGTTCCGTCGGACGAGCGAGCCGGGCTTCCCGTTTAAAAGGTGCGATAAACATCAGTGTATCGTCGTTATGGTGAAAACGGGAAACGAGGAAGTCACTTTTTTCGATTAAACCCATCGTCCTGATTACACAAGATATCGTGGCCTATCACTCCCGCGTGTCCCGACACAAGGTATACTTTATACACAGAAAATATATGATAAAGTGCTCTGTTCGATTGTGGATTTTATATCACCGACTGCATCAATTCCCCCTGTGCTCCCTTGATCTACGGTTGGTACGACACGCGTGACCTTTCTTAGGGGCACAACCCCTGAGGAATAATATATCCCCCCAATTATGTATGTCTTCTTGGACAACGTGGCGTTGTTACCATTACGTCATCGTCGACAAATGCATCTCTCTCTCTGGCGGTCTAATTGGTTTACGTTCCCATGTCGTCGTAGAACTATGACACAGGACTGTTCAGGCCTTGATAATTCGACACTGTCCCTGCCTCTACTACCTATCTCCTTTGATCTGTTTCTCTGTCTCCCTCTCCTAATCCCACAGATCCCTTCGAATTCAGCCTGGTGCCACGTTCGCTCACGTTCCTGTCGCCTGATTTCCCACGAAAGACGTCTTACTACGTTATCCGCCAACCAGTTAAATTCCTACTAGCTGCAGTGAAGTCGACGCTTGCAACGTAAGGACGCGTCACGTTGTTACGCGATGCGATGCAATGACAACGCAGTAAGGTGACATCGCGAAAGGTTACGTTGAAAATACCAGGAGATGTGGAGTAAGCACGAATGGTGTATGTATGGTGGTTTGACTTCAAATACATTGTACTTTGTAAACGGGCAACGTTTAGGCTTCTGGCTGTTGGGTTGACTTCGTGTATACACAACTACGTATAGTGATAAGCATACGCAGTCATTTCCTCGCGTACGCCTACGATATAAGAATACGTATGAGTATGCGTGTGTGTAACCACATGCTACAAGATGAACATTCGCGTAATAACGCGGCGTGACAAACGCGACAGTTATCCTTGTAGTCTTCTTTTCATTTCATCTTTCTCTTCGTTCCTCTTTGTGCTCTGACAGGAGTGACTGCGTGCGTGGTATTTACTTTTATTGCTGAAAGAAAAAATTGACAAATTGTGCCATCAAACGCTCGTAAAAAGTCTCTGTTGCTTTTTTTTTCAAAATTGTTTTATCGTTCGAAAAAATCGTTGCTTCCCTATCGTATTTCATTGGTGAATGAATTTCAGTGTTCGACACTGGATCGATATGATTGATTCTTATTATAAAATTGCTAAAGGAAACTTGCCAAGGTTTTGGACAAAATTCTGTGCTGCTTGCGTTATTTTCCCCAAAGGTCACTTTAGTACTTTTTCCCATAAGTAAAAACAGTCGCGTGTTAATGAGTCAACGAAATATGTGTAACGTATTTGTGTATGGGGATAAAAAAGTGAACCGTTGGACTTTAAGTGAATTAACGCATATATATAGTTGGAAAGGTATAATTTTATAAAGTATCGTGGAATACCAAAATGGTTTTTACGAAATTATTATTTAATTATACAATTTTTGTGTGGGATTATAACTCTTTTTTTTTCTTTCACTGTCACAAATATATATACACCAACGACGTGAAACATTCAACTGTCGAGTTGTCAAAATTCTCAGGCCACTAATGCGTTTCTAACATGTGAAATTATCTTCGTGCGGAGAGAGGTTATATACCCATTTACTATATATACACGTATTTATATATATACAAACACATACTGATATCTGTCGTGTAATTTTCTTCTTTTTAACTTTTACTGACCTTCCGGTAGATTTTTTTTTCGTTTCTTCTCGCAGTTGGCTGGCATACTTTTGGAAACGGAAGCTCGGCAAAAAAAGCGTCGCCGTCGCGGTGCCTCGCTTTAGCCTGATAACCAGGACGAACGGGATGTAAAATGGGCTCCTGCGCATGCGCGTAATACAACACGTTACATTACGCAGAGTTACGTAAGGCGCGTTTGCGTTAAGCGTTTTTGTCGCTGTCGCTGTCAAAAGTGCGAGCTTTACCGCTATCTAGCTAACCCTCGTAATTCTTACATTGTATATACGTGCATATATATATATATATATATATATTCCAAAAAGATTCCCTTTAGTTATTCGTTCATCCCAAGGGAAAGGTGCCAGCAGTGCTTTTCGGCTTTTTCTTACGTCACTTCCTGAAGTAATCGTCGCCGTGGAAAGGGAAATCTCTGTCGCAAGAGCGACGACCCACCGACCTAAGGGAATCCGTGATATTTTTCAGTATCGCCGCGTGTCATAAATCTTTAGGTTATTTTTTAAATAAATTTTCGACTCCTGATATTTTGTGGGAAATTTAAGAAAAACAAATTTTATACGTTATCACTGTATTTTGAAGCAGAGTCGCATATCAGTCTTTGGGAATAAGAATAAGCAGACTAAATTTTGCGAACGACCTTCGACCTCCTACGGTTTAAATTATACGTGAAATTATTTATAGTCGTCGCCAGGATATTTCGTTAAGCCGCATATTCATTATACAACAGGCGGGAATAAACATAGTACGGATCCTGCGAAGGATGAACATTCATTTTACCCTTTATAATGTATTTCGGGACATCTGCAATGTTCATTAGTCTTTTCCCATGCTCTTGTAATTTTGCTAATATTTTTTTTTCCTAGTATTGTATTTCCCGTTCGTTATCCGTGGGAGGAAATATTGGCCAGTCGAAGGGAGACCATCTTTGTCTGTTAGGTTAGACCGGGTGTCGCACTTCTTCACGTTCAAGGTTTCTATTGATTTATTTTTAACGTTCTCTATTCTTTATCCTCCCGCACTATGTCGCTCTCTCCGTCGTTGTCTCTCTGCGCATCTTTTTCCTGCTTTTTTTTTCCTTGACACGTGACGCGTTGCAGGAAAAATTTTTTTTGCAAATTTTATACTGAGGGTGGGGAATTTTTTTTTTTAATTTTTCAAATTAAAAATAATCATCGGGCACACGGGATATCGTATCGCAATTCGATCTTCCAATGAGAAATGCGTGTATTTTGGCAAAAGTTCGTGCTGTTAGGTTAGGTTAGGTTTCCTAGTGATTCTCGGCTAATGCGGGTCCTGGCATGCCAAAGAGTACATACAAACAGAAAAAGAAATTGAGATGGACGGTCGGAGCGGACGAAGGAGAATCTAGAGTGTGTGAGAGAGAGAGAGAGAAAGAGAGACAAGAAAAGTAGTGCCGGTTACGTAAATCGATTTGTTGAAACACCTGGCGCCTCGTTTACGTACATTTTGAACGGGACGATTTGTTTCCATAAGAGGGTACGAAGTTCATTTTATTTGTTTCATATATTTTTTTTCCTCCATTTACTATCTCTCTCTCTCTCTCTCTCTCTCTCTCATTCCTCGTCCCTCTCTTCTCCCATATAACCCAGAAATTATCATCACGAGAAGTAAGACCGGACCAACATGATTACTCTTTATTATGATCTTCGAAATTTCCGAGAAAAAAAATATCGTATCTCTTCTCGCCTTAAAGTTTAACGACCTTTCGCCGCGTTCTCAATAATCACTTGCTCGTTATCTATATCCTTGATCATAAGTTGGACAAAACTTACCTATGGTTCAATACATACGGGTCGACGACCAGCGTCAGAGTGTGCCGAATAAAAAAAATTTTGAAACTATTTCGAAATTCGAAATCGCCAATTTTTTTCAAATTATCTCTATATAACTATCCCACAGATACTCGTATGCTTTTCGATTTGAAGGACAAAAAGAATATACATATATACCTCGCACGCTACTCTCGTGTAATCGATATCGCAAGGGATTCTATAAAAATGTCGTTTCATCTCTTTTTCTTTCTATCTTTTTTTTTCTCACCTTTCATTCCCTAAACATTATTCCGTTCCACTCAAAACCCGACAAGGTATCGGCAACCGCATCGATATAACCTTCCCAGCTTCCATCTGGACCATTTCGCAGAATCGAGTTTATCCAGGCTGCATTGCCTTGCTTTCTCTCCGCCGATACTTCCTCCCTTGTACTTCTTTTTTACGATCAAACGTGACTACGTTCCTAGGGGTTTAGACACCGTCGATAAACTTACAGAGGTCAGCGATAATCCTCCGATGTGTTCGCCCAACTGGATTCGCACTACCCCACATAGATATACATACACCCAACAAGTCCAGATACCCAGTGACAAGCTTAAAATGCAAATAAATTGAAATTAACATTTTGGATCCTTTAACTGTTTTATCTTTAACAGAAAAAAAGTTTCCACAATTGATCGAATCCAACATAAAAATCTCATAGGAACGCAATAACCAATATTACCCACAGTGCAATAGCGTCCTCAAGGTACAGCAAGTCGACCACCGAGTTACAAAAAGGAAAGAATAAAACGCAAGAGAAAAAAGAAAATAATACGAACACTCCGTGTAACACGAGCTCTTAAAGCTCAAAGCTTAGATATAACCCTCCGTGTAGGTGGGTGCGTCTCGTTTTAATTTTAGCCTCGTGGCAGGCCTGCTCCCGCGAGGGAGCGGGTGGCGTTGACCTGCCAACATAACCTACAAATATTTCTCTCGCGCCCGGAGCGATACATCAACGTTAATCCTCGGTCGGCTTGTCCCGCTTTTACTCCCTTCGACCGACTCGCCACCTACCTTGCTATATACTACTACTTATACATATACTATACTTACTCGTACTGCCTACCACTAGTATCGTCACTGCTACTGCCGCTACTAATACTTTGAGCGTCCCTATACTTGCTACCGGTACCATCGTCTTTCCTCGAGATCCAATCCACGTCTTCTGGCCGTACCTTCTCTTACTCTTAGCCCCCTCCCCCCTCCCCGCCGGTCCCCTTACCCACCCACCCCTCTTTCCCTAGACTTTCGTCATTGCCGGAGTTCGGGCGGCAGCCTACCTAGGAAATTGCGCGATTCGAAATTTCACCGGATCGTCCAACTTCCGTTTTCAAGATGTAGAGCTACCCGATTCTGTCGTATATATATATGTATATACGTGTGCTTAGCCCGAGGACACCAGATAACCGCTAATAGCCTTTACTTAGGTACGTGCGGGTACGTACCCTGTTCTAGATGTGACGTATGTAGACCTATAGATATATATATAGTACAGTGTACCGACGATATATATAGTACAGCAGTTGGATCACGTGTCGTATGTGGAACAGCTGCCGTTATAAAAAATTTAGTGATTTTGAATCGGCGATGGCAATCCTGTGTTATCGGTGGCTGATGTGGATTAGATATTTTTTTTTAGACGTTTTCGATCTTTCCAATATGGACTGTACGAACGAAGCGTTTGAATTTAACGCGCGGATGGCCACTCGTAATTAGCCGAGACGAGGAGCCGGCAATTAGCGGAAATTTGTGCAATCGCCGTGTAAACCTGAGGGACGCCATAACGCGAAACCGTGCGGAATATTGTTTTGCGGCTTTATTTTTTTTTTTTTTTTCATCGATGAAACAACCTGACGTCATTTACCTATTTTGTTGTTGCCAATTCGATCGGGTGAAATTGCTGCAATTGTTCTCGAAGATCGCTCGTTGATTTTTCTTCGTTGAGCAATTCCGACGTTCATGACCGACTGGTCTTGCACGGTGGCGGCTTTTGTTGTGGGGGGTCGGAAGGGGTCAATGATTTTTGCAATTTTCATGGAACGATTTTTTTTTTCCCCTACTTGTTTCATCTCTCAAAAGGGCTATGGCAATACCGTCTTACGTTTTGGATGATTACGAACCACGAATTAAATGAAAACGCGAAGATTATTTCGATAAGCCTTGCGAGATGCCGTAATAAATGTTTTTATTCGCTTGCGAATTAACATACGTATGTACGTGTATACAGGTATACGCGACAGTGCAAAATATACAGTGGGGAGATAACGGTTCGTTAACTTGCGGCCATTCAGGCCAGGTTCCGTATATATAGGTAGACATATAAATATATATGATTACAGTATATATATATAAATAGACATGTTATTGTCCAAGGATACGTACATAATACGGTGGCAAGATTATTATTATATACGTATACCGTACGTATTACAGAGCGATGCAGTTTACACGCTATAGTATACTGCACTATACTATAGTGTACTGTACTATACCATACTGTAGTTCAGACAGTCATCCTACTGAATGGCCGCGACGAATCAGCCTCCGTGCGGGTTCATGGGCAGGGCAGTCCCACCACATACGAATTTCGTGGAAGGATTTCCCACCCGGTATATACGTATATACGTATATACGACTACACGTAACGTCAGGGAACGAGAAGGAACGATAGAGCGAGATAGCAGAGTCCATAGATAATATCAAGCATTCTCCGTATCTACATCATCCTCGGTGCGGCGCAGCATCCCGTCCCGTTTCATCCAGCATCTCCCTGTCCCTTAATCGGTGACACGGTGGGCGTTGCATCTCGTGTGCAAATTGCGTGGGACGCATCCGTCGACTGGAACCCCCTCGTCCGATCGCGTCCTTCCGGGTTGCTAATTTCGGCGATAATTCCTGGGACATTGGCGCGCGACTCTTGACCCCTTAAACCGGAGAAAAGGCCTCGGGGAGGCGCCCGGCTATTTTCGGCCCAGACGCAAGAACAACGCGTTCCTACGCCCCTGGGCCTTCGGGTCGATTTCTCTCTCGATCGGGGTGGGAATAAGCCTGAGAGTCATCGGGGCACGTTGATTCGTTACTTGCTTTAATGGATAGTCGATATTACCGCGAACACACTGTATCTTGGTGCCTATCGATACCTGACCTATGACAATAATCTGATTTGCGTATATCACTGGAGGTATTGTGCTCGAGTAATTGGCTCATGGAATTGTTCAGGGGATGAAATTAGGCGAAGGGCTGTTTCGAGGGGGTTGACGCGAAAAAAGGGGTTGACGAACCCTGGCCACTGGCTCTCTCAGGGCGGCAAAATCGTGTTTTCGATTTTGCTCGTATATTGGTTGTTATCGCGAAATATACCTGTCCGCCTTGTGACAGTTTTCTCCTTTTCTTTTTTTCTTTTTTTTTTATTTCTTCACAGTCTTTCCTTATCCGATGACGTTTCCTTACCTTATACCTGTCTCTCTTGGTCTACCGAGGTCGACCGTATAAACTCTCTCTGTCACTCTAGCGAGCAATCGGCGAACTACTCTCTTTAGTATACACACGAAAACTTCAATTGAAACTTTGCCGGCTGATTCTCTGTGAATTTTGCAAAGGCGTGTATCATTATTAGGAGCATCTTTCTATGTGTCAATTTTCTCTGGTTTATCTAACCTCCCTTACGGGTATTCGGATTACGTAGGTATCGATGCAGACTCTGTAGAACTCATCCATTCGTATCTGATTTCCTGTCGATCTTCGGATCAGATTTATATATATTGAATAACGCTTCATAATTTACGTCATACGTAACGAGTCAATCAGTGCAGCAACCTACCAGATCTCTGTTCGTAATACACGATTCCCCATTGGCCGTCCGAGCCTCGATTCGGCAAGACGCCGAGACGGCGTTTCCCGGAATGGCTTCTTAACCTGCGCTCGAACGTATTACGAAATCCGTAAAAAACCGGTTTACGGTAGGGAGAGTGAAAGATAGCAGGGAGACGCCTCGGGGCCTTTCACATCGGTCCGAGGGACAGTCTGACTCCTGCGATTTCCGAGTGGGAGGTCAGAGACGGACGGGTTGAGCGAGAGAGAGGCAGAGAGGGGAGATAGGGAAAGGGAGGAAAGGACGAGCGAAAGAGGTAGACAAATAGACTGGTAGTCTGAGAAATGTACTGTAGCGTACAGTACGATACACATACGACGGACTGTCGAGGCTTATGTGGAAATAAGGGACGGGGAAAGGCACATGGGGGTGACAGTATGTGGAAGCATATGGCGGAGACACTATAGTGTCTTTGTACGTATATCAGAACGTGCCTGGTGTGTATACGTGTACACGTGGTGTAACATGCTAATTCACGTGTGTGGAATTCTGTCATTAATCACATATGGTACCTTTGACTTTAATGTAGCAGCATAGGCATCGAATTGGCAATTATAGGAAGACTGTCGATATATTTTTATAGATTTTTTTTTTACTCGTATGGGGATACAGTTACACGTATTACGTGCTATTTATATCGATATGACGTTGAGTGTATGCAATACGTGTGTGTAACGTATGAGACTTTTTTTGGGCTTAGTATTGACATTTTATAATGTCCGGTAAATTATCCCAGGAAATTTCATGATTCTAGGGTCGGTGGTTAAGTTGTGGGTTCGCCTTAATTTTTTGCCCGAATCTCGGTGCTCTCCTCGTGCACTGCCCGTTTGCGTTAGATTTTGCGCTAAAGAAAATAACCGGTTACGCAAGGGCTGAAGCGTCGTTGTTTTTCTCTCTCGTTCGAGACAACTAGGCCGTGGCGTCTGGCGTTCGGCATTATCGTTCGGGACACGTTAATAAGGCGAAAGGTAGCCGAGTCCCGGTGGTTGATGTTCCGTTGAATGATTGCGACTTTGAGTTTCGCGTGTACCGGGTGGCACTTTTGTCAAGTTTCATCGCACCTCCAGGATCACTTTAAGTCATGATAGACTCAGTGAGCTCGTGGCGTTACGTTTTGGATCGCTTTATGCTTATTTAGTTTGACTCTTTTTTTTTTTTTATTAACAGTTCCACGTATCCACGTTGGGTTTTGTCAATGTGATAATGATTGATTGATGATAAAAAAAATTTTTTGCAATTCAGTCTTAATATTCGATTCAAAATGGCGCCTCTTTTTTGTCAACGGGGTACAGCAAGCGGCGACGTCAGCGTCGGTTTCGGTATAAACGTCGATGACTATCCGAGCGAAATACGTCACGAAATCTTCGCTTATTCGGTCTGCGCTTTTTTCCTCACTCTCCCCTGTGATAGACTGATGAAATTAAAAACTCCCGAAATTAGCGAAATTATATAACGAATTCATCCACGGATTTCGCAGGTCTGTCTCTTCACGCGACGGGCGTTATATCGTAAGTATAGCGAGCGTGTTGCGTCTCGCGGTTCGAAATTAGCGATGAATAAATCAACTAATTGGGTTTCGGGCAGGTGATTAAGGAGGCTTCTTTTTCGTAATAACAAATGTTAATTAGAGATATCGAATGAGTGGTGGGGGGTGGGGGGGGAGCTCTGGGGGTACCGTGCGAAATTACGCAAGTAGTCTGTGCTTCGCGAACGTTGCGGTTCCGCAAAGCTATTTGCCCATGGTTAATTACAGTGGACCACCCCCCCCCCTCCCCTCCCCCAACATAGCAAAATCGCGGCTGATAAAATTCGCTATAAAACCGAATGTCATTTTCCGTAGATATAACTTTTTTGTTTTTCTACCCCCATAAACCCCTACCTACTACCTACCCCTCTCCACTCTCTCGCGTTTCCCCTCGATTCCCATCCTCCGCTACTTACTCAAGTAAATCCCTTTACGAAATTCAAAAGCCAATATAACGAATCTCGGGGTGCGGAGCCCCTACTTGACAACCCATCCTACACTCTCTTGGTAGCATAACACTATACCGATATCAAATTTGTAGCTGAGACATCGAATCACGGCTTGATATCCAATTACAGGAAAGTGGGTATTATCACATACGCCTTACGTGCTATAGTCCCTCCGTGATAACTCCACGACGATCTTGTCTCTCAAATGCTCTACTTTTCGCCCTCTCCCTCTCTTGTTCCAACTCCCCCTCCATTCTAAAAGACGTCTTATCTCACCCCTACCGTCTATCCTATACGTATACATAGATATTCTTATCAATACTGCTTTCTTATCAATGCTAGACGGAGGACTCGCACCAAATTCAGACTCAACAGACTCAATTCGCACTACTGCTAAATGGATATAATGTCGCAGAAAGTATCAATCGGAAGTTCACCATACTGTATATACGTATACTCGTTTACGCGTCTGATTTACCGTATCAACGTATTACTCCATTTTCATAGTCCGACGGGGTATCTGTTTGTGTCGAGAAGCTACGTTCACATATATGTATATATATCAACATGGCGTAATGCAACGATGTTAATTGTAGATACAGGACTGGCTGCTTCTTCTATTCTCTTCTCTCTCTTTTTACCTTTCTCCCACCGTACCTTCCTCATGCACCATGCGACCGACAATGATCCCACTCTCTCTATCTCTCTCTCTCTCGCTCTCACACATACAGTTCGCTCTTCGGTCACCCGTGAGAACAGGCTTTATCGCGATCCACTTATTTCCTCGATAACGCCGCCATAACGAATCGTTTTACGGAACGGCTTGGTTGTCCAACGACCAAGGAATTTACGATGGACCGTCTCTACGGGTAATATACACTCCCTACCCCACCACCCTCCACCCACTCATAATATTTATTCCCATATGCACCTTTGCATACGAGTTCACGTACGCTCTTGTATTTCACGAAGATTACGTTGGTGCACTTACTTCCTCTTTGTCAGTGATAACGGCTCGTTATTAGCCTGTTTATCGTTCGGCCAGGTGTAACGTATTTCTTTTACACAGCACGGTGCCCCTTGCCGGGCATAGTAACGTTATCACGAATCTTTTAGGGTCGTCCGTATTCGTCGCGGGTTAAAGGGCAGGAAATTGGACTTTGGGGATTTTTAGGTTCATTTGGTAATCCTGATCAACTGGACTCTTGGTGTCTGTCGGGGATGATCTTTTTCGCGAGACCCTGGAGAATGATGGGTTTGGCGTTGGGGCTATTGATTTTGGGGGGTCGGCCCTGGTTTTCTTGAACGTGAAAGGAGCGAACGGCATGAAGCTAATGCGTGCACGTGTACATATGTGTGGCATGCGTGGATATATGGATTACACGGGGGAAGCTTAGTCGAAGATGTTAATCAGGATGTTAATGGGCCTGGAAGAGGTTGGAGGGGGGAGGGTGGGGGTCGGTTGATACCGATAATTAATAATGACTCTGGGCTACAATTCGCGGGTTCGCTATGGCGTGAGTGCATATGTGATTTTTTAAAATTATATTCTCATACTGGTCCGTCGCATCAGCGCGCAGAGGTTATCTGGCTTTGGTAGCGCTGAATGAGATTGGACAGTTAATCGGAAGGAAGGATGGTCGCGGAGATCGTAGTTTTGGATGCGCGAAAGGCGGCGTGTTTATGAGAAAAAGAGATGTGGTGGGGGTGGGGGGGGGTAGAAGGAGAGCGATGGGAGGGAGTCTGGATGCACGGCGCCATTTGCAAGAATGACGCTGTGCCGTCCGATGACGTCAGAGCCGGTACCTATGGCGAACGGTTGGCAATAGGAGAAACCGAGGAGCCCCTGATGGCTTTGCCGTCTTACGGCTCAAAGTGGCACAGAGAGAAATTCTTGGAAGATCTTTTAAAGAGAGAAAATAATAAAAGATTTACTTACGCCTTCGTTCGATTCTTTTGTAATCGGACCCTAGTGTTGTTTGCTTTTTTCTTGTTTACTTGGCGACGCTCTTCTTTCTTGCAGAAATTTCTATTGTCTTGAATTGATCTTTTTTTTTATTTATTCTTTTTTGTGTCAGGTATAGAACGGGGCGGGAATACATTGAAATTCTTATTGCATGATTGAATTTCTTTTATTTTATTTACGATACAATATGTGTCAGGTTAGACTGTAACGAACTTGGTATTATTATTTTTTTCCCAAGTCGCACCCGCAACGCTCGCGTTGCGTCACGTTACGTCGCGCAGGCCGATATTGGGCTTGAGGCGCTCCCTCTCGTTCCCCCTCGTTCGCCCGTTGACCCAGCCTTCTCGCTCCCTCTCATTGGCGCTCGTCAGGCACGACGGGAATGTCTTTCCGAAGCCTTCGGGACGGTTCGGCGGTGCTCGGAAAATGCTGTACCCACTGGATACTTAGAATATATCGAGAGCCAAACACGACAGATGAGACGATCGGCTCGCGACACGGTCGCTCTTATACTCTGACGCCGGATCGCCAGACGTTTCGTGCACACGTGGCTCTCATTTGCTTGGCCCATATACCTGGCTCTCTTTTTTCCTCTTGCTCTTTTGTTGTAAGACAAAATTTATCATTATCGGCCGCCCACCCCATCATTAATTCTGTGTTTCTTTACTTAATTTCAGAAGAGGAGTCCCTGAGAATTCATCCGCGAAGAGTGCCAGGAGAGCGCTGAATAAATGACGTAAAAATCGAGGAACGGAAGTGACGTCACGCTAACTCGCTATTTCCCCCTCCCCGACCCGGTCCGACCCTAACCTCCACTCCCCACCGCTTCGTCGCCCGCCTTGTGTGCCATTCCCCACTCCTGTCCGCCACCAACGTAAACGCCATCACCATCGCAACATCCACCGCCACCATCGTCGTCATCGCCATCAGCAGCAGCTATTGCCATTCGCCTGCCAGTCATCCCACGCCGCCGATCGTCAATCTCCAGCCGACTCGTTCTCAAAAAGCTTCACGAGGAAATCGCTGCTCCGCCGCCGCTACACGCTTTTACCTTCTCTACGGCCTTTATCTTTCGCCGTCGACACCTTTGACCTCGTCCTCCTCTTATCTGGATGCTACGCGAGGGACTCGACGTGGCTTGAAGGACGAATCCACCACCGGCTTCACTTTCGACGCGCCAAAATCGTACCAGCCATCACCCCACCCCTCTCTCTAGTCCCAGCTAAATTATCAGCCTAATCAGCTCACGGTAGTCGACTCCTAAGGACTACAGCTTCTTTCATATTTACCCGCCACGCAAATACACCAACGGCCTAGTAACTTTTTACGTGCACTCGCCTATAGATCTTTCACGTGGACACGCGTTGCACGGTGAAAGGGCACACAGCGCCGAACCTGTTTATAAAGCTGCCACAAAGTTGTTGCGCCTCGACGAATTCGCGCTCGGCATCGAAAACTTCTTCGGCGACGCTCGGCTCCCCTACTTCGGCAATCTTCGGCACCGCATCGTGGAAAAGGAGGTTCGTCGTGGCAGGAACGGCTAGTAGTACTTCGGCAGCCGTACGTGAGGGGTCTTTTTCCTTTGTACGTGAATACACTGAAGTAAACGTCAGGACCTTGCCGGTATAATTAAGATTTTCGATAACAATCAATCGTTCGATACGATATCGCGGAATTTCTTTTTCTTCTTTTCATTGGTGATATTAGGAATTTTCGAAAACCAAAAGAATCATCGCGGTTCTTTATTCGGTGACGCGCATTGATAGATCCTACGTATCCACGAAGATCGTCTTTGACACACAGCACTGAAGATTCGCTTACGTCGAACGTTAATATCTGACGATCGAACGATTGTCACGTCGCTTGCATCACGACCCACTATCGCTGCTATCAATGCTGTAAACCGTTACCGGCACTGCAACCGCATAACACGAAAAATCCTCACGTTGACGTTACTACTGTTTACTATTTACTACTAAACTACTACCACAACTACTACTTCTATTACTTATTACCTACTGCTAGCTACTACGACTAATAATAATAATTAATAATACTAATAAAAAAACAATAATAATACAATAACGATAATAACGATAGGCAAATAGTTATTACCGAATAAATCGGCATAATCCCGTGGGCAAAAAAAAAATTAACACGCAGAACACGCACCGTACATCGATAACGAAGAGTGATAGAGGATATTTTATCGTAAAAAAAAAGCGTATAGTGTTTGTGAGAATATAAGAGAGAAAGAGAATCTCTGTATACATATGCATGTTATACACATATGTGAAAAATCATAAGCACGAGGTTATATATATATATATATATCAATAAATATATATATGTAACAAGCGTGCGATAGTAACGCCTAAAACACAGTGACCACGACCTACGGCAGAGAAGGAGGATACAGTGATAAAAGTGCAAGAGGAGATAAGGCAAAAGTGCTAAAGGAAGAGGATTAAGAGGAAAAACGAAGGAAGGAGACAGAGGAAAGAAAAATAGAGAAACCCCGTGATAAACAGAGTTAATAGATATATTTTTTTTCGCATAAGAATTATATCGGTGAGGATATAGGCGGAGATAGTTTGCAAAAAAAAGAAGAAGTCTCGCCATTTCGTGTGTGTGTGGTGTGTATGTGCGTGTGAGAGCGAGCGACATAATAAATCGTATAAGGGACAAAGCAGTGACAGTACGGTGAAACGTGGTTGTCGCGTTGTTGTAATAATAATAAGGAAAGGAAAAATATTGTACGAGAATCTATATATAAAGGGTATCCAGAAAAAAAAGGGATAAAAAAGTTCGAAGTGTTAGCTCGTCGTCGACCTCAGTTTTCAATTCGAGCTGTGAATCTGTCCTAAGAGATTTTATTCTCGAATAACGGCTCGAAGATGGCTATGGTCAACATGAACAACCTCCTCAACGGAAAGGACTCCCGGTGGCTTCAGCTTGAGGTTTGCAGGGAGTTTCAACGCAACAAGTGCACCAGGCCTGACACGGAGTGCAAATTCGCTCATCCCCCAGCGAACGTCGAGGTGCAGAACGGACGGGTCACCGCCTGCTACGACAGCATTAAGGTGAGTCTTTAACTTGGTTTTACGTAACGTACGTTAGCGCGTACGGCTATCAGACTGTCGTACGTACGATGGATATGGGCCTTGACGTTTGTGACAGGGGTATAGGAATAATAGGTTACCAGATACGTATAATGTGGGTGTAGGCGTTATCGAAGTGGGTACGATTCAAGGGTAGTTTGTTTTTCTTGGTACGAATTCTGGATGACAATATTGTAAGACGAGTTTTCATCGGAGCGACATTCGTGGGGTTTATTTTGGTCGTGTGACGTATAGTGGCGCCAAGTTCTATCCACGGAATGCTTAATCGAACGGCCGGACTTTTTTTTTGTAAGAATATTATTAATCGAACGTCGTAAATTTTACTCGGGAGGGGGCGAAAAATACGATTAAGCCGGGTTCACAGTAGACGATATTGCCTGTCCTTTTTTTTTTTTCCCTTAGCTCTTGGATTCCTTTCGCGCTCGGCAGACTTACGAAGCGCAATTTTTCTCTTGGCTTCGAGTTCGACGTTGGCGGGGGGGGGGGGGGTAATTGAATTCGGAGAAATCATCTCTTGGAATATCTTTCACCGATGCGACGGTAGGATGACAACTCGACCCCTTCTTACATCCGTACTTTGGACCCTTTGACATTCTATACCACTTTTGAATTTTTCTGTTTACGAAAAAATATCCAAAATCAAAAGTACCGTCACGTGACTTGTGTTTGTGATTTATATATTTTTTTTTTCTTTGATCTTGCACAACGTCGCGTTAATTATCAAACTGGAGCAGTCACGGGAAGTACGAGTCGTGGTTAATACAGTGTCTCACCGCCGATTGCTAATGGCGTAAACGGAGAACGAGAACCCCGGAGGGTGGTGAAACTGAAAGCGGAGGGGCGGCAAGAGTGGAAGTTGAGGAGGGTGGAAAAGGGACGCACGACGATGGAAAGTATAGGAAGGACGAGGATACAGGCAATGATAAAGGAATAGATAATTAAATAATGGCGCGTACACAATATTCTTGGTCGACGACACATCCCTTCTTCGGGGCGTATCTATCGAGGCGAAGCTAACGCACGGGAGCGCAGGTGCTGCTGCCACGATTAGATATCGTGAACTAAAAATATGTGAAGCTGGTGCCGACTAAATTTTCATTCTGGACGGCCGATTAGTTGCGCCGAACAGGCTGGCCTTTCAGGCGTCGCGACGTTTATTCTGGAGTCCATTAACGTCGCGACGCCGCGGACGCTGAACCGACCTCAAAGACGACGCCTGTGCTCTATGTGATACGGGAAGGATCCTTAGCTTGAAAATATGGCGGACTTTCAAAGGACGTGTGCAGCGCGACGGTCTTTTGGCGTAGCATATATACATGTAGATGTATATATATAGACGGCAAAAACCATTAACAGACCATTAGATTAGATAATATTGTGAACTCGCCTTTAATTGGCTACGGGTCACGTGTAGCAACTGTGCGTGTCGTTTAATTCTATATCCGTGCCTTTCGCCGCGACCTGTCAAGTCCGAAGTGCCTGGTGTTTGCATTAGAAATTAATTGACCTAGTGACACCGTGGTGATAGCGTTAATTAATTAATAACAATATTTTTTTTCGCTTAACGTTTAATAATAATTCACGGTAGTTTTTTTACGGCCTTTTTTTTCATTTTGACTATGGGTGTACACGTAGTGGACGGTCCACAGTTTCTTCGCTCTGTATTTTACCGTGCTATGCACCCTCCCCTTTGACCCCCTGAACTTTCCTTCGACGATTCAGCCCGTACTCCGTTATCATCGTTCCTTGATATGCCTCCCGGGTATATACAGCGAACCTGAAACCTGCGCCACCCCCCGTCCTCCACCTACGTACTCCTGACGACCATCCGAGAGCGTTATCGATTTCAATTACCTTAAAACTTTCAATTAATTCAGCTGTCAAGCGTTATACGCGCGCCCATGCCGAGAGGGCATCTCTCTCGCTCTCCTTTCCCTCTATTGCTCTCCTTCTCTCTCTCTCTCGTACCAGATGTCACGGCTCCGCAAAGCCCGGTTGTTTTATCGACTCGTTACGCCCGGTCGCCGATTGGCATTTTCTTTCTACCGGCCTACCGGTACTCTTTGTTTCCCGTTTTCCAATTCGCTTGCGGCGTCCAGATAGCGACTCCCGGAGCCGATTGATAAGGCTCGAGCGAAGCCAAGTGCGTCTATCGCGAAATTTCACGGGATATTCGCACGGGTGGTTGGCTTAATTTTTGTTTTCATATATCAAGTTTTTTTTTCTCTCCATCCCTCACGACATGGGGATCCCGTCCACCTTAGATACACGTGAATCCTTTCTTCGTGCTTTTTGATGGTATCAAGGGAAATACGTACGATTTTTTGATAAAATAAATTAAATTTTTTTTAAGAAACCCTAGCGTTTTTTTTTATTTTTACGGACTTTGCCGAAATCAGACGATCGCTTATGGAAATTGTATGGCGCGACGTTCGGTAAGAAATTTTTACGGGGGCCTATGGTGTTTCTCGCGGGGTCTCTTGGCTGGGACTGTTGGCAGCGCCGACTATACCAAAAAGACGTTTCGGGTTTGTTAGAGACGAAAAACATCGTAAACAGCTGCCGACTGCGGAGCCGCACCTGTCGCGTCCGTTACTGCGATTTAAATACAGAACGATACTCGCGAACGAATCGACGGAGAATCCAGGCGTCCCGTTCCGCGTCTGCGAGTACGTATGGTTTCTTGTCTGCGCACTGGATCGTCGCTGCAGCCACGTTGCAGCTAGGAAAGCGCATCGCACGATTAAAATGTATTGCAGATGCAACATAGAGCGTGCAATATATATGTATATATATATGGATATATAGTCGACTGCAATTTCACATCCGGATGCTGGTATTGCAATATTTTTGCAAAAGAGTTATTTAAATTTTTTGCAATAGAAATAAAACACATGACTACAAAATGATGCATTTTTTTTGAATTTTATTTATACGTATATATTATTTTACTGGGAACGCGCAGTGCACTTAGTACGTATGATCGTTCTCGAAAAATTTGTTACATCTTTTTATGTATCTTAAAATATATAAATATCTTTTTAGCTCCTCCGTGGTATCGTTAGAATTCAGGGTATAAGTGGGGGGTGGATTTTCATGACGTCGTACTGGAGTCGCATTAAATATTACTAGAGTATTTGCGCGTCTTTCGAAAGCGTACTTATCGAGGAGTTAGTCGCCGGCGATAAAGTAGCTGGAACGTCGGTTTAATGAGAATCCTCTGAAAACTCGCCGCGATCCTTGGTGCAGAGCTTAGACGGGAGGCTTGGTCCTCCGGGCAAGTTGTCACCCAGTCCACGTGGTAATCAGTAGCGACGGTGGGCCTTCTTCGAACGTACGTCCGTACACGAGTATATGACATTAGGGCCGACTTGCTTGTCGCGAAACTGTCGCCCGCTCGGTCGCGCTGTGTTAATATAAAAATCGATTTAAGCCCGTGGCAACGACGCCGGTAACAGTGCTCGATAGTCGCAACAGTGAAAACTGCAATGACGAGGAAGTCGAGGGTGCAGACTATGAATTTAAAGTCGCGACACCGGTATGTCATAGTCAAGGGACTTATTTGTGTCGCGACCCGTAAGTAGATGGCCTCTCCAATAGATCTTGATCTGAACGTTCAAATTTCATGCACACGAAAAACCACCCTTACGAATCTAATTTTAGCATTCGCCCCCTGACGATGCTCCATCCCTCCTTTCGCGGGTTAATTCCAACTCTCCGATTTCTCGGTACGCCTTATTAAAGTCGATTAAACAATTGCTATTTTAATCGAGTCGAAATTCGTTTAATTTCTCGGCAAGATCGCGACCCCCGGAATTTCTTGCATCCCTTCGATCCCTCAGTCCCACCCCAGCTGTGCTCACCCAATTCCATCTTTCATCCTGTCTCTCTCCGTCCTACCCTCACTCTCTCTCTCTCCATCTCTCTCTCTCTGTCAACCTCCTTAGGTTTCGCAGTGCCCTACCTCCCTCTTGCACCCTCACCCCTTACCCAGGGACGCGATAAGGGATTTTCGCTCGTGAGCCCCTGTTCATCCCAGCTGCGAGTAGGTCCGCGCGAAGGAGCCGCGAAAAATTATAAAACTTCGAAAAAGCGTCACCCGGCTAATTCCCCAACCTCCCCACGGTCGGCAGAAATTACCACGTCGTTTCCATTGGCGTCTTGGGCAGCCACGGCGCTACGCACTTCCGTCCGACGGACGATGCAATTCTCAGGACGATCATTCGCGATAACGAAGGGTATCGCCTGCGAACAAACGTTAAATCAAGTCCTTGATAACCGGCTGAGACGAGCCTGGTGATCCTAAGGGCGGAAGGGAAGCGACAGTCACGTACCTGGTCTACGTGTAACTAACAGCCTTGCACGTATCGGTGACATCAGCCGCAATGCCCCCCCTAATAGAAGGGCTGGTCTTCGTGGGTCCGGAGTATCGTGACTTCCCGTCAGGGGCGAGTGGAGTGGGGTGGGGGGTCGGGGAGTGGACGGGGGTGGGTTCCGGAATACGGGAACAGAGGGGAAGGCGCACGGATGGCATTCTGTGGTCAGTACGGTATGTGCCTATACGCCGCCATGTGTTATCGATTCCTGCCACTGAACCTCCAGGCTCTCCGTTAGCCACGCTGGACTCTGTCCCGCTCTGTCCCACTCCGCTATCTATCCATCCATCTGTCCGTCCGCATCCCCGCGCTCCGTGTTATCTCGCACGGTCACGAGCTATGCAAGATAACCTTCCTTCGTATCCACTCGAGCGATTCCCCTCCCCAACCCCTCCAGCTGAACTTTACAACCCTCCTCCGAGACTCCCCTTACACGTTCGAAACTACCCTTATGCATCGGACCAATGCAGCTGCATCGTCCCCACCTGTATATCTATATACTTCTCGAGTATCGCCGGTACTCGGAGTTGCGTAACCCCGATCGCCGGTTATTCACTTCGGACACGCGTCCCAAGTGCCCAGAGATATCCAAGTACAGTTGCAAAAAGAATTCTTTCGTCGCATCGTACGTTGACTTATCGCGCTGATGGACAGTCGACAGTTTTACCGATCCACGCCGTCTCTGCTAACGCGTGTCTTACTTGCGTCGACTGACTGTATATACATATATATATACGTATACATACGTATATAGAGACGCACGTCTCACCGTTGCGTAAGGCGACCTTGCTTCTTTCCCTTTTATTTCTTGCGATTACACCGGCATTGTTTAGCCCCAGGGAACGAGCGACGCGCGGAGACGCGACGGTACCGACTTAGACACAGTTAGTCAGACGCCGGGCAGACAGGCCTTTTGCGACAATGGATTCCAGCCGTTCTTTTTTTAACCCTCTATCCGTTTCTCTCTGTCTGTCTCTGTCTCTCGCATACGCGTCGCGTTATTCGTACCTCAAAGAATTGTTCGTGACGTATTACACAATATTCCTCTGATACGTATATACATATATATACGTACAGTAGTACTACACCAGGACATTATTCCTGTATCGGAGGCCGAGCTCGCGCCATACAAGCATGCCCATAAACGACTCAAAACATCGTTTCGCGTATCTGCATTACTCGTGTAATTGCAGTTCGTCCGTAATTGACCGGAAGTCGCGTACGCGCTTATCGAGCCACGATAAGCGAGCGCCTAATCGACGTCGCGCAGCGGCAGCTACAGAATCACGACGCTCGTCTCGTGTCACAGGGATCTGCGTCTACGTCGCTCCTGGATACCCCAGACGTCTCGCGGACGTCTTCGATGATTTCCTTGGGTCAGACTATCCGTCGAGTGACGTAGGAGCTTGTGTGACGTCGCCGGGAGTTAACCTAGAAACGTACGCGATAACAGTCGCTCGCCGCGTCTGATAGTGAATTTTTCAAAAATTTTTTCTCTCTCGTCACGTCACTCCGATCTCTCGTGGCCGTTGTTTAGACTCATGGCTCGTGACTTGCAGTCTCTGGGAGCTTTAGAAATACCTTATATGTTATATAAGTCACGCACGTACGCACGTGACACTTCCATGCACGTATTAACGTTACCGCATTACGTATGTATGTATTACGCCGGTACGGCGTCGCGCGCCTGTTTATATTCGGAGGTTCGTAAATCTCACGGGGACCCGGCGCGGCGCGCGGCTACGCTTAAAAAGCGGGAGGTTAACGGAGCGCAAAAAGTCGTTAAATTCAGCCGCCTCCACGAAATAGCCTTGATATACCAGCCGCGGTACGTGGACGTTGCGTGCGCGAACACCTGTTTGATCTTTCGGGCAAACGCAGCTTCGTCGGGCGACTATCGAGATCGTCTTTGCTGATTTTATATATTTTTCTTTATTCTTTTTCTGGTAAATCGGCCGTCGGGACGATCTATACGATATACTGTGTACGCATTACGCGAGAGTCGCGTCGTCCTCTTTTTAGGCGAGGGTCGCTACTTGCGAACGGGGTCTTCTCGATCACGGACGCAGTAGCTGATAAATATTTACGGATTCGTGATTGGCGGACGGGAGGGAGGGGGGGGGTCGAATTATGTAATTTTTTTCTTACTTGTTTGAATATATATACATATATACTCTATCCCCGTCTAAATATTTTTCGGTAAAGTGTCATCGCCCGGCTGAATATATCCTTGAGCTATTCTTGGGCTCCTTCAGGAAGGCGACGATATTCTCGAATGCCTTACGGAAGCGGGCTTCGGGAATCCTGAACTTTGAACCCTCCCCCAGGGAGTGACCTATGTATAGATTTATGTTGTTACGAATATATATATTTACATATGACCTCTTTGCTTACATCGATATTCGATGTAAAGTCGAGACAAGTACCATCAGCCGTCGATACATCGACTTTCGCGCGCTCGATATTATTATTATTTTTTTCTTTTCAAATGGGGTCGATCTTCTCATATACCGGATATCGTCCATGGTATCAAGCCGGAAGCTGCCTGGACCGCTCGCGACCCGGATATTTAACTATTTTATTTCCGCATTGTAACGCAACCCTCTGCCAGCCGTAGTGGATTAACGGCGCATTAATTACGAACCATCCCTCCGTCCCGACCACTGGTAATCCGCCCCTCCACCCTCCCACCCCCGGGGTCCCTCCTACGCCCAGTCACTGTATTTATCTTTTTTTTTTTATATCATTCTCTCTCTCTCTCTCTCTCTCTCTCTCGGGTCCGACGTCGCGCGGCTGAAGTTTCGAATTATACTCGGCAGATTAGCCGGATAAAATTCAGCTGCAACGAACGAAATTTGCATATAATGCCGACGCCACTGCGCTCCCTCGGCGCTGTCAGTCTTTTATGCATGCATATACGCACATACGTCCCACGTGTAGGTATATTTGGCTCACGCGTTTTGCACTCTCGCTCGGTTTTGTTGTCTGCCGCATATATCTACCTGTGGAGCGAGCTTTTGGCCCCTCTCAGTAGATGTTTACCGGGTGCCTTTTCTCATCCAGGATTCTTTAGCGCGGCCGGACGTCCATGGGAAAAGTAATTTCGCGAAAGTGCAACGAACGTCGTCGCGTACGTATGCAAGCCGCGAGGTCGACAGTGGGTTACGCGTGAAATATGGCGTTTCAAGTTTTTTTTTTTTTTTCTTTCTTTTTCCCCTCTTTCCAATTATCGCGCCGATGGGAACACGATCGCACAGCGCTGCTCTAGCCCATTCGCGGTAACTTCAGTACCGCAGCTACGAATTGCATCGCGCCGAGTGCATTCTCTCTCGGGTCCCCGTGCAGGCGCCTGCACGGTCCAGCCGGACGACGTTCAACCAGTTGCTACACTCGCGTGCGCATGCTACGCGGAAGACGCGTATCCTAGTCGACTCGGGCATTGCCTGTATCTTATATTTTGCAAATGGCGCGAAGTGATCGATCGGACGATATTTATCGGTCACGAATCGATCGCTGCAGTGATCTTTCTTTCCGATGCACTTTTTCCTTGACTCTTACGATCTCTTGCCTCTTTCACCCGCTCTCTCGCTCTCTCTGTCTTCCTGTGCTACCTCGCATCGCCCGCGTACGCTCTTCACTTAGCGCTTCTTCTCCGTACGATAAGCAAGGACGTCGGCGTCGCATTTGCCGTCGATGCCCGATAAAAATATTATCCGCGATATATTTCGGAGCCGTGTGCATTCGTGGATGCACCGTGTCGCGTTATGCCAAACCAGACACTCTGCAGTATATATATATATATATATTTCTTTGCCCAGTTCCCAGTGCATCATCGCTGATGCACTCTCTTGGCTCCTCGTACGTATATACTCTTGTCAGCTGCCATTCCGAAGTTGCATCGAGCGTCCGTTGACGTCGGGATAGTCGGTGCTTGCTGCGCGCTTTGCGCCGGCCTCGTAGAAAATGAAAAATTCATCTGGGACATAAGGACGGTGAGCGGGTCAGGGGCGTGGTGGGGGGGGGGGAGGGGCGGGGGGTGGTGCAGATAATTTTTTCAACCCTCATACCTTCTTCTGTCGTAGGCTATCCGTGTTCGTAAATCCGCGAAACGATTGCTTTTTATTGATAATCGATTGTTGTTATTATTTTTTACGCATAAAGCTACTTTATCTTTTTTTTTTCTTGTAAAAAATTTACATTCACGTGCATCAGCCACGCTTAATGGACATCGGAGTAGACGCTGTGCTTCTTCCTTGGCCTGAATTCTCGTAAGAGCTTTGGCTCTCAGACTCGTTCGTGTTTCGGGGGTGCGAAGGAGAATCGATATCGAGGAGTTTCGGGGATGGGATCGGCGGTGGAGGGGGCGGCAGAGTAGGCCGGGTATCGGTTGGGTGGGGTGGGGTGGGGGGGGGGCCGAGGACCCTAGGGGTGCCGCCGGCGTACACGGGGACGCGGAACAACCGGCAGCGAAGGGTTTTAGCCGTGACGCTGCTGACTGATCTTGCTCGTACGAGGGGTAGTTGAGCGAGCAACAGCCGCTGCTCTTTTGTTTTCTGGGACAAGATGGTTGAGAGTCGGGGGGGGGCTGAGGGGGTGGGTTCGTCTTCCTCGTCGGCCTCGTTCGTATCGTCGTCCAGGGTTACCTCGGTGGGAGGTAGAAAAAAAGATTGGTACGCGATACGGAATATTTGTAGAAATTTTTTTTGGGTTTTTGAATTTGTGCAATTTTTTGGGAATTACACTTTTTTGGTGCTTGTCACCCGTCTTTTTGGTAGGGACGGTACCGGGGGATGCTACTCTCGTGATTTCGTTTGGCGGTTCTACGTAATCACTTTGAGTCACGCTAATTCGTATGCCTGGTCTAATACGTTGGTTAGGGCTGATGCGCATCGCGACGATTGGACGGGTGTGACGTAGGCGATACTTTTTATCGTGGAAACAAGGTGCGCCCGTATAGCCCAACAGAAGGTCTTGTGTATTGTATGGCTTGGGAGTGTGTATATAGGTATACGTGTTACCTACTGGGTACACATAGCCGAGATAATGAGAGCATTGTTCTGTGAAACTATGGCTGCATTGTTGTCACACGCTCTGGTGCTCTCTTTCCTCTTTATGTACTGCTAGTTGCTCTTACTCGGAGAGACAGAGATAGAGATCTCTCTGTCTTTGTCCGTTGCCTATCTCGAGATATCTTTCTTGCTCGCTTGCTTTCCCATACTGCTACGCGTCTTTCTTCTTTGCCGGTGGGTTCTCGATGACGTTGCCTCGGAGGAAGCGAGACGACGAATCCGAAGTCTCGTGCAGTGGGAATTGGTGAGGAATTCGAAGACAGAGAGAGGGAGGGAGAGAGAGAGAGAGAGAGAGAGAGAGAGAGAGAGAGAGAGAGAGAGAGAGAGAGAGAGAGAGA